>VXAL01014427.1:329089-489726 GCA_013399475.1 Chauna torquata | reverse complement strand
CCCCCCCCCAAAAAAAAAAAACCACCACCAAAAAACAGATAAGTACAATCTTTCTTGGAAGTTGGGGAACACGGAAGCAGGGCTACAAATAATTAAAAACCTACAGACACTCTTCAAATTTCTGATGCTGATGCTGCTCCTGTAACTTCGTTGGAAAAGATTTCATACCCATCAGAAATAGTGCTTCTCTGGGAGATTTAATAAGTGTAGTGCCACATCATAATCTGATGGGTTCGTGAGTAGGGGAACCCAAAATACTGCAGGTCACTAAGAAGGGCAGTACTTCTATTCATGCTTTCATGAGGTGATTTTCCTTTCTTTTTGTGCTGCTGTCAATGTGGGTACTGAATTTGATTGCCAGGAGAACAAGATCGAAATACATGGCAAAATAACTACTTTTCAATTAACTACTTGTTACTTTGTTTTAAACTAAGCTAAAATGATGGTACTTTTGAGGCTGATTCATGATTTTTTCATTGCTTAAGATAGGTAATATGAGACACATTCACTCCCCTCCCCGGCACTGAGTCTAGCAGGCTGGAGCCTGTGCCAGCGCAAGTCACGCTGCCTTTAGCCAGGGCTCCTGGTAAACCAAAATACTGGTTCTAGGCTTCCATGTCTTCCTCATCTATTCCAAATACATTGTTTATACAAAGCTTAAAAACAAAACCAACCAAACAAGAAGGCAACCAATGGCCCTCTCAGCCTGCTGCATGTTGGAGTGTCTGGTTAGCTTTTCTTTCCTCATGTTCCTGCCCAGGCACAGAAATACGGCTCCAGAACAGCATGGGCCTTTCTTTGCAGACCGGTGAAAGTCTTTATTTGTGCTGTTCTTATCTCTGGTTACTTTTAACTTCTCTGCTGAACTCAGCCTGAAAGTTGCTTGTAACTGCTCCCTTTTTCCTGTTACCAAATGTTAATTGGTGGGGTTTCTTCTCACCTTGAGGAGTCCCCTCAAGTCTTCAGAGTTAGGAGAAAGGAATTTTTCTGTCTGGCCGTTAACAGTAAGGCGCTTATTTCCAGAGCTAAAGCTTGCCCTGCCTTCAAGTCTGAAAGAGAAGCATGTCCAAATACTTAATTGATACAATCATGTTAATGAAGATACAGTAGTGAAATACTTGTCCGTGAAACTTCAGTAGTTTTTCCCCTCTTTCTGAAATGTATATGTTTACGAGCAAGTTTTTGCATAAGGCGATGTTTCTGTTTAGCAGACAGTATCGGCAATGAATGAACTTGGTTTTGTTTTCTTTTGAACCAATAGAGTTCAGTCTCAGGCCAATTGTTCTGCCTGTTCGCAGCTACAATCCAGTCTGCAGTTCCAGGTGTGCAAGTATCACTAATGCTTGTTGTATTTGGAGGTGTGTAGCAAAGAGCTGAAGTGCACCAAAGGCCGCATGTCTCATGCACCCAGGAGAAGGATTTCATATAGAAATGTGGAGTTTCTTGTAGAAATGTGATCTGCCTATAAGATGTTCTTAGACTTGTTATCCTAAATCAGGGACATGTTGAAAACTGTTTTCTTTGGTTTGGTTTAAGCATTTATCTTTACTGTATATAGTTAAAATTGAACAATTTGGTTAAAACGTTTGTGGTTCTTTGCAATGGTTTCGTAAAGATGGTTTCTTAGAGCAACAGCTTCTGGCTTTTCAATTTGTTCTACTGTCAAAATAAGTTTTAATCAAAATAGTAAGTTTTAATCTACTTTTCTGTGTATTTTTTTAACAGCACTACTACAATAAAACGTTAAATAACTTCATTAACCTTGGCCTAGACTTGCACTAAGAATCTCCCTAACTGGGCAAGTGTAGCACAGATGTGAGGTCTATGATTACTGCGGCTATGCCAATCTACTGGCAATGTGTCATTTTTAATGTGACAGCTGTATTCCAGCAATCAAGGGTTACAGCTTCTGGCAGCATGAAATTCTTATTATGCGATTTCTGCTCTGCAGTAAAATAATTATTTTAAAGCAAGCTGCTTCCTTCTCATCCCTGACCTGAGATCAGAAGTCTTCCTGTTTATTGTTTTGTGACTTTTCATTTAATCATTATCTGCAGCAGCTGGGTTCATGTTTAAGTGTTAGTGTTCTAAGACTGACCTAAGATATATTACTTGTTTTATTATATGTGTATTTATATAAAAACACTTATATTAAAAAAGTAACAAAGCAAAATCACTTCCAAAGTACATTTGTCCTTCAAGTAAATGAACTGGAAATAGCTAAAAATTATAGTTTTTATACTTGCTTAATTACATCATGTACGTATTATTTTTATAAACCTCTCTCTTATTCTGTGAACTATTAAAATGTTCTTTCTATTACAAAATAAATAAATCACTTGAGGAATTTAAAAATAAAAGCCACACAGGATCTGTCTTGAGAAATTGCTACAGCAGAAGCCTGAATCTATTTGACTAATTTCACTTGAGACACTTTTAAGAGGAATTTTTTTTTTTTTTAATCTTGAAACAGTGAATTTTCATTTAAAGTCCAAGGGGCAAACAATGTGTAAGTGAACTGTTAAGAAATACTGTTTTATACAACAAAATATGCTCACGTTTGCAGAGGTCAGTCTTTGGTCAAGCTACCTTTCTACCTCTCTTCACCCTTCCCAATTCTGAAGTTGTCCTGGGCATCTGAGCAACTAGGAGAGGGAGGGTTTTTTCTAGTGTCATAGACCAAAGAAATGAGCTCAATTAAATGAGAAAGTAACCTGGGGCAGGGGGGAAATAGCCTGAAGCAATTCTGCATTATAACTACATGACCAAAAATAGAATCAGGTTTTCTGGGATCTAATGACTGCAGTGGTGATAGCGATTGCAATGGAAATTAGCAAAGTATCTTGTAAAGAGAATCACTTTTCATCAGTACCTTATTTTTAATAAATCAGTGCTGAATTTTAGTTTGTTAGTGCAGTTTCCTTAATACATTCACCTTGACTGCGAAATCAATATCACTGGATAGATGTATTGTTTTTTCTTCTCTGCTTTAAAGGTCATGTTCTAATTTGAGCAACTACAAAAATTACCATTTTTCAGTAACTTTAGAATAGATAAGATTTCTCTGTAGCCTTGAGAAAAGCATACTAACATGCTTTTGGGAACAAAATAGTTTGATACATAACTGCTATGTGACAAAACCAATACAGAATCTTTATTAATAATCCTACTAATTTTTCATCTAATGTGGAGGAAATGGTAAATAAATTGTGGCTTTAACCCACTGCTGAGCTTCCAATTACTATTTTTCTCCCTATCTGCTTGCAATACATCACTTTTTTTAATATGACTGAAATGTTTTAACAATCAGGGGTTAGGATCCTAACAGCATGAAGTCCTCATTACATGATTTCTGTGCTATGGCAAAATAATGATTGTGAAGCAAGCTGTTCTCCATGTAACGCTTACAGAATAACTCATAAGACTATCCATTTACCAGCTTCTGGTTATGGATTCAATTACTTCATGCCTCAGGTTTGTGGATGTTGGAATCATGTCATGCATCTGTCTTGAGCTGTACCATAAAAAGCATTCAAAGTGAATAAATTACAGGTGATGTTCCCCAGAAGCACTCTGAGGTTTTTGCTTTCTCCCCAGCCACTCAAGGCCTTGTCTTCTAAAAGTTTAATGAAGGTTTCATAAACCATGAAAAAGCCCACTAGAATGTCATGACCTTCTTTCATTTTCTGATAATGCACGAAAATCTACATTTTTCACAATTAATAGGGAGAAGAATGTTACACTTGAAAGACAGCGTTTAAATATCTTATAGTCCCAAGTACATGTTAAACAGAATTGAAGAGGGTAAATAAATGGTATTTGTTATGGCTGTGCAGATACCATAGAGATTTTTCCAAAACAATAGGACTTTGTATCAGATTAATATAGCTTACCTCCTTCAGGATGCAGTATAAAATTGGCAAGGAGAAGAAACTATAAATACTTAATTGTTTGAAAGTGACTCTAGGCACAGCCACTGTATGTCTACTGTTTCTTATATTAAGTATCTAGCAAGGGAAGATCCAGGGTGCCTGACTGTACTTCATCTGACCTGTAACCTATTTTTCTTCCTGTTACTATAGGATAAAATTAAGGCATGCATTAATGTAAGGCTGACCAAATATTTTTTTGAGAAAAGCCTGATCTTTCAAGAGGAAGGAATCCTGCTGTGCTGACAGTGTAAGAAATCTTGCAAACAGTGAACAGTTGTTGATCGGTGATCTAAAGTAATTACCAAGCTTGCAACCCAGAACCATGTAAACCATACCATACTTCAGTTATTGATCGTGCTTTTATGAGAAACTTAGCATCAGGTATTGTTTTGTTGCTGTCTGGTGCCCTGGAGAATGCAGTTAGGTGCTTGCTCGAAATAGAAAATAATGAATCCACTTGCAGCAGGGTCTTGCTCTTTTTCCTTTCTTTTCTTCTTTTTTTTTTCCCTAAACTTTACCCAGTAGAATTTCATGGAAAACAAGGTAGTAAGGCTCCCAATACAATCCTAGCTCTCCTTAACGCCTGGCAAACTCTTACATGCTGTATAGCTTCCAGCTTACGCTTTGCGTTGCAGCTCTGTGGAGTTGATCAGCTGCTCTTAGAGGCAACTACAGAGGCAAATATTTCTGTGATATCTCAAGTACTGTGAAGAAACCTGAGGAAAAATTTTTTTCTGACATGATGAGACAGATTATGCACAGTAAATTCTTAACTATTCTGGAATTTGGCAAACTGTAGCAGACTGCCAAATGTTCCCTCTTGTGTCAGACAGGGAAGTCCTGATTCAGGACCATGCTTGTTGCATTCAGTTAGTGGAGTAGCAGGATTAGACCATATGCATGGACTACACTAAAAAGCTTTTTGCCCTATAAAATTAGGCTTCTGTACCTCAGAAAATGATGGCTGTTTTCGCAGAGGGTGAAATGTATGGAAAATTCTTTGATTATAAATAGATTTTGCTGCATGTGGAATGTGTGGCCGGTGAGTATAAGGTGGGAAATACTAAAACACCTGGGAAATTTCTAATCAGTGTGCACAGCTCTCTTGTTTTTGGGGTATTTTACCTATTGACAAGAAAAGAACTTTACTTAAGTTATGGCTTGCTTAGCTTCAGACAGCAAGCTATAGATCAAAGGAGACTGGCGCTCAGGTGTTACGCTTACGGTGAGGTGCTTAAGTGTGTCATTTTAACAAAGACACAACAGTGACATTTTTATGAGTTTTTTTTCTAACTGCTATATTTTTGTTGCTTTCCAAGTCTTACTTTCCTGACCTTAGTTTGATACCCCTGATTTGCAGGGTGACTCGGAGAGCAAAAAGATGCAGTTTTGTGTATCATTAGTTCCTTATAACCTTGGTATTTATCTCATCTCTTGATACTGTTCCTTTTGGTGCTTAGTTTGGATAAAAAGACTGTAACTCTCATTTCTCCTATCTCTCCAAAACCCACTGATGTTATAAACACTTTTGTATCCACATAGATAACATCCATGCATCGGCTGCATGCCTTGTGGCAGCATTAGTGAGGAATATTGTTATCATTTGACTGTGCTAACATAATTAATGGAAGAACGTGTGTGAGCTAACAGACAATCTACTCTTGAGTCAATGCCCACAAAATCATTACCTTGCAGCATAATGGAAGTGTGCCAGTTGTCCTCCATATATGTTGGTCTAGAGAGTGTTTGTTACAGTAAGATGAATGCGTGGTATGTTTAATATAAAATACTTCTGTAGGTATCACAGGTATCCAGAAAAATAATATTTAGTGGATAATAGACATACAGAAACAACAACAAAAGGGCTCTAAGTGTAAATCCTACACAGTGGATAGAATGACATGGAAATAGAAGAGATCTGCCTTGTGTACAAGGTAACTGGATTTGTTCTTGTAATTAAAGAAATCAGGAGGTACCTGAGCTTGGCAGGACAAGAGTCAGGGGAAGTCTTTGTCATTTTATCTTTAACATCATTTCTTATAAGAAAAAGGCTTTAGCATCATATTTTTTTCATAGGCTTAGGGTGTACCACTGTTACAAATGAATGCAAGATAGGTGTTAGAGACTGGATCTCTCTGTACTCGCTTTTCTTGCTGTCAAGTCTATCAGTTGAATTCTGAATGACTGCAGCCTCTGTGCAGGTTTTGGAAGCCCTGCAGTGGCAGGAGGCAGGGCTGCTCTTGAGCCAGTGAGGACTCATTTCCCAAGCAAGAAACTCAGATGGTTTCCCTGATGGATGATGAAGTTGCAATGAGAGTGTCAGCTGCCTGGGGAAGCCTGGGGGACCTTGCAACAGGAGAGGCTGAGATGTGTCTTCTGGCATGAGAATGAGCAATATCAGGGATAAAGGAATACAGATATGGAGAATGTGGCAGAAATGGAAATTCTCTGAGCAAGTGGGCTGTGCCCTATGGATCTTCATGGCATGTTACACTCATGGTGACCTGAGAGAATTTTTAGCTAGAAGCGATTTTGGAAGCAGAAATGTGTGCATGGGGTTGCCTACCTGTTCCTATTGCAAGGGATTACCTTTCCTTGCTTTTCCTACACTGTTTCCTTGCTGCTATTATTAGAAATATGGCAAAGCAGTTGCTCCCCTTGAACTATATTTTGCCTTACTAAAGATTTCCTTTGTCCCACAGGTTAAATTCCATTTTGAAAGAACTTCCTTGTTTGTTACTCTCCTGTCATCCTTGCCTATATACAGTCTGTTTCTTGGAGCTGCACACTCCAGGCTCAGCCAGAGCACCACAGATTTCAGTCCTACCCTGAGGTGGCACTGGCAACGGTGGGAGTTCTCAGTTACTGCTACACGGCTTCTTTGTAGCGCGGCTATTGTTTTGCACAGTATGGCAGGTTTCTGTAGGAGACCTCAGGTTAGCCAAGGGAGTTTAAGTTCTGCATCCTTGAGACTGGGTGCTGAGTTACCATCTAACCCTGTTGTGTGGGGTAGGGTGTTATCAAGCTGAGTTGCTTTTCAGCTTGACTGTTAGGACTCACGGGAAGTATGATGTGATTGATTGCTGTGGGCTTTTTTCAGTTCTAGTTGCTAAGGTCAATCTTTCCCATGCTTTCTTTGTGGTAGTCCCTCACATCTGGAAAGTAAAAGAACAACTAGTAGGATCTATTGGATAGTTATATCAGTGCAGATTTTTAAATTAGCAAAGAAAAACCTCTACTTCAGTCATGGTCTTTAGTATCTCTTCTGTATCCAAGTCAGTGATTTCCTGTATATTTTTTACAGTCATCCTTCAAAGCTGAGTGCAGAACAAGAATCAGTGCTACAGAAACCTACAAGAGGATTTGGGAAAGGATGGCATTCCCTTAAAACATAGGATAGGAGTTAACTTAATTGCTTTTATACTTCATTGAGATCCTTTTTGTTTCTTCCTCACTATAGGAATATAATCATGTAATATACGGTGTAATACCTGTTTTGCTGAAACCATTCACTTGCTTCATTGGGACCAGATTTTTATCTACAGTGTTTAAAACTCATTCATGTAGCTACAGTTCTACAGGTGTACCTAAATGCGAAGAATACTGATTATATGAGATGTGCTTGGCCTCTGAGCTGAGAATTATAGGTCGAACTACATTGTGCACCTAACTAATGTGTCAAAAAGAAACTAAAATGTTCAAATAAATGGGCCATTTATTGCAACATGATCAAAAGGCAGAATTGTGAAGCCTAACCTTTACAAAAGCTCAGCTTGCTTTAATAATTTTACATTTTCTAGAAAGAAACCTTGGGACTTCCATTCATACACTTCACTAGAGGTTGACTCTTTCATAATCTCCGTTATTCTTAAGTAGGAATGGAATTTATTTGCTTTTGTGGATGCACTTAAAGGGATGCATCCTGGAGTGACTGTTACAGATTCAGGTACCTGTCGTACCCCTGAATTGTATTCTCACTGTCTATGTACCATACCGTGAACGTTGTTGTGTAGCACTGTTGTAGTGGGAAGCACATTAAGTTTCACAGTGAATGTTGCATTTTTATTGTCACGTACTGCCAGCTTTTAAACAGTCTGTTTGCATCTTGTAAATATTTGCAGTAATTCTTGTTTAAAAAGATCTTACATTTGGATACTCATAAGGCTTTAAATTGCATAATGTTCTGATTAGTTCTCAGAGCTGTTATAAATATGTAAAAACAACTTTACACACACACTTACTGGATTTCTTTATTGGCATATATACATTTTCTAACTGCAGAGACCATACATGTACCTGCAGAGTAGAAAAAGACTGATCAAGACTCTTGAATTTTTGCCCTTGCATGTTTTGTTTTACAGATGAACATGCTATTAAACCAATCCAGGCTACCAGCAAACAGGATGTGATGAGGCCAATTGAACACAGAATTTTCACAATGGAACAGCGCAAATTTATTTAGCAAACATCTGTCTTTAACTATTAAACTCTGAATAACTCTGTGGCCTCTGCTGTAATATTTGCACCTATATAACGTGATAAAATCAGGAGTATTAACTGGAATACAAAATACAACAGGAATGTCACTACATGAACCCAGTCTTGACACTGGCTTTCCCAAATGCTCTAATGACAGAATGTGGTTAGTTGCATTTTAATGCTGTGTGGATTCTGAGGGAGGCAGCTGAATTGTATATAAGCCACAGTAGAGTTACTTTACTGGGCTTAATGTTAACCACAGAAACTGGTATCATTAAAGAGAAAGGGTGTCTAAATTTGTACAAAATAGCTATAGCCGAGTAATTTTTTTCTGTGATTTGTTCAAAATGATGAACAAAAAAAAGCCTATTTTTGATGCTTCTTGTTATAATATCAGGAAGGCTCTTAATTTCTTTTGTATGTGTTCTGAATGGAAGCAGATGCATAAGTGATGCTTTAGAATTCAATGGCTAATCTGCATGTGTAAAGAAATTCATATATCCATAAGCAAAGTTTCAATGAAAACAAAAGTATCAGAGCCTGAGATGGGCAATGTGAACACTGCAGCAAGTCTTGTATGTCCAGAAGAAACCCCCAATTGTCACAACTCCCGACTGCTGCATATAAGCAGACAGGTACACACCTGTCTCATTCAGAATGTTTGCAGATACAAAGCTACTTGCTAGTGGCCGTTGTGCTTGGATACTAAAATTGCTCAGTAGCAGGGCTTGCTAATTTTTTTTCTCTTGAAATTGTGTAGATTTTCATAGATCCCCCGCCTGCCCCCCATCCACCCAAGTTCTCTGGAAGATTGGGAAGTTTCAGTTGAAAATAATGTTTAATGGTTGAGGCAAACGCAAGTGCATTAGTAGTGGAAGCTCAGGTTTGGGTACCACACTGTTCCTTGAGATAAGCCAGGTTTCTCACCTGGACACGCTGCCCCAGCTGGGGACAGCAGGACAGCACGTGCCGTCTGTGCTGCTGAGGAACGGGAGGCAGGGGGAGTGTGAGGTGCCTGAGGTTTGCCTCCGGTCAGGCACCACAGTTGCACTTCAGACTGGGAATTCTAGTTTTGTCTAGATGTGCTTGGTTTATAGTTTTGGATCCCTGCAATGTTGTTGCAGTTTTCCTCAGAATTTTCTCTTTCCCCTGCCTTTGAAGATACTGCAATTTTTAACCTCACAGTATCTGTGTAAATTACTTTTCCTAAAAAGTCATTTTTAGAAGACTTATCTTCTGATCTACAGCATGGGGAAACAGACAAAACTACCAAATGAGTATAAATAGAACTAAAATAATGATAAAAATGGAAAAATCAAGTCTTCGGGTTTGTGATAAATGTTCTTGATCAAATGAAGCATTACAGGATTTTTTGTTGTCACCATTCTGTTTCTGGCAATGTACAAAAAAAAGCTAAAAAGATCCGTATCACTGATGACTATGCAGTTTCACTAATTATAACAATACTTTCTCTTCTGCGTGTGCCTGTATGAAGCTGAAGCCATTTAAATGATTTGTCTGGGGCCACTGAACCTCCATTTGATGGTAATAACTTCTTGGTTACTACAGCCCTGTGCTGGAATCAAAGCGGTGACCTAGAGATGAAAGGCTCCGAATCCCATTGCCAGTCCCTTGAGTTAGCCAGTCTTGGCCCATTTTTCTTTTCCTCTGCAAGCAGCCGCTTCTGCCTCTGGAATTACTGATTGAAACGGGCAGCAAAGAAGTCATTCCATTGCTCATATTTCCACTTAGGTTCAGCAATCAGGATCACAACAGAAATGTGTGTCAAACTGAAAGGCTTTCTGCTTTTCTTAAATGTTCTACATGATATAAATGTTACAAAAGTGCTGTGTATTCCAATTAAAGTTAAACAGCAGCTCTAGCAGGGAGCAACTGCTGTGCGCTCACAGGATAAATCAGCTTTCCTACGGAGCTCCGCAGCATACTTGGGGCCGGGGGGGCGGGGGAAGGAATGACACTCTATTCCAGTAGCCTCCATAAAAAGCATTCATATTTTCTTTCTGACTATCTTGCTTAGTCCTCCTTATGTACACAGTTCTTATTCCTCAGGGATAATGAATTCCTGTGGGGTCACATGGAGTGTGACACATATCCTTTTGATTTCCAAGAGCCTTAGACAGTAGTATCTTGTCTCCGGCCATTTTTGCAGGCAGACAATGGAGCAAGCTCAGCTTAATCGGTGTTGAGCTCTACTTCGTCTCCAGATCCTGTGTGATGCTGGGCAAGTCATTCCTTCCTATAAGTGGGAATAATGCTTTTGCTGTTTGGCTCTTCGTCCGCCTCAGGTGGAAAATCTTTGGGACAGAAGTGGTTTTTTGTTTTTTTCAAGCTGTTTAACCCACACCAATTACACTGAGTCTTGAAATGAATTCCAGCTGGGGAGAATTATCATGGAGCAGAACCAAATCTGTTTCATTGTCACAATTGTTATTGTTGCTATCCGAGCCATAACGGAATGTGAACCGTGGATTTGGCTCATTAATGAGTAGAGAAGGATCCATTTTGTGTAACTGATTTGAGTATATAGTATACATACTCAGTCACTACAAGATAGATAGATATATATATACACACACACCATCACTACAAGGATATTGAGTTGCTTGAATGTCTGCAGAGAAGAGCAACAAAGCTGATGAAGGGACTGGAAAAGACTTATGAGGAGCGGCTGAAGGAACTGGGTTTGTTTAGTCTGGAGCAGAGGAGGCTGAAGTGAGACTTCATTGCTCTCTACAGCTACCTGAAAGGAGGTTGTAGTGAGGAGGGTGCTGGTCTCTTTTTCTCAGGTAACAAGTGATGGAAGTGCCAGGAGAGGTTTAGATGGGATGTTATGAGGAATCCTGTCATGGAGAGGGCGATCAACATTGGAACAGGCTGCTCAGGCAAGTGGTGGAGTCCCCATTCCTGGAGGTATTTAAGACGTGTGGACATGGCACTAAGGGACATGGTTTAGTGATGGGACTTGGTAGGTCAGGCTGATGGTTGGACTTGGTGCTCTTGAAGGTCTTTTCCAACCTACATGATTCTATATATACTCAGTGCATATTGCATAGTGTAATTGGTGTATAGTATATCTTGTCTACAACGATAAGCTGCCAGTGGAAGACACTCCATATACAAGATCATGATTGGTGATAGCTCTGTGAACTATGTTTAGGGTAGAAGATGATTTTTCTGCTAAGCATGAAAAACAGCGCTGCTGTTTCTCCTGTGGTCCATCAACAAAATGCACTTTTCACTTGGCCAGCTAGAAATACATACTTTACCCTTGGTTATGTTTCTTTTTCTCTGGCTACTGTGCTGTGGGTAGAGATGACCTTAGTAAGGCATATTAAAAAGTGATACTTGCTTGTGCAATGCTTTGACCGATAATACGGTCATAGCCAAAAGGCTCAGACAGCCAACTGTGCCCTTCTGTGGTCTCCAACCTGAACAAAAAGAGAACAGATTTAATTAAAGCTATTATGGAAGTAGCACTGCATAATGATTTACCCTGAGTGAGAGCCGAAGTACCATTTGTTGGAGATTAATATAACTTCATACGTTTGAAAGGCTATAGCTCTGTCTGTTAAATGTAATAACTGAAATTTTGTATCTGCAAGCCCGGTTGTTCCAGGCATAAAATGAAAACCAACTCTATATTTACTCAGACTGTTTCTGTTGTTTGAATCACTTTATGGATACATGAAAGAAAGTCTGATGAAATGAACTATAGATATAAAAAACAGCAAGAATAACATGCATTTCAGATTTTTATATTGTATAAAGGGAGTCTTGGGAGTTGAGCTTGACAAAATCTTTTTTCTTTCTCCATTTTTTTGCCCGCTTTTTTTTTGCTATTGCATATGAAATTGAAATGAGGACAAAGAATGATATTAAAAACTAATTTTTCTGACTCAGAATAGGAAGGATTGTGAGGCAGCAGGATGCCCTGTGCATTGCAGAAAGTGGGTAGCAATCAGTCTTAGTGAAATTTTAAGGGTACGTCATTCTACAAAAATACATCAATGGGACAGTAATCTGGAGGACGTGTATGCAACTTTCCAACAGGAGGGAAAGTTCTGAAGTATCCATTAGTTAACAGTAATTGCCAGATTATTCCTCCAGAAGCACATGAATATCATAAGAAAGTCAGTGTTGCGATGAACTAAAAGAAGAACCTTCTGAAGTGCTACCAGCCAACCAAGGGGAACAGTAATACACTTTGGAAAATGGACATCTTCCAGTATATATTTTTTCAGAAACATTTATTAGCTTTAAAGATGATCATAATGGCTGCAACTGAAGTAGTAATGACTCAAAAATAATAATAATAATAATGATAATAAAAATTTACCTTCACAAGAAACACAGGAAAACAAATGGTCAAAAAGGCTTTCTAAAGCCTGTTTAGAGGAAGAGTAAATATTACACAACTAAAACATTTTCATTTGCTGTCATATATGATGAAGTGAGAAGCAGCATTATCTTTGAATCGTTAAGTTGCTGTTTTGTGCATCCCGAGGTGATTTCTACTAACTACATTTTTCCTCCAGGTTTCACATTCTCTTGATAAAATGGGCCATTGTTAAAAAAGGATAGATTACATCTGCCTTAAACAGCAGGAAAAGGTACCTGAAGATTTTCTAATTATCCAGTTATTCTTAATGTAGAATTAATTTATTGCTATGTAGTTGTGAGTCTCTGTTGTATTTTCTGGAAGTAACAGGGAAAAGGGAACAAAACCAACATGAAATGAAAATCTGAAAGCAAATAAGCACTATAGTATGATTAATGTTTAAAGGAGAACTATTGGGTAATGGTGTTGAGCTGATTATAAGCATGTCTAAGGAAGTCATTTTTCTCTTTAAAGTATGCTTCACCTTGGATTTACAATACAGTTTGTTTTATTTTTCATTGATGTCTTATTAAACAGCGCTCTTTTGAAATGAAGAAAGGCTTGAAAAAATTCTGAGTCGGTTTATTGAAATACATTTAAATACCACTGAAAGATTTTTTTTAAGAAATAACTATTTAGTCCAAAATCCCATGCCACATTTTACATTTATATTTCCAAAGTAAACTCATCCTGGTTTTACTGAAAAGCACATAGTCACTGAAACCAGCTGGTTCTGTCTTTGAGACATACTGATGTTCCTCCTTGAACAGATGTAAGGATTTCCCTGCAGTTTTTCTGGAATTTGACACCGAGTCCTTCCATTCCCAAAGTTCTCGGTAGTAGTTCTTTAGGCTGGCCATTTTAGAAACCTATGGGATGTAACTGCAGATGCACTTCATTATTTTTGGAAGGTGCAGAGGCAGTTCTGTTGCTCTTCAGTGCACAGGCTGAGTATTTAGGGTTGTAGATTCCCTGTTCTGCCTCTTTTTTTCTTTGCTCAGCTAGCTGCTAGGCAAGTGGGAAATACTCATCTTGTGGCTGCTCCTGTCAGTAATTTGTTCTCCCATCTGTAGCCTGAGAAATGGCAATCTGCTGCTCTGCAGTGACGATTCCAACTGGTCGCTGCGGGGCAAGCTGAGGTAAAGGAGGCTAGGAAGCAGCAGGGAGATTAGATGATGGCTTCCTTACCATGTCGCTCTTGACTGCTTTGAAGATGGTTGCTGTGGACTATGTAAGAAGATCAGCACAGTTTGTTTGGGGGCCATACGTGATGTTTTGTAATGAGAGGTGCTGAGACAGAAACTTCCTCATGACTTAGGAAGTCAAGTGGAGGGGGAAGGGCAAGGCCTCCTGGATCACAGAGACAAGCTGCTGATCTCAGTGTATGTTGCGCACCATGATCTCAGTCTGGTTTTGCTTTACTGATGACTAGGCATCCAACTGGAAGAGGCGCAAAAAAGAAAAGCGTGTACAAAAGGAAAGGAAAAGACAGATTGGAGGCATGAAGTTAGTCCTGCTTTGAGCAGGTGGTGGAGCTAGAGACTTCCAGAGGGCACTTCTGACCTAAATTCTTGGTGATTTTAGGAGTAATTCAGGCTGCTGGATTGAGAAGGAAGAGGAAGGAAGGTTTTTAAAATGGAGGTGAGGAGGTGTCAGATGTGATGGATACAAGCTGTGTTGGGTAGAACTAAGGAAAGGCAAGAGGAGCAAGGAGGAAATGAGGGAAGGGAAAGAGCGTGTTGTTTACGGGGATGCAGGAGAGGCCAGTGATGCCATAGGCCTAAATGAAAAGAAGGAAGGCCTGTTACAGCAATGAGTGTCTCACCTTTTCTGAGCATAAAAAGCAGGGTGGGGATATCAGATGGGCACTAGTAGCATGAAAAGGCATCACAGCAAGCCCACTGCAGATGCCACTGGCAGTCTGGGTAGAAACCCACTCATGCTGAGTAAATTGCCTCCAAGCATCGTCCAAACAGACCACTCAGTTATCTTTGACATATGACAGTGCTCTTGCTAATAAGGGGCAATTCCTAGTGGAATTAAATACCATAAAATGTCGTCATGCATTTTTCTTGTTGGTTTTCATGTATCTGGAATATTATTCCAGATCAGTCTCCCTGTATTTACTCATTTGAATGTTCTGAATGGAGAGGTAAGTTTTTTGCAGAGACGATTGTTATACTTATCTTAAAATGAGTGACTTCTTTAAACGCTGTTAGCTATTGATGTTATTTAGGAGTACTAGGACTTTCAGACACAAGCAAAAGATGGGGGACAGTCCCTACAGAGCTTGATGTCTAAGAGGAAACTTGGAGACAATGGAAACAATGAAGGGCTGGAAACATTTATTACATTACTTTTTGTTACCAATCTAAGAGAGAAATTTGTGATAAAAATTGACAGTGTTTCTAAAGCTTGAGCTTTTCTGTTTAAGGCTTATATTTTTCATTGTCTTCTACCGTAAAATCTCTAGAAATATTCTGTGAAATAGGAACAGTCAGCTTGCAAATACGATGTCAGTCCCGTTTCATGGATAGCTATCTATATAGCAGGAGGTCACAATGGAGTGCAATCAAAAAAGACATCCCAAGCTGTTATCCTGTTTCCTTTGAGGTATAACACATACTGCAGCTGTCAAAATTGCACAATGCATTCTCAGACAGCACATAGGATGGAACTAAAATGCTTCTGTTTTTGAAAATTAGAATAATTAACTGTAGATGTTTGATCATAGGCTATGTGTTTCTGACTATCCATACTCTTATTGGGTCCATTTATTAATAGGAAAAAGTAAGCATTTTTACAGGTCTAAGTATTATAAATTGTTTTCATTTGATACATTCTTTGAATCTGCTTCCATTACAAATTGAAATGTGCTGGATGTAAAAATGGGATAAAATGCCTTTTGTAAAAGTAATGAGTCATTTTAATTCATCCAGTGAACACAGGATTTTCTCAGGTATTAGAATTCTTTTAAACAATTTGAGTAATAACGGCTGGTTTTACTAAATAACATGTGATTACTACTATAACTTACTCTTCTTTTAAACAAATACTATATTCCCCCATTTTAAGAACAATTATAAGGACAAGGCTTGCAGAGTCCTAAAATTCAGTTGCTAAACCTGGATGCTTTTACTTGCTTGAATGACAAAAGCTGAAGAGAGTGTTTCCTTCCTGGAGAGTTTGGCATTTTTACAAAATTATTTACAGAATTATTTTTATTGGAAAAAAAATCAAAACACTTTGTTTAAGACTTAAGAGGATATTTTGATGTCTACTGACTCTTCCCTGAAATGTTTCTGGCAAAACAGACATAATTTTGCAAAGCATTTCATTTTCACTTGGCATTATTTTTTCCAGTGCTGTAGTGAATAATTTGTACTGAAGTGTAGGTGGGATGAGCTGTGCTAGAAGAATTTTATATGGGCAGACTGTAGTTGTGGTGGTAATTGTGACTGAATAATTGATAAAAAAAAAAAATCATTGTAATTTCTTCCCCTGGCTCTGCAGGTTGCAAATACACTGTGCTATATGCACCACATTCACACCTAGTTAAACTAAGAGGCCAGATGATTTTGTTTTTAATCTTTTGCAGAATTAAGATACAATATGTACCTCAGTGTTTGACATCACAAATTAAAATGTCAGCAACACAGCCTTATGATCTCAGCTCAGTTATGGGTCTTACAAGCCATCAGTATTTAGCGTTGTGCATTATTAGTTTGCAGTGTTGAAATCTTTGCATTTTGTTGAATGGATGAAGTCAGAATACCATCCAGTTGTGGTAACATCTGTGATTACGAAATGCTAAACTGAATTACTTTTCGTAGTTATATGTTCTACCTATAAATTTAGTCTACTCTAGAGATTTCAGAGCAAATAAAAGGTTTTCTTAACCTTATAGCAGTGTGTGTGTGCTTCTAATTAATATTCACAGTGCAAAATAGCTTTATGAAAGATTACTCTCCTTGTACCTTTCCTTGCCCATAGCCTTTGCCAAGACAATATAACTGCACAGGATCTCATTTGTAGGCTGGCTGCAGCTTACCTGCACTGATTTTTGTTAGATTTGTAGGTGGACCAACTTAGATATGAACTTCAATTGATGTCTTCCATTGAAATTAGTAAGACTATTAGTTCACAGATGATATTTAACCCCCTACTGGATAGGACTGTACCCAGGCAAACTTATTGTATAAAAAAAGTGCAGAATCAGCAAGCCATTGAAGTTGTTAACTTCCCATTGACCCTAGTTTTCTACTATTTTCTTGTCTTTTGAAAGTTTCGGAATTATATAGGGCTGTGGCTATACTATCTACCAACAAGTACGTTGGGCCTCAGGAAGGTGGTCAAAAGCACTTAGGTCTGTGTAATCTCAGAGACACAACTGCGGAACTACAACTACTGAATAGTAGGGTGTGTAAAAACTATATGATTTTTTTTATTTAAAAAGTCTTCAGCTTTTACTATAAAACAGTATTTCTTCCCTCTCTTACGAAGTTATTGCTTCCAAGGAATTTCTCATAGCTCTTTGCCATCCTAAGTCATTTATAATTACCCTGTTTACCAGGGCTCTGAAATCTTTAATGTCTATTAACATGTAGTCACTGCAAGACAACCTTAGCATATTAGATGTCAAAAAAATTGCCTTCTATTAAATACCTATTACAAGGGTAAATGTCCTTTAATTAAAGCACAAAGTAAAAAGATAGTTGGCTGGCATTTAGAAAAATATTCATAACAGACTGGCACACTCCAGTTTTGGAGTCAACAAGAAATGAAAAGAATCCTGTTTAACTCCAGGTCACAGAAGAGAGCCTATTAAAAAGGGCTGTGTTTCTGAAGTGCAGTGCCAAACCACTTATGCTTTCTATGTGCACAAAATTCGAATGGTAGAATGCTCTAATGTATTTTGTAGTTCCTCATTAATATGCATTAGCAGTGAAAAATATTTTAGCTTAACTTACAGCTTTACTAATGAAAAAGGGAATAACTGGGTGAGCCTTAGAAGCCTGCAAATACGACTTCTGAAGTAAGTGTCAAAGTCTTACCAGTTTAAACTTTGGAGTATCTCTTCAGGTTTTGTGCCAGTTTTTGCCTTTCTGATATTCAGGCCCTTGTCCCTGTAGTTAATCTTGCAGAAATGTAGGGAATTTTAATATGCTGTGGGGCACATAAGCTTCAGAGACTGTTAAAAATGTTAGGATACTGGCTAGCAGTTGGATTTGGAGACTTTCGATCTTATATCTCTTGATTTCTATGATTTTATGACAGAATCTTCAGACTTCTTGGATCCTAAAATAACACAGGCAAGAACGTTAGCACTGGATTGGCTTATCAGTGGATATGTCTGGGGATGGTTAAGCCTGGAATAGGACAGTGCATCATCTTGGAGAGATTAAAGGCAGAGGGAGAAGAAACAATAAAAATATGTATTTTTGAAATTTTTGCTGGATAAAGACATAATTGTCAGCTAGTCAGATATTGCTGAGTAGTTTTGTCTGGTGCTTGGTAGTCGCTTATGCTGGCTGTTACTGGGGGTACTGAATGCCTGATGGTCAGAGGCAGCGGATCCTGCAGGAGCCAGCAGCACCGACTGGCAGCAATCCCCCGCCAAGACCTGGTTGTTATCAACGCTTCCTGGGCCCGCAGGAGCGAGCCTGGCCAGGGCTGGGGCGTCTCTGGAGCGCTGACCCACCGTAGCTGGAGCCCGCAGTGCTGAGCAGGGGCGTGGGCAGTGCTCACTGGCGCCGGTGCCTGCCCTCCCCTCCATGGCCCTGCCAGGCAGGAGAGCAGTGACCAGCTTTGATGGACGAAAGGGCCCTGTGGACACCTGGCAATGCAACTCTGAGCAGTGTGTCAGCTTTGGGCATATCTCTGTCCTCATGGCAAATACGAATTACAAGTACCCTGCTGAGCTGGCAGCAGCTGTCCTTGGGACAGTGGTCAGCTCCAGTCTATCACTTGGGTTTTGGAAAGGAACGAGTGAAGTATTTCAGAAAACCTCCAGAAGAGGAACCCATTGGCAGAAAACAGTCTGGAAAGCATGGAAATGAATGGTAGTTCTTCTCGTACTGGCCTTTCCTCTGTCACTGGTATGGAATTGGGGGAGAAGTAATAGTTAACCCTGAGAATACAGGTATGCTGGGTTTAGTGATATCCTAACTGGAAATACCATCTCTGGTACATTTCTGGTATTGGCACATTTTCCTGTGCTGCTGGCAGTAGTAGTTTTTCTTGCAATTTTAACACAAAATGCAGAACTTCCAATCTCTATAAATATTTTCTCTTCAGAGTATTGCTTCCAGTTTGCTACAGTCACATGGACTTGGACAGTATCAAGTACAGACACATCCCTTCTTGAAACCATCGCTTCCTTGGCACTGACAGGAGAGTGGCAAGCATTTCAGTGATGGCTGTAGGGCAGTGAAGGAAATGCAATGTGTATGTTCTTGTTTGTGACGTTATTTCACAATGCAGTCTTTCATTTACATAAACAGAGGATGACAAATTCAGGAGCTGATGAGACAGCTCATGTAGATTTCTTTAGTAAATAAAACGTATGTGTACTTGATGTATATGTTTTATTCTCTATTGTTCACGCTGTTACTTTGTCATCTTGGTTTATATGTTGGGCATGGATTTTTGTGCTTTTACTTTGGCCCTAGTTGAATTCTGATCAAAACTGCATTATAAATAACTCCTCCTATTTATCTGTCCAGGAGTGAATACAACAGCATCCTGACATCATTAGACCAACCTCATTTGAATTTTAGGTGGAAAATACAGATTTGAGTGTTAGTGATGAAAATATTAATGTTCAGATGCTGCGCAAGACTGCTCAGAGTTTTGAAATTATGTAATTTCAGCAGGATGGATTAGCGTTCAAAACTTTGGAAGTACATGAAAATGTAATTCATCATATGATTTTGCATCTCTGTGTATATTGCCAATAGAATTTTGTGTGTGTGCGTATGGTAGGAATAACTTGCTAACGTTCAGATCTGTAGGAGGTAAAGAGAATCAGGATTTTGTGTTATGATACTTCCTTCTGCATTGTAATATGACCTACTTGTCCACTTTCGGTTGCATGTCAGTCTTCTGGCTTAAAACAAAACAAAACGTTGTTTTCCGTTACCTACCCTATTCTGTCTGAGCCTTCCTCTTAAAATATATCCCTGACAACTGTCCCCATTTCTCAAGCTTTGAGGAGAAGGTGGTTATGGTTTCCCAACAGCACTCTGTGCAGTTTGAAAATAAAAAGATACCACTCTGTCAAATGTTTAAAGAAGTCTTCCTTTTTAAAAGTAGAAGAAATTTTCTAGCTGGGATTAAACAAGGGCAGGAAATGAAGCATTTGTGTTTTTATGAAGTCTGGTGAGTTTTGATAATGAGTCCTTTAAAACATACGATATTGAAGCTTTTCAAATTCCAAACAGATAAGAAAAAATAGTTACATATTTCAGCTTCAAAGACAAAAATAACCTTTTATCACCTAACTTAACAATCTTCTTAGTAAAATGTGTTAGAATGTGGAATGTTATTTAAATAATAAAAAAGCACCAACTTTGAATAGAAGGTTTTTTTTTTAATTGCAATAATCAAAGTCCAAACACATTTCCCTTCTTGCTTTAAATAGATGCTCTTAATGACAGGTTTTTCCTTAATGAGGAAGAGAACAAAGGGAACCTGTACATGTTGTTGTGACTTCAGTGTGACAAAAGTTTTGATTTTTGACAGCCCCCTACTAGGAAAATATGAAAACTGGAAGTGGTTTAATTAATGTTTAGCTATGCATTGCTGGTTTGCATGTTAAAATATAAACATTTTTACATTAGCATTTGAATATATTTTTTAAATACAAAAAAAAAACCTGAAGTCTTGTGCTGTAGGTCATATCATAATATATTAATTCACACTTCTTTTTGATAAATAATACAAAATATCTTTTAAAATTGGGCGCACAAGTTGAGTGTACTAATGTTTTGTAAGTGATAACTACTTTAAATTAATTACACAATTCATAGAGTTTTTGGAGATTTATTCTTGCTCTAGTATTAAAATCTGTGCTTTGAGAAGGGGAGACCTCTAACAACTTAGTTAATAAAGAGCAGTTAGTGTTATTTAGGTTCACATGATAGAGTTAACTGATGGGTAATTGTACTTAATAGGAAAGAAGATAATCCCATACTTAATGGTGATTGAATTTTCTATAATTGACTAAACCTCAAAAATATATGTTCTACATGTAGTTCTTTGTAAACGACATTGTAGGATTTAATAAAAGAAATGACTGATATTAATATGAAGAAATAATTCAGATAAAATACAAAATTTTATAACAGGGATAGAAAACTTGCACTCTACAACTTCCTGAAGGGAGGCTGTGATGAGGAGGGGGTCGGCCTCTTCTTCCACATAACTAATGATAGCACTCGAGGTAACGGCCGCAAGTTGCGCACAGGGAAATTTAGACTAGATCTCAGGAAAAACTTTTTCTCTCAGAGAGTGGTCAGGCACTGGAACGGCCTGACCAGGGAGGTGGTGGAGTCACCGACCCTTGCGCTTTTTAAGAGGCGCCTGGACAAGGGGCTACAAGATATGGTTTAGTAGCTTAGTGGGTAGTATTGGTGATAGGATGACGGTCGGACTAGATGATCTTGAAGGTCCTTTCCAACCTTGTGATTCTGTGAAATCTGTTTCATATTGGATCTTGGAGAAACTTTAGTGAGTCCCATTTACTTTCTAAGGAATCATTTATGTTTTCAGATGTTGCTGGGTTCTATATGACTTTAAAGGAGCAAATTCTTAGGCTACTAAGAAAATGTCATCTACCCTTCTGGTGTGATATAACAGCAGTGTAGTTACCCTGCTGTAACGTCTCCCACGCCTTCACAGGGAGTTGACCACAGCCAGAGGTGCCTGCTGAGTGCTGAGGGTGTCCTGGGCAGGAGACTTGCACCAATGTCTGGGCAGGGTAGCAGGGTAGCTGGGACGAGCAATGGACTTTTCCATCTTAGTGCACTGTTCCTGCTGTAGCAAAGCAGCACATGCCAAAGAGGAGTAAGCAAGACTGTTGATGCTAGTCCTTCAACTCTTGAGGCAGAATGTTAAAATCATGACTTAAAAAAACAAAATTGTTTTACTTTCTAAACCTTCTGGTTGAACTTGCAGTATTTAACTGTTTGGTATGATGTGAAGGGCTAAATGTTTACGCAGAGATTCTCACATTGTTCCTTGAGTTCATCTGCACTTGGCCTCGTTGAACATCATGAGGTTCACATAGGCCCACCTCTCAAGGTCCCTCTGGATGGCATCCCTTGCCTCCAGTGTGTTAGCTTAGGATTCGTATAGACATGAGAAAAAGGCAAGCTCTCCCCTAAATTCTCTGTAGTCTAAAAGTACCCGGATGCCGAGTGAGATGAGGAAGGGAAGTGAGAGGAACTGGGGGGCACAGACAGCCTCGGCTGCTCTAGAGCAATGAATTCAGAAATGCCAAGCCCAGGGGGAGAGGGGTTGGGGCCCTGGTGCTTTGAGATAGGAAAAAATATAGCTTGCATTCCTATAAGCTTCTTGCTATTCTGTAAATTGTACTTATCTTTACAGCTACAGACTGCTCCAAGAATAACTGTAGTTTTCAAACAAATAATTATTCTTTATAATACTAAGTTACACTATACTTATCATACTAAGACTGATTGTTTGATATCAGTTTAATTGGAGAGGAAATGGCCATTGGTTATTGAATGGCAGGAATTTATTGGTTTTATTTTCTTTTGCCATACATAAAGCTCTGTAATGCAAAAACATGGATAAGAATCACGGCTGTTATCTGAAATGTAGATGAGGCAAGGGGCTAGAGAACATCTCCCTCTAGCCCACCATTCCAGTGGCATCTGCTGGAAAGGTTACTGTGCAGGAGCAGTTTTGTAAGAATTTCCTCCCTTCTGCTCCCTTTTCTCTCAGCAGCATCTGGTGCAAGTAAACGAACTGCAATATGAAACTGGATTCATTATTAAAATGAGATTATAATTTCCAAGTCGTTCTCTCTATCCCCACCCCCCCCTTCCCACTGTTTGATAATAATCTAGTCTTGTAATGAAATTCATGAGGCTGCAACAACAAAGGAGCTCGTGGAAGAGAACAGGAGCTTGTCAGATGGTATAGATTTGCATACTAATGAAGATTATGATGTTATTAATATTACAAAAGTAGGTAGTATCCAAATGCCACTGAAATGGGGAATGATAGATCATGATTAAACTCGAAAAACAACTCTAAGAATATAGTTTATGATAGAGCTACATCTTGCAACTGCTGAAAATAGGAGTAAACCCAGTTCTTATAACTGAACTATTTTGATTTGTGTGTTGCTTCAAGAAGGTTAATGAATATAGACTTGCAATATGTTTTATTGTCTGTACTGTATTGGGGGGGAAAAAAAAAAAACCAAAAACTTGAAACTTCAATTTTCTTGCAAGCTACAAAGGCTGATCACAAAAAGTACAACGGGTTGGAATTCATAGGAGTGTAGTTCAGAAGAACGCCATGCCTTTGACTTCCAAGTGTGAGGTTAAGACAGGACACATCCATTGTTGGGGTTTTATTCTTGTCCTTGCTATTGGATTCTTGCATTAACTTTGGACAACCTTATTACATTTTCTTTTACTTGTTTGTTCAGTAAAATATGTCCATAGACTGTACTGAGATCAGGAAAAGAGAAACAAAGCAGAATTAAAACTTCAGCAGCTCACATGGTAGGCTTTCCACCTTCCACACCTTCTGAATTGTTATAGGTCTTGGTTTGCTCCAAAAAGAGCACTTGGCATTTGCCAAGTCTCAAGTCTCATGTCAAGTGACAATTTGAGCAGCAATTTTCTGGGTTTGATTCCTTTGTCTTTCAGCTTTGCATGACGATGATGCCTGTGCAGACACATAACATGCTTTTAGAAGCATAATATGCTCTCAGAGGAAGGTGGTGGTGTTCTTATATCTACTCTGCATAAACAGAAATGACTCTTAAAGTGCAGGACAGAGAACCTCGCTTCCAGTATACATGTCTTTCCCTCCCTGTTCCATATTTTAATTGAATGTGTCTTCTTGGCTACCCTTTTTGCATGCAGCACTGTGATTTTTCAGGACATTATCCACTGCAGTTCAGCAAATGGAAAGTATATGCTTGTAGGAAAGATGAGGAGGATCAGGTTTGCATAGCATTTGGCTGCTATGAGAGACTTATTCTGTAGCCCCAACAACACAAGGAATTAATTCAGTGTAAGAGAAGCCTCTGTCAATCAACAGGAGAGTTACGAAAAAGGAGGAGTGTCTCATTGCATGGGTAAGATTGAAGGTAGTGATGTGTTTGGGGAAGATTTCAATCACTTAAGGACCATGATAGACTTGAGTAAAATTTAGTGTTTATCAGTGTATGTGAGCCTAATAAAGCAATTTGTGCTTTTCTGTTGTGCTATGTAACTAATCAGTCATTTTGTCTAATTTAAAGTAGTCCAACTCTTAAACCTACGTCAAGAGTGATGCTCTAACAATGAAACTTGATGGGGACAAATTGCACCCTGTGGGCAGTCAGGCTGGTGCAGTTTTGATGTTCTTGATGTGGGGAGCAGGGTGCAGCAATGTGTACCCAGGAGTTCTGCAAACCACAGGTGCTAAAAAGCCCAGAACCACACCTTTGTTGCTGTAAGGGCTTGTGCATGTTTGTGAGGCTTCTGAGGAAAAGGTGGGATATGAGCAACCATTCCGTGCTCCCCTTTGCTGGGCAGCCTCTTGCAGAGCTGTAAAATGTAAATACAGGAGCCAAGAAGGGGAGATGGTAGGTGCTGACCATCGGGAGAGCTTTCCTGGGCTCTGTGCAGGGAGCAAGGAGGGGGGCATTATGCAAATACTTCTGTAAAGAGAGACATGGATTCATGTTCAAATATTTTAAGGGTGTCTGTTTACAGAATTTTACCTTAGGAAGATATTTTTGTCACATCGAATTTTAAATAATGAAAAAAGTGTCATGTGGTTCACATTAGAAACAGCTACATTATTTTAGGGATTGTGAAATAAGTGTTTTCATAATATTGTCTTATGTTTAGTAGTGTTCGTAAGAACTTGAAAGGTTTCCAGTATCCCTTTCCTTTCTCCCACTATAACAAAAGGTTTGCACTTCACTGTTAATGTGGATTAATAAATCTGCTATAAATAAAACATGTAGGAAAGTGACAGTCCTGACAGCCTAAATTGTACTCATTTGTGATGGTTTCTCTCAGAGGGATTAATGAGTGAGCAACGGTTCCATGTAGCTCTGCTTTATCTGATCAAAAACATTTTAAATTTGAAAGAACTGATAAAGCATGGTAGCCTGGGAGGAAAAGACGACTTGTTTAGTTTCTCCCCCTCCAGCGCAGGAGTCTTCCCCGGTGACTGTTAACTGGCGTCTGGTCCATCACAGACCGTAAGATGGATGATGGTACTTGCAGGATGGTACCTGGCAGATGCTGGGATATGTACTTCCTGATGAACACGTGCAATTAGGAATTACATGGCTCTCTTAGCAGGGCTTCTGACAGACCAGCTCTGCTCTCCTTGGCTGCAAGGGACATGTCTGTAAACCGTCTTTAGAGATTCTTTTCCCTCAGGCTGTTTTCATTTCTCCTTCACCATGCTTTTCCAGAAGTGTCTTTTGGGGATGAGAGGAACCCCTTGTGAGGTTGTCACAACCTGCACGTTCAGCTGCTGTGCATCTGCGCTGCTAGCCAGATCGACCTGGTTGCAGTTGGTAGAAGTGGGGAGTTTCTTCTTAAAAGCTAAGGCAATCAGGCTGCGCGGTTGTGCTGCCCTTGGACAGATGTTGCAGAAAGGCTGAGTTCACTTCTTGTGTAAAGGGACAAAGATATAGTTTAGAGGACTGAGGCTAGAAAGGTGAACTCCGGTGGCAAAGTGATCAATCTGTGTGAAAATGTCGTGGCAAGCTTGAGACTGGTTCTTAATTTGTACCTCTGTATTAAACAGTGCTAATCACTTGATGTGAAGCAGACTCAGAGAAATGTTCAGGCTTCTCTTAGCAACCCTTGTTCTTCAGAGTTATTCATGAAATGACACTTTGGATTGCTAGATCTGACTACGAGGTAGAAGCCACTGTACTTCCATTTCTGTCTTTTACTGCTTAGGAAAACAGTGGTAAATAGAAGTTTAATACAATTTTGACTAGGACTGTAGTTTCTCTCTTTTGCCTTCCTCAGTATTAACAATGATCCAGTGCCTACTTGCTAGGATATGCATTTGTGGCCTTTAGACAAAGCACAGCAGCAGCCTGGCATTTAACAGCACAGTAATTGTGTGACAGCATCATTTAATGGAAGTCTTGGTAAAACAGGATGCAAAACAGCTCTCTTACAGCCTATTGTGTTCGATAAGGCCTATTTTTAACATCTTTTTCAAGGAGCTGGTGACTGCTTTGCAAAAGTTGTACTTCTAATTTATTTTTTGTTTTGTTTTGTTTTTCTTCAGTGCAGTGCAGTGACTTTATTTAGTATGGGGGCCTGGGTTGTCTACCAAAACCACAGTTCTTCCTTCCCAAGCCTTCAGCCCTCTCAGATCTGTTAGCACCAGTCTGTGCTGTTTCTGGGAGTCTGGTGCTGAGCTGTAACTTCTGAGCTGAAATGCTGATTCATTGTGTGTCTGCACAGTACACTAGTACTTTCTTACACTGGGGTTAGTCCTCGTTGTGGTGTGAGTAGCCCATTATCATCACTGGGATTTTGATGGTACAGAGGCTGAAGCTTCCTTTTCTTCCCCTCTCTTCTTGCCCCCTAAATGATGTTAGTTATGAGCACGTTGCTTTATGCCACAGAAATGAATCCATTATCTGTGAGAGGACCAGTTTCTACAAAACATAGCTATTGGGGTCAGAAGCACTTCACTTTCTTTTTCCAAACAAAAATGTTAATACAATGCAACTTGGAATTCTCTTGAATTGGTGCATAGTTTTAAATGAGTTCGTAGCAGGGAGTGCTATGATAGCCTCTATTCACTGTTGTGGCAACCCACACTGCCTTCCTTTCAAGGGGCAGGCGTCATTGACCAGATTGAGACTATTGCTTCATCCATACAAAGCATTATCTACTCTGAATGAATACATTTGTACCACTGACAGTGAAGTCTGACTTTTCTTTGATGTCGTACTGTTTTATGCAATTCAGAGACCATTATTTCTTATTTGACAGAGACAATGGAAAGAAAATTGGCTCCTGGAAATACCTCTCATCCTTAATCTTAGTGGTAATCTCCATTGGAGATACCATAGGCCAAGGCAACCTAACTAGACGTTGAAGTCTGCCCTGCTTTGAGCAGGAGGTTGGACTGGAGACCTCCAGAGGCTCCTTGCAAACTGAATTTTTCTTGCAATTCTGTGGTACACTTGCTGTTCAGCAGGCCATCATATTTCTACTGTGTTCGTATTTTCTACTGCTTAATGCTACATTTCACAGCTCCACGGTAAAACACTTTACCTTCCTTTGGAAACATTAAGGTCTCAGTGGCACTTTCAATGATTCCCCAGAGAATTAAAAAGGAATGTTATGAATTACATTTAGCAGTATTTTTGATCAGAGCTACAATACATGGCTGCACTTAGTGAGTTGGTAGGTGTTGATGGGAACAGATGAATACAAGAGAGTATTCTGAAGAAAAGTATAATGGAATTCTAGTACTTAGGAGGTGACTGCTCTGAGTCTTTGCTTCCTTACTCATGTCAGTATGATCATGATTTAAATTATCTGTCCGCTGTTTCCTTTCTGCAAGAATTTTGCCTATAAGTGATGCTCACAGCCATGTTCTGAAAAGCCTAAATTTTGCTATTTGAGGTTCAATTTATTTCCCCTTCAGTTTAAAGGGAAAGCTCCAGGACACCAAACATCAATACTGTGACATTGCAGATGCCAGGCAACTGATGTTAAATGCATTGCACGTTTGGATCTTTTCCTGTGGCTTTGCCTTTGCTCAGATGCCTTTTGCAATTTCTGAATTCCTTTTCCCATCACAGCCTCATTTCTCCTTTTAGTTTTTTTAACTGTGTAATGCCCTCTTTAAAAAAAAAAAAAGCTTTTTTCAGAGGGTTTTATGTGCTCAGTATCATTATTGTGTGAAGTCTCTCTTGCTTCCTGAAACAACTGCCTCATCATTTCAGATCTGCTTGTATATTAACAGCTAATCAGTTTTATACCCTGTGGTCTTCGTGCCCTTCTTCACATAGTTCCTGACCTCTTTATCAGCATTCCTCCTCTATTTTGTTCACAATTTAATTTTGGTATCTTTCTGGCCTTTCATCTCTCTACGTTACACATTTCGGTCTGAATTCTTCTCTATCCAATTAACTTTGTTCTGTTTCCTCTGTCATTTGAAGAAAACTTTACTGATGAAGTAGTTTCCATAATATAATTCCTTTTTCAGGTGTTCAAGCTATTGCAGAATATGGGCCTGATCACCCACAGAAGTCAGTGGTGTAACTTTTAATGGGCATCGGTGCTACAGATGTTAGCCCTAGATGAGGAACAGTGGTGCTGTTCTGTACCAGCTTCCAACCAAGCTCTTCAGGGTAATAATGAACCATGTTATGTATTTCCAGCATGGTTAGAGATGAGAAATGAACGGCATACCCGCTAGCATTTCCTTAAACACACTAGACAGCCTCACAAGGAAATCTTCAAAGCTGTGATAGTGTTAAGAAACCGGACCATGCAACTAACAATGTTTTGATAAGAATTTTCCATGAAAAAGCCTTTGCTTTACTTGTGGTAGACTCAATGTATGAGGGGTTTGGGTCCATGAAAGAAAAAAGAAGTAGCTTCACGTTTACATGCAAGTTGGCAAAATTTTAACAAAGGAGCAGTGTTAGCCTTGTCTGCATCACTGATGAGCAGTTGAACAGCATTGTATACTGTGCAAACAAGAATAATGTCTCTAAGCACAGTCTATGCCTGAATGCTGTAACCAGCCGTATCTAGACTGGAATTGTCCAGTGAGGATCTCCTCTCTGTAATGGGTCACCTGGAATTTCCTGCAGCCCTCAGCTTTTGGGATGTTCAGAGTATGGGCCTGAACTTTGCAAGATGGGTCTTGCTCTAATGCAGTTAAGCATCTTTCATAATGGACTCTCTGGTCTCTTCTAGTAATTCAGAGAATGACTTTAGGAGTAGAAGAAGAAAATGTAGAATCCAATATTTTGAAATCCTTATTCGGGAGCTATTGCATGAGGATTTCTGTGAGAGAATCATGTATAATTCCTGTAAGTTCACAGAAAAAGTCTAGTCATAACTGTAGTTTTATCCCTAACCAAAGTCCCATTCACGCAGAAAATCCTGTAAGTTCACCCTGATAGTGCTCCTAACATGAATTCCTTGCAACTGAAAGTACTACGACTTGGTTAATTACTGCTGTGGCCATTTATGTGGATTCAGGTTGGTGCCTACTGGTTCGTGCTTTAGTGCTGACAGTCTTCCAACACCTTCTGTAATTTTTCTTGTTAGCATGGAGAGGACAGACAAATTCTCCTGTAATTTAACTACAAAGAGATCATGAAACAGAAAAATCTTGAAGAAAGATCCCCCGTGGTCTTTTAATGTCCTATACAGCTAAATCCTCCTTTTTAATCTTAAATAAAATTGTCCCTTAATTAAAATACAAGTTAAAACTGAGCTTAGTGTTTTCACTGTTTGTGTTCTAACTCAGTTTAAAAAACAATAAAACAACAAATTGTGTGGGCAAGCATGAAAGCCTTGTTTCTGACTGTGATTTGCAAGAAGGTACGAGGAAAATCAAAAGTCACAGGACCTGATTTTTCTCTTGAGCCCAATCAAAACCAGCTATAGGTGACACTACCCTCAGTAAGTCAGACTTAATATGTAGATGTTACACGTAACAGTAATCAGTGTTGTTCTGGTGTATGGTCAGTACTGTAATTCCTGATTTATAGCGGCAGAGGTGCACACAGAACTAGTCTGAAGGCATTTTCTAACTTTTGTCATGCTGCTTTTTTTTTTTGCTATGAATTTAGCCCTTTTCCACCTGAGAAATAATCTTTATCCATCTCTTTGTTAAGGCTGTATGGTTTAGCTTGAGTGTAAACAGAATAATTAACAAAGTGATACATTTCCCTCTTTTAATGTACTAGACCTCTAAATGGACTCAAAGGAAATTAGGGAGTTACAGAACAGACCATGTAGCATACTGCAGTGCATACAGAAGATGTATGTATTTTTAATTAACATTGAACCTGTTAGTTAAGGTTGTGTTTTCTTTTCATGTGGAGTTTAAAAGAAAAAAAAATAACCCATTTTGATGCTGTCTAGTAAGATGACTTTGTGCCATCTGGATTATCAGATTTCATGTGTGTATATTAGCAGTCAAAATGTTGAATTAAATTTTAAGAAGTGCTGAAACAATAGTGTGAAACATATGCCTTCATCTCCCAAAATCTGAAAAGTAGCTGCAGAGCGTTATTTCTTCAGTCTGCAAAGTCGAAAGAACTCAGTGGATACCTCCCAGCTGTGCTGGGAGGAGGAAGTACTTGGCTGGAAATAGTGGGGCAAACCAAACACAATGACAAAATTCTCATTGCTTTCCGAGGGAGCAGGATTTAGCTTTTTAACTTTCCAAAAATACCAGTGGATTTGCAGGGTCTGATTTTGTATGAACAGTTCCTGAGCATCTGGTTCTGTGTACCGTATATTGTGAGGGGTAAAAAAAAAAAAAGGAGATTTAGATGTCTTGCTACCAGTTTTGTTCATACATCTAGGTAATTGGTGTATAGCTGGGTTTGTACTTGCATTTCGTATTCCTTCTTATTAATTGCTTCTCAGCAAATACAGGCTAAGCTTAACGATTAGTTCCATGATACCTATATATAGCTGAAAAGGTGATGTGACATCTGAACAATGTGCTAACCGTGCTGGAATTCAAAGCCATGGCTCCTGAGGGCCTACAGAGCAGGTATAGGCTTGGGTAGCATAAACTGTGTCAGAGGCAGGATCCGCCTGACACTGCAAATGTGAAGGTGGCTCAGACTTCTCGAAAATGGAAATGGAAACTGTCTAAACACGTTCCATGTTTGAGAAAAAGGGTCAGAAATGGTCAGATGTTTTATTTTAGTCTATTTTATCAGTTAATTATCTCCATTCACCTCATCTGAAAGAAAGTGAAAGAAGTTCTGCAAATTGTTGGTATCTTGAAGATTCTGATAAGACAGAAGCACAACTCCTGCCTGCCTTGAGATGCACTGCTCTGTTATACCAGCATGGAAATCTCTATGTTGGGCAAGGAGGCACACTAAATAAGGCTGCGATTAATACTGGGTCTTTGCACTACTTGGCAGTTCAGATTAGACCTAAGTCCTGCACAATCCAAGATCATGTTTTTGGTATGTCTGTGGTAGTGCAGAGAAGACCATACAATGTCCACACCAACATAAATTTGGAGCAGCATGGTAAATAATCACAGAATAAGAGAAACTTAATTAAGAGTACCTCATTCTGAATAAATTCTGCTGGAATGAAATTCTCTCTTCAAATTTTTGTGAGCAAGTTTGAACTGTCAGACTGATTTTTGTGCCACTTTAACCGTTTCTGTGTCAGGTGTGTCTTTGACCTGTGACAAGTTCCCTTGAAAAGATAACTACCATTTGGTAGAACTGCAGTTTGTTTCCTCCCTGGCAGCCTCTGCCATGGTTATGCATCTTGTGTGGCATCTTCTTGATCCCCCTGGGAGATCTGAGAAATCTTGTCCCCAGTGTTCAAATTGAGAGGTTTTCTTCCTGCTGTTTGTTTTTAGAAGATGTAGGATTGTGTCCCTCCCTCTGCTTGCTCCATGGTGAAATTATTTTATTTGTATTGATATGAAGAAACGGAGAAGGCTGTATAACAGGTGACATTGGAACACATTTGTTTATTGCAAGCCTAATAAAATCACACCATTATGTGCCCTTTGTTTCCTTACAACTTTTCCTTTTTGTGACACCCTGAGGATTAAGTGCAGATGATTTGTGGCTGTGGCTCTAAGCGTGCGTCAAGCTGCAGGTGTTCATAAGCCAGTAACAGACCAAGGCTGAAAATCTGTACTTTCTAGCGACCAGTTGGGGATGGCAGTTCTGCTGAAGTGACGTTCTCTTCTCATTAGAACTTCCAGTTCTAAATACTACAAGATTTTTTCATATAACAAGTGTTAAGAGTCCAGCCTTGTCAGTAGTAGCATTTCAGATCTTTTAAGCATGAGTCTGAAATACAATCTTAAGATTAATTTCATCCTTATTTACTTCTTGTGTCCAAGTCTATTCTTGATAGCATACAAATGTGTTTAGATGTTGCCTTCTGGCAGTTCTTGGAAGAAGTTTTTTCACAGCAATTAGGAAAGCACCATTTTCATTTTAAGTTTTTTTCTAAGAATAAGTAGAAAGCAATTCAATCAAGGAATCTTTTGTGTGCATGTAAATGACTTGCGTGCATCGTGATGCTTGAAGTTCTGAGAAAATAAATTTGTGCGCCGGAGTAGGCAACACAAGATTTTAATGTGATAATGTCATAACTTAATATAGTATCCAGCAGCAGGACCATAACTAAAGACTTCATTCAATATTCAGACTGGTGTACAACTGGAAACATAGGAAGAAATATTCTAGGACATGTAGGAGCATAGGCAAAAAGAACACTCCTTAAAATATTTATTTATTGGTAGAATAGCAGAACAGCTAATGTGGGGTGTCTAGGCTGAGTGTTTTCCACCTGCACAAAGCAATATGAGGCTTCCTTTGAATGAAACAACATTAAAATGTTTGAAAATATTAAAAAAAAAATGATTAGAATGAGTGTGATATAAGCTTTCTTAGTTTATGGAACAATATACTTCAGCACAGTACTGGGCAGAATTTTTTTGTGCTGGGAATATTTTTGATAGTGCCTGTGACCCTATAGATAGCTAAACTGTGATTTTATGCCTTTGCATTTCCTGAAACCAGGTCTCTTCTAAAGCGAGCAGTGCACATTGAGCCAGAAACTCATTTGAAATCCTGACTTGACCGGTTCAGGTATGTGCTAAGGAATAATGAAACGATTTTTGTAAAGATGGGTTGGTCCTCCTGAACCCTTGCGAATGATGCTCTTCAGTTCCTGGTAGGATCCTGGTGTTCAATTTTTAAAAGGCATGTAGAAAATTGTACTTTGAAGTCAGTATCTAAATGAATCATTGTCCAAGTGATTTGTTCAACTGGCATCTTTTTTGAAAGCAAAAGGAAAAAGGATGGTTTCTTTTCAGCTTGGACTAAACACAATTTGTAATATTGCTGTGTTCTTAAAGCTAGTAGGAAAAGGGTATAATAATAAATGACAAGGGTGTGATGGGTTACTTAGGAGGCAAAGACGAGAGTGTGTCAGTCAACTGTGGCACAAAAAAAAGGGATCAGAAAAAACTGAAAGCTAAATACAAAAAAAAAAAAAAAAGAACCCACCCCCCCATCCCATGCATGCACAAAACAATTAGATCAAAGACCACTATAAGCATGAGCTTGATGAAATTTAAAGTTTGCATTACTGCCTATTTGGATAATGAGGTGTCACTAGAGTGAAGATCACAAAATGTAACTACAAAAGAAAGAAGCCTGCCAGGCATTGTTAAACCTTTGCTTTGACTGCAGTCTGAAGATTCTCCTGAATCCTTTATGCAGTGAAAATTTTAAACAATGTGATAAACCTTAACTATGTCGTTAACATAATACTGGATTTGAAACATGCTGTGCAGTCTCAGCTGCACCCTCTCTGTTAAGCTGATATTTGTAACTGATTAGTATACCTAATGGTAGGCAGAAAGATGCCCTTTAATCAGCTGGATGTCACCCGCACACACGTGGCATGAGAGACTCCTGCTAGAGAAGCATTCACAACTTAAACACACGAAGAAGTAGATGTGACTTCTAGTTGCTACATGTCACACTAAAATTTAAGATCATGAAAATTTAGAAGTTTTGAATAGTTACAATCAAACATTGTATGTAATTTAAGCATCAATACTAGTATGAAGTTGGACATAATCAAGATTGTCACTATCCATAGAGCTTAATCAAATGGGCAATATATTAATCGTACTGAAGTTAACAAGAGCTTTTCTACTGATTCGGTCTGAATCAGTACTGGATGCAAATAGTGCTTTAATTTTATGACAACTTATTTAAATAATCAAAACACTCTTATTCCTACTTCCATTGAAGAAATGCCTGAGGCATTCTGGGTCAGCAAGAATCTCTCCTACTTCATTTCATTCTGGATACTTGCCTAACATTACTATGCATGGAATGCCTCAAAGCATCTCCTTGATTGCAGTTTTCCACAGTTCTTTCTTATCTGTTGATTCAAATGAAATCTATTTATTTGTATTTCTTCTTCAATGTGTTTACCCTGGTGCTAACAATATAGTAAGCTCTGGGAAGATGCTGACATACTCATATAGTACACACTGCCATTTGAGAAATTGTAGTGTCTTAAAAAGAAGGGGGAATTTTTTCCACCTGCACGGTTGGAAAACAGGTATGAAGACGTGTGTTTTACCTGAAATCACTAGTTCACAACTATTCTCAGCCAGGGTTGAGCATGACAGTCCTGCCCCTTGCTTCTGCAATATACCTCCTAGGCAATCATATTCCCATCTTATTTTACCATTTTTATTGCCATAGATCCATTTGATATTCAACATTCCTCAGATTTTTGAAAAACTTGGCTCTTCCATCTTACATATTCTATGCAATACACCAGTTCTTACTGCATTGCATTATTTCACTAGTGACATATCTCAGGATTTGGTTAAAGGCTAAGATTTTTTTTTGCATGGTTTCTGCAGCAGGGTGTTATGACTTCACATAGCAGCATGATATTGCTAACTAAAGTGTTAGAAAAAGACATGAGGCTGTGAAAGGTAGGCAAAGCTTGCGATTCGTAGGCTTTCCCTCTGCAGAATAGGTGATTGTTCCAAGGCTAGCTGATGGAAAAAGTTTGCCCCATGTTTGCTACCATCCTATTTGCCAGTAAATACTACTCAGGCAAAATATTTAAGATCCTTCTTTTTATTTCATCAGCCAAATTTTGGCACCTAGGAATTGAACTACTTTTGAAAACACCATCATCTTTCACTGAGCATTTGATTAAGTGATGACTGGTTTATCTGAAGTGTTGCGCTTCACATTAATCTTTGTATGTCTGCATGATGAGTGCAACTTTAGTTGGCTAATGTTATTTTTCAGCTCATCTTCAGTATATTTTTTCTCTGAGATTGCTATGCATTTACTTTTTTTCTTCTTGTTGTTCATAATAAGAACTTTATGCATAATTCCCAACAGTGCAACAGATGCATATAAAAGTCATGATCCTATGTACAAGTCTGAAATTAATCTGATCCACTGGTATCATAAGGTTTGTGCTTTCAAGTAGATACTTATCCTTTGTCAGACAATAAGAGTTTTATAGAGTCTTAAATGACCCTTTGAAAGGTTTACTTAAGGTATTGAACTTTCCATGGACTGTAAATGATTAGTCCTTAACGTTACGGCTTCTTTTGTCTTACAGAAGTTTTATCAATAACCTAATCACTTTTTCTTTGTTGTCTCTTTTTATTTCTCCTTTCATTTGTTTCCATATTTTGGGGGAATTAACTAAGTCATGAGAATGGAGTTTTTATTTGTCTCCAGCCAGGTTTCTTATTTGTCCCATGACCACTATATCTGAGTGCCTGTTTGGAGGAAAAAAACTGGTGACAAGTCAGGCAGGGAGAATAGTGGTAAAACCCAATTTACAGACACTTTTGTTTTTAATTTAAAGAATCACTTTTCTTCAGTGGCCACATTGATCCACTACTTTAATATATAACAAAAATACAAACAAACATAATTATCTTGTTGCAGAATGTTTTAATATCTAGAAAATACAGTACTTCATAACAAACCTGTAAGGAGAAAGTAAGAAACCCCCTGATATTAATGGTCTTTAAAGTATAGCTGGAAATAAATTAATTTTCCACTTCAGTATGCTAATTGGTGATCATATATTTATTCTCCATAAAGTCTTGACTATTCTGAGCTGTTGATAAACATTGCATTTATGTTTACATTTCAGTGAAGAATATTCTTGTTGCTGAAGTTTATTTAACACTGATTGCACAAGATCCTTATTTTCTTGCACACTCTTCATCTGCTAGTTTACTAGCTGAATTAACTAACAGGTTTAAATGTTTTTCTGCTTCCACTCATCCCTAGGTGTCATTATGATAATTCAAAGCTACCTTGCATTTATCCACGTGTTCCTATTATGCACAACCTACTAGAAAACCTGTCAGTACCAAATATTCAACCGTATCTGTTTTATCACAGTGTACTTTCAAAGACATGTAAAATTTAGTGCTAGTCCAAACTGCTGAACAGTTTTATTCAATTAACGGGAAAGAAAGAAAAGAGGATAACTTTAAAGAACAGATACATTCTTAGAGAAATTAAATACTGTCTGTAATGCTTTGCGTTTCTTGGCAGTTTTGGTATGTTGTGCGCTTGGGAAAGAAACATTTATTTAAAGTTCTATGAAATAAATAGCACGTCTTAGCATGGAAAAAGAACAGTCGGAAACAAATAATAATGAACGAAGTCTGTCTAAACTATCGCTTCATGCTAATAACCTGAAAAGTGCAGGACTTGTGCTGACAGTTCAGTCACAAGCCAGGTCCTAGGTCATCTTGGTGTACAAACTGCAAGATTTCAGTCATTGCTCAAGAGGCCACATTACCAATGCTGCTTTGAAGGTCTGTTGTGATCTTCTACTGAGAGGCTGAGAATCAAAACTACAGAGAAGTAGTAAAGGAGAGGGAAAAAAAAAAAAAAAGTAGAAGGAGAAAAAGAAGTTAACTGTGCAAAAAAATAGATTCAGAGGCTTTGACTTCATTTTTTTTTCTCGTTCTTTACAAGAATGTTTTTAAAAAAATCTTTAGCTTTCACAGATTTTCTGAAAAATCTTAAAATAAAAATGCAGACTTAAAAGCTAAACTTTGGGCTGCTCATTTTGAATGTGTGGCCCTGATCTGTAGATAGATGTTTGGAGATGCTGTTTAGAAAATGGTTTCAGTCATCTCACGTTACCCACAACTCTCAATAAAAAAACCTTTTGTTTACTGTGAAGGCACTGCATTCTTGTCTGAGCTAGTCTGATTGTCCAATTAAAAGGCAGTTTCTTGCTGTTAAATGTGTCTGTTGGTATATATATTTTTTCATTATAATTAGTCATTCACAGTGGCAATCAGTTTATTTGAATTTATAGCACTGGCAGCTTCGTGACCGTCTCTGACACAAAGTTCCTACTAATTTCTCTTCCAGAATGACAACTCTTATTACCTCTGAATTCTTTACAAAGTAGAAATATGTTGCATTGACTTTATTGCGGTATGCATAATATAATAAATGAGGAGCAACAGTTAATGAAAATTTTTGTAATGTAACTATATGAAAATAAATGGTAGGGGTTATTTTTAGGTATATAAACTAATTATTGTGATTTCACTTTCCCTGTGCTATCTCTTCTTCCTAACCAGGGTAATGATCTGTCTTATCACTAAAGTGCCTCTACTAAATCTTTTGAAATGTCAAAAGAGAACTAATATTTACATCAGAATAATAACTACAATTACTAACCCGCTTTCCAATTCATTTGGAGTCAATTATTCTTTAGTACAAAGAGAAATGGAGCCTTACTGTAATACTGGAATGAGTTTAATTAATCCTTTTTCACATACAGCAGTCTGATAAATGAAATTCAGCCTGTAATTTAAGACCTTGGGGAAATAGTATGATATTAAGGATGCTTTGAGTGATTGACAGTTTAATTTATTACCAAGAGCAGTCCTCTGTCTTACCTTGGAGTTCATTCCAGCTTTGCAATTAATGATTTCAACTGGGGAGAAGATCAGTGTTCTATGGAAGGCTTTCCTAACAAAATTTGTGTGGATTTCTTGGTGCCACCTATCAATTGCTGCACACTTGTAACCCTTTATTTTGTAAAAATGACTGATAAAGAATGCAGTATGTATTACCAAAAGTGGTGTTGAAAATTTCCTGGGAGCTGGAGAATATGATATATTTGTCTAGTAGAAATTCCCACAAGTTGGTATCATATTTTCATCAGGAAGGAGAAAGGGTAATTGGATTTAAATGTCAAGATGTTCTTTATGTAGGTTTGAAGTCACACATCTATTTTCTCAGCTACGGTTTTTGCTTTTTTTGCGGTTTGTGATTATGAAAACAGCACCCACTTGTCACTGAAAATGGCAGTATAGAATTCTCTAGGAATGAGTTAAATGCTGAACCATAACCTGAAAGTTTAACACAAGAAGCAACACAACACCACTGGCACTGGTGAAGAATAAATTATTCCATTGGATTTGGTAGATCGTAGGTGAAATAATGATATTACTAATAAAGCTAAAATAGATTAATCCAGCAACAAATTTCTAATTCAGGAAAATAGGGATTGAAATGTCCGTGAGGTGAAGACAAAGTGGCCTAGTGGAGGAAAATGCTGACAGATTTGTTTCCTATTCCCCACACTTTTCTAGATATTGAGAAGCAAATGAAATGAATCATTCTTGAACCTCAGTTATTTCCCTAGATTGGCACTTGTGGATATGTTTGAAATAGTAACAAAAGGGTGTTTGATAAATGACTTATAAACATGCAGATGATTCTAAATACAGCAATACAGCAATTCCCTTGACAGCAATTCTGGTCTATGCATTTGAACCTTGTCGTTATTCAGTAGATGCTGACTTCTGAATCCAGCCTCAAAAACAGCTTAAGCAGCACAGCTAATACTAATTCTCATTTAGTAAAATTGGGCAAATAAGAACTGTTGTCTTCCTTCAGTGTCTTTATTGCATAAGGTCTCTTTTTTTCTTCCTCTAAAATCTCTTTAAATTACAGGAGAGTCTGGGGGGTTTCTCTCGTTTTGCAGAGGTACAAGAAGAACCTTGGTGAAGGCCCTGTTCTGTGAGCATTGTGTTTGTACTTCTGTGTCCTGTTCAGCTGTAACTGATTCCATGTGTAAAATACTTCTTGTGAATAAGGATGGTATGATTTCACTTATGCACCTGTGTGCGCTGTTTGTTATAGCGGTGCTAAATGTACTTAAAATGGACTTGTCTTACAAGAACTTTGTTTATAAGAACTGTTCTCTGTATAGTTGTTCTTCCCTTTTATTGCTCAGATTTTAAGAGCATGTTTATAATGCTTTAGGAAATACACAGCTCAGGGATACTGCTTGATACTGAGGTCACTTTTGTGCATCTCTGTCAGTCTGTGCACTCTCTTTTGGACATGCAGTATTTCTGCTTTCTCAATTTTGTTCTTTTTTTCACCCCTATTTTGGACTGATATCTCAAAGACCAGCAGCATTAAATGCTGCTTTACTTAGAGTACTTCAGTATGTCAGGTTGTACCTTGGTTTAACAAGGAAAGTGCTGAGCACTGGGGAGAGAATTAGTGATCGGTGATTACCTGTTGGGTGAGACCAGGAGAATCCATAATGCAGAGCGATGGAGGCTGTAAAGCCAGTGCCCTAGGTGGAGGGTATGCTAACTTGTCTGAGGTGAGGGAGAAGCCTGATAAAGTGAGGGAAAAAGAAGCTTTGACCACCAGAATTCAGTAGTTTTGTTTTCTAAATGATTTCTAGTTGTTTTCTACTTCTGCATTATCTTATAAGTGAAGAACATTTAGAGACTTGGTGGTGGTGGAGTTTGGAAACCTTGTTCCAAACTGGCTGGTGTGCTACACGTTGTGTTTGTGACAGCTCTCTGATGGTGAGTTAAATCTCCAGAAGGTCTTGCATGGACCCTAGTCCTCTGCTGTCAGAGGAGCTGAGCTTAAAGACCAGCTCTGGCTAGAAACCTCAACCTTCGTTCAGATGCTAGTGGCCCAACCCCATGGCACAGTGAGAAAAGACAGAAAAAAGCGGTTACTGACACAAAACGAGCCTGTTCTGTAGGGCTCGCTCAGATTAATGAAAACATAATTCCTATATTGCTGTAGCTAAATAGTTCCTTTAGCTAAGTGCAGGCAAAACATTTGCTCTTTCACAGGTTAGAAGCAGCTCTTTCCTTAGCAATTGCAGTGCTGGGTGATTTGTGCGGTTTTCCTTCCTGCCTCCACACTTGACAGAAAAGGAGGCGGGAAAACACGAAAACTGTCTGGGGCCAGAGCTGATTTGCAAGGCTCCTCGTGGAGAAGAACAGAGTGCAAGTGTTGATGTTCGACTGATCTTCAGTGAGACGGCTGAGTGACAGTCTTCTGGAGAGCATTTCTCCCCAGCCTCCTCTTGCTCGCTCTCCAGGTGCCGTAATGTTGATGCTCCAAAGCTGCTCTGTCAGAAAGTCTAATTTGACAGTTACAAATTTCTAAAAAAATTTCAAGTTTTTGAGTTACTTTATGAAAGCAATTCAGAAGAGATACTAGGGTTGGGAATGAGAGGTAGCGAATAGCCTTCTGTTGAACTATTTATGATAGAGTTGTTTTATGTGTTTATAGTACCTGCCAGTGTCCTTGGTAATGATGTGCATTTGGCATTACTAAAATTCAGTGGGTGGAAGGCAGTAATCAAATGATTACTACGTGGCAGGGTAAGCGTGTGGCAAAGACACAAGTGCGAATCCCAGTTCTTACAAACAGTTCTAAATGGGCTTTCTTTGCATCATAAGCATGGCCTCCTTCAGACAATGCATAATCAGTAAAGTAGGTTTTAGTCATTTTTATCTAAGGATGAAAGACCGCAATCCTTTTTATATGGTTTTACCAGCATATGTGGATTATAGCAACTGACTTAAGAATGTGAATACATTGACTTCATTTTTTATTTTCCCATCACTGCTTATCATCGCTTTACAGTCCCATGTATATCATTACTCACTGGGCTGTTATTTAAAGGGTTTTTATAGCTTCCCTTGCTGAATATCAAGATAAATTCTTACCTGTACATCTGATTTTGAATTCCTAGTTGAATGGAAGCTTCAGGGTGTGTCTGTTTGTTATTTGTTTTGTGGTTGTGGGCTTTTTTTTTTTCTTTAATCTATGAATATCAAGAAAATTAAACCTCTCCTTTTCTATCAGTTTGGACTGACCAGCATACCTGGCAAGGCTCCTTTACATCACCAGGTTGCTGTACCACATATCACGTGTACTTAATCCAGTCCCTGAAGCTAGGTTTTAAATTCTACCAGTTATGTGCAGCAATACAGATTCCTGTCATGCTGTCACTCATCATTGGCCCTGTGTAGTTTGATATTGGGACACACAGTAAACACGATGGACTTGCAACATCATTCTTTCAGTGGTAATCAGTTTAGGAGGAATATTAGGAGTATCCTCAAGTTTGAAGAACAACCAGCCAGTTAAAATTGACTTTAAACCGTTAAATGCTCATCCACTCATTAAAGGCATAAGGAAATTCTATGGATTTTTTTTTCAGGGCATTTCTTCCAGACAGAGCTAAGTACCTCATCTCGATGCTGCTGAGCAGGACAGAAAGAGAAATTGTGCAAGTGCTGGCTGGCACTGAGGGGAATGCTCCCGCCTGCTGCGAAGGGAATTCAGTGGAAAGGGTCAGGAGAGTGGAGGTACATTTTAAAGTAGTCAGTGGTGTGTTAGTAGTATGATTAAACTACCTTGCAAGACCTCAGGAGAATAGAGGTTCCTATCTTACATGCTACCTCTCCTCTGCTGGAAATGCATAGAGTAAGACTCAAGAGCCTGCAGGCCTTTCGCAGCCGTCACTCCGGAGAGCCGAGCACAGCCGCAGGAGGCTGTGGTCTGCCTGCAGATGCAGGCACAGCACCACTGACTATGTATATAGAAGGAGGAAGCTAAAGAAATTAGTAGAATTAGTCAGTAACTATTTTTAAAGCTGTGGGATCTCTATTTTTCCTTTCTTTTCCTTTTTCTCCAATACTTGAATATTGCAAACAGAGGCTTGCAAGGTCCAGGGAGGTGGTCCAGGAGGTGACCCCTCGTTGATACTGCTTTCATTCCAAAATGTTTTATAAAGGGTCACATGACAAGGCTTACAGTCAAGCTGAAATCTAGTACATATAAAAACCTTTTGTGTGCTTAAAAAGTTTAGGAACTGCAGCTCTTGAGAGGGTGAGGTATACCTCTACGACGCCTGACAGATGTCTGCCTAACCTGTACCTATAAAGAATGACAGGGTTTCCATAACCTCACTTAGCCGCCTATTCCATTATAATTACCTTTTCATGTTTAGAGTTTTTTCCCAATCTAAATCCTTTTCACCTAAAATTAAGCCAATTATTTCTTGTCCTCTGCCCAGCAGGCACAGAGAATAATTGATCAAACTCTCTCTTTGTAAGAGCATTTTACATTAAGATGATTCATCTCATGTCCTTTTCCAATCCTTTCTTTTCTAGATGAAAAAAAAAAATCTTTTTCCTTAATTTTTTCCGAAGGCTCTTAGTATTCTTACTAACTTCCCTGAAACTCCCTCTTCTGATCTGCTTCCTCTGCAGGTGTGTGCCTAGAAGCCAAAAAGATGAACTTTTCTTTAGACTCCAGATCTTTAGGATGCATGGTCCAAGGAATCAGTGACTAAAATAAGAGCCCTATAAGTGTCTTCTTCGTGTGCTTGGTCAGATCTGTGAGCATATGATCCCGTATAGCCACAGTTAAACATTTCAATAGCTAAACAAAAATTCCTGGATTTGGATGCTCTTCACTTTTATAACTGCTTTTCACAAAAATACCTTAGTGTGAGATTCTGGAGCTGATTCCTGGGACTGAGAAGATATGTAAGATAAGTACAAATCTATTAAAAATCAAAACAAAACAAAACAAAACAAAACAAAACAAAACAAAACAAAACAAAACAAAACAAAACAAAACAAAACAAAACAAAACAAAACAAAACAAAACAAAACAAAACAAAACAAAACAAAACAAAACAAAACTAAAACCCCCCAAAAAACCTTTTTTTGGGCCTGATGTATCTTGTGTTTAGTGTATGCTCCCAAATCAATGTTTTTCTTTTTTTTAAAAAATGTTTTTGGTAAGAATTTGAATTTGTACCTCAGTAAAAAAAAAAAAAAAAGTCCTCACCTGAGAACTCTTTGTAGGAACAGGATGAGCACTGAGTTAGGAGCAGGAACTAAGTGAATAGAGCTCAATTTACCAATAACAAAATGAAATGAATACTGAATTTATGTTTCAGGTACCTAGTTTTAATTTTGAGTTTCAGGGTTGTTGTCTGAGTAATTACACTGAATTTTGTGACTCGGTGATCTTGCCCATTGTGCTTTTAACGCTTTTTTGCTTTATTTAGCATGGCATCAGACCATTTTCTCTAATTCACCTTATAATTAGGTGGTGTCCTTAACCAGACACAGCAAAGGCAGCATGTTTCTGTTACTGGTTTCTTCTTCTGTGAATTATAAGATTGATTACTTCCCCTTTACTGTTAAATGTATCAGGGTATAATAAACAATATCCCTGGCAATACCTTAACCAGAAGAGGAATCCAGCTTGCAGTGTCTAGCATACCAGAGCTTGTTACTCATTGAGTTCATTTAAACTCTGGATCTGTGATCATAAAATGCAGTGCAGTTATTTCTTTGTCTAAATTAATGTAATCGAGGGGGTGGATTTATGGAGAGGTATAGTTTTGTCAGATAGAATTTTTTTGTCTGTTTTGATGGATGATTCTGAAAGCTGTGGCACTCTGAATAAAGAAATTAAAACAATTTCTTGCTGCATGTGAGGATCATTAGGATGCCTCATCTCTTATTTTGGAAGCAGGATTCCAAAAAGCAGGAAGTGGATGAAATTGCTCATTTCAGAGATTTAAGATGATAAAGGTCGAGACTGAATTTGTTTCTGAACTATTTATGAAAATATTATGGTTGACATCCAGCTGCCTTTTGCAACAGTAGAGTTACCATTGTGAAATAAAGGAATACTGAGATAATATAATACCAAGATTTCCTTATTGGAGATCTGTATATACAATTACATAATGTATTTTCAGTCAAGTCTGTTGTGACCAACTAAATATAAAGTTGAAGATAGATTTGGGTAAGGGATGATATTTTCCGTTATAAAATTCTGTCTATTATCAGGAGGGTTTTGAAATATTTTTCCTCTTGCTTCATAACAAATCCCCTTCAGGGAGTGGACTTGCAGTTGCATGTAACCAGGTTAAGGTGTTTTCCCATGTTCCTATTTTCAGCTGAGCTGCCTTTGGACGCACTCTGTGTCCTGGCAATTGTGAATTGAAATTTATTTGGTGAAAGGATCCTTATTGAGGTTTACGGTGCAACTGGAGCAGGCTAAAAGCCTGCACAGTCAGCTGCAGTGACTAAGATGAAGAGCAGTAACTTATATAGCTTTTGTAATTCAATTGTACTTTAGTTGTGTATTTGTACACTTCTCTTCACAGGCAATATATTTAAGAGCCTCTGGAATTTATGATGTATTCCAATGGTGTATCACAAACTTTTGAAAAAGACTTATGTTAAAGCTATAACTTTTCTTAAAGTTGGTGTTATTTCCTTCCTACTAGTGAATCTATGCCGTTTTGATTGCTGCTATATCATCTCTGTCAGGGATGACTTGTACCCCTAAGGCTTGTAAGATCTTGTGGTTGTTTCTGGAATGCACTGACGTTCAGGATTCCTATCATATTTATATGCTAATGTTTTTAATCAGATGAATTCTCCCTTACTCATTTTATTTAATGAATGATGACCTTTTGTCTCTGCTCCACATCTAGTAGTATATTTAGACATTAAGTATAAATCTTCTTGGCAAATGAATTGCTTATGCATGTTTGCCACATGATGTATCTCTCTTTCGGTATGAGCAAATGTTTTGTTTAAACAGGAAAACAAATTCCCTAGCATCTTTTTTTCTTTTTTAATGCACAGAGTTAGGCACTTCAGCGTGGTTATAATAATAATATATAGCTAGAATGCTGTATTATGAAGACTGTTAAGTACCTAATGTAGTAGATCTATTGCATGCAAGTATACTTAACTAGCAAAACCTCATTTGATGGTTGAAATCAAGGGAGTCGGTTCCCATTCTGTTCAAGCATATACTCTTCTTTGCATCCTTTTCCTTCTCTGACTCTGTTTTGTCAGAAAAAGGTGTGTTTCTGCGCATTGAACAAAGGTTTTTCCCACCAGAACTTTCTGCAATCAATAGAAGCCATTCACATAAGTGTAGAAGCATGTGCGTTGCAAAATGGACTCAAATTGAGTCCCATTTTTCGTCCTGATCATGTTATAACGTTTTCTGTTAAATATGTCAGCTGAATAAAATGACAATACTAAAAGTATCGATTCTTCAGGAAAAAAATTATTGCGTTACCTTATAGGGATCAGTACATAGCACAAAGAGTAAATATCTAGTTCTTCATAAAAAGCCTTTCGGTATTAAGGATTGACTTTGTCACGCAATCTATGTGTTTGTTAAAGGAGAGGATATTCCCCAGATTTTGCTTTAAGGTGTTTGTTAAATATGACACAGGCTGAAGGAGAATTTTCAGTGTGTACTCTACAGATTCCTGCTGGGCTGAATGTCTTGGCAGAGAGAAATCTTCATCACACCATTAAATTGGAACAGAATCTGTAGTTGATTATTAAGCCAACTGTTTACCTGTGTTGTTGGAGAAGAGGGTGGGTTTGAGATGGACATAACATCATGTGCAATAAACCCTTCAAATGTCATCTGCATGCGTGAATATTTTGTTTCAGAAGTCTGATGGTGAGGGTATTAATGTTAAGATTAAAAGACTTGACCCTACTGCTGCCCCCTGCAGAACCCCTATAGATGCTAGAAGTGGTTCTGACATGAAGTTCTGCGGTGAAATGCTTTGAAAATTATGCCAAAGAGGGAAAAAGAAACAGGACAAAGAAACAACATCAAGGATTTTAAGAGTAAAGTGGAGCAGCTGTGAGCAAAAGCTGCTTTAAACAAAGACTGACACAAACCTGTAAAATGACCTTTACCCAGAGTAGTGTGGATGTGATCAGTAAATTCAAGAAAAGCTGAGGTGCTGTGTGGTAGCTTAATGAGCTTCATGGAAAGGGCAAGCATGAAATTAGAGACAAATTATTTTGTTGTAATTTAGGTATTTGTCATCTTGTTCAGGAAGGATGTTTTCAATTATTTTCATCATAACAGTTGAGATTAATCTACAATTTTAAAAATCAAATGCATGGAGCAGTTTGGAAAAGATGTAATATCTTTCATATTCAGCTGCAACTGTGATACTGGAGAGAGGGAGGTAACGAATGGATGAATAGCCTCAGTGGAAGCTCTGGGCGTGTGAGGAAAGGAAAAAAAGTGAGATATCTAGAGAAGATATTTTTAGAATCTGCAAAATCATGTCAAATGCAGTTATATAGTGGTGTTTCTGCTTGAAGGGATGAAGTTAAAACTGATTGATTCATATGGCATATTATAGACCTCCTATTTGTTTTAGCTTTTGCTCATCAAAAAGAATCTGTGAAGAGATTCTGTCCAGCTGAAAAAGACTAAAGAACAAGAATATAGCGGTTTAGTATTTTTGACTTTCCCGTTAATGCCTTATAACTCCCAAGAAATCCCAACCTTGTAACATGGGTGCAAAAAAGCTACTGGTTGAAGAGACACTGCATGTCATTATTGTATGACTGTGGGCAGCGCACAAGGCAGTTCCCAACTTGAAGACCGTTACTTTTGATTGAGTGGAATGTGTGTGTGACTAGGTTGGCACTAACAGAGTGAAGCTGCATAAACATCTTTCTTGCCAAGCCAATTGTGACTAGAGCCCCAAGTAATAGGAATTTCAAACATGGTATTAGAGATTCCGGAGTAAGTTTAAATTAGAAATAAAGTTAGCAAAGTTGGTGAAAGCACTGTCAAACAGCAGCCACCTCTGAAATTATAGGCAACTAAATGATTTTGCAGATTTTACGAATGCATAGGATTTTTTTTTTTAATGTGCCTCCTGTAATTTTATGGGCAGCTAACAAACCTGCCAGGGAGTTTATAAATAAAACTAGAATAAGAGATAAGCAGCTATTTGCTGATAGTGGGATGCCTACACATACAGTTTCTCCTTTTAGAAGACACAAAACAATCAATGCAAGGACTGCAATGCATGTGGGGAACTAACTAAAGAAAAGATTGCAGCAGATCCTATTAAAAGGGATAATATCAGATGACAGTTACTAACGATGTTCTTCAGAGATCAGTCCTGGCTTAAGCCTGCTCACTGTATCGATTAATGATGTGTGCGGAGAAGTAGATGTGAACTGAAATGTGTGGACAGCATGAGTGGAGTGGGGTGCTGCAAGCACTGGAGACTGCAAAATCACCATACAAAATTAATAGCACAAATGGGCTATATTTTTTTGCACTTTTAGTGGCCAAACATAAGTTTATGCTATGAGGGTAAAGCTTTTGGAAGTATGAAGGAGGAAAGGTCTGGTGGGCTGGAGAATGGCTGGGAAGTGGTGAAAGACTGCGCTGTGAAGCAGGCAGGTGTGGTGCAGGTGAGGTTCCAGCGTGTGCAGTGCTGGGTGCTCTTTAACAGCAACCAAGAAATACTATAAGAGATGGCCTGACTGCCAAATGGCGCAATCATGATGGAGAAAAAAATTGTTTCAAGACAGAGCTTACAGAAAAGACTATTTTACAAAACAGAAGATTTCTCTGAGATCAGAAGCCAAGGGCATAGTAAGAGTCCTTGGATTCTGTGATCAGATATATGTAAGGGGATTTCAGAGGATACCAGATTGCACTTTGTTTGTAGTAGCGTAAATTTTATTAATACAGTACTTCAGAACTCCTCTTGATCATCTACAGAGGTGGAAGATACTGTTTTTCCTTTGACTAGTAATTTTGCTTTTTTTTCCTGCTAAGTTGTTGTTTAAGTGTAGGAACATTCTGAGCCTCTCAGCTCTGTGTTCTCTCAACCAAGGCATCCATTAAACTCTTTCCTGAGACTGGAAACCGTCATCAGGTGGCTGTTCGAGTGCTTCACTCCTTCTGCTTTATGTCTTTACATTGTTGAATTACCAATACATTTCCTATTTGTTGAAATAGTGCTCCACATTCCTAAACGCTGTGTCAGTCCTGTCCTTTTTATCTTCCAAAGCTCACCCACTGCCAAAGGTATTTGTTTCTTTCATGCTTGTGTGTGCTATGGCGAAGCTATGATACTACTTGGTGTGTATGTAAAGATTTTTTGTTTCTCAACAGGGTATCAGAGCTGGAAAACCTCACATATTACAGCAAGATATTTCTTTTGTCTGCGTGATGGAAGGGCTATAATACCCGTTTTCAAAGTCTGTTATGAGTCTACTTTATGCTAATTTGCCATTGAATTACTATGCCTTGAGCTAGGAGCTTTAGGAAGCACAGACTTCAGTATTAGATAAAAACCTATTCAGTCTACTTTGACATCAGCTCCCCATGCTGCACAATGTTCATTTATTTTTAAGCTACAGTTTCCTCTGTATTTGTATTGGAGAACAATACTGCAAATGCATAAAGGAATGTCACAAGTGGGTAGTGATCAAAGTGGCCAACTACCACACCTTAAGGAAAAAATACAGGCTTAATTTGAAAGGTGCTGAAGTTAAAATGATGGAATTGGGCACTATAGTCTGAAATGCACCTGCATCTGTCATTTGTTCTTTTTCTTTTCATGAGAGCCTCAAGTAGCTGACAATTCCAATCAAAGATGAAAAATTAATTTCATATTTTTACCTTAGATACCTATGGTACCCCAGCAAGCCTCCATAAATTGTGGCATTCTTGTTTGCTTTGCATATGGTTGAAAAAAATCATCTCAGAAAGTAGGTAGTACATGGTCATATGACTAGTAGTTACCATATTATAAGATTTTTCTGAAGTTAATATCCCATTATATGAATATTTTTCTCTCCTCTCCCTGTTTTTCACTGATGAGCTATTAAAAACCCTAATGGAATGGCAATTAATACAGCATGTTTGGATTTTCATTAGCTAAAATTTCACTGATGCAGTGCAAAATATTCATTAGGTTCCTGTGGTGGCAGCTTGTGCCATCTTCTGCCATTTTACTGCAGGGGCGTCTTGTGTGCGAGCGCTGCTGACAGGGCTGTCTCTGCTCTAGGGAGCCAAGCAGTGTGAAGGACCTCAGTTATTTCTGTGCCTTTTGCCAGTGATGATATGTGGTCCTGTCTCTGCTGCAAGGGAAGTGCTGGAAAAAGTCATCACTTTGCTCTTTTAAAACTTGCTTTTCAGAAAATGCTGCCAAGAACAGTCCAGTGTTCTGAGGATAGTAGCACAGGTAACCTCACAGGTCTTGTCTTTCATTTCAAGACGTCTTTGATATTGAGAAATTGCTTTAACTGGTGTGATAGACCATGAATTTATATTGGTGGTCACCAAATCAGCTTCTGGCTGGCAAAAGAAAAGCCACAGCATAAACCTGGACACAGTTGTAAGTGTATGTTTGTATGTTAGGCTTCACCTGCTTACATGCAGTCTGCTAACAAGTCTGAAAATCTTCATGCTTGTTCTATGGCAATAAAATCTCTCAAAAACTGAATGATTAACAAGAAGGTCTCTGGATTGTGAATATGAAACTTCAGAGGAAAAAAAGGTTATAAGTGAAAACAAATTGTTCTTTCAGCTTCACATGCACCATGACACCTCCGCTATTTAGGTAGCTGTAGATGCACATAAATTTCTACGAGCAGAGGTCAGACTATTAAAACACCGCAGTGTAACCTGCATCTTTGGTACCAACTGAACTACTTCCAGAGCCTGTAAATCCCTGCAGCTGTTGAAAGGTTGATGAATATGTAAGGTGAAAAGTGTATGAAATAGTCACAGTGAAATGAAATACAACAGTGAATTTTATTTTCCCGAATGCTGATGATTTTGGCAGTGGGTCCATTGCACATACTTTATTAATGTGTTGAAATAAATAGACTGAAAAATAGATCTGATGAAATGAGATACATTGTAGATTCCTTTCTCAAATAAGGCTTTTATAATCACATATGGTATACGCTTTCCAAAACAACTAATGGCCCTTGGCTGAAATTGCCAAAAAAAAAAAAAAAAGCACGGGGTTCTGATGTCTCGAATCTTTGGAAAAAAGAATGCAAATGCAAAACTGCAAATGCAGTTCTAGATGCAGTTTGGCTTCTTCACAAATAATGAGGATCCTGTGCCCTCATTTCAGAACAATACTCTGCTTGCTGAATAGTCCAACTGGTTTTAATGGGATTGCCCATATCCAGTGCGCTATGGGCACTGTCATCTATTTCATAGCTAGAAAGAGGCACAGTAAGAAAAGAGAAGTGAGGAATTCTGTTGTTTAATAATAGTTTTCTCTGGGAAACTTCTGTTTGCACCCAGAATTGCTCACTCGCATCATAAGAAAATGAAATCCTTGAAGGCTAGTATAAAGAGACACCTTACAGTGTACAGAGATGATTCTCAAGATGTTTTTTTTCTAGTAAAGCCCCAAGAGAAATGGACCATTCCTAAAAACATGTAAAAAGGAAAGTTTTATTACATTTCAGATTTTGGGACCTGAAGTTGCTATCCAGAATGTTACAAACTGCATTTCTGGGGATTATACGTCCACCACTATAGCCAACTTTGGAGCAAAATTTTTTTCAGCTGTTCTGATCCATAAGTGTTCTAACAAGAAGTTATGGACACCATAAGCTACTAGAAAAACTTCAGTTATTGTTAGCACCCTATTAGCCACCAGAGACTCCAGACCTTACATTAGTTTTGCTGCTAGGGGAACAACTTTTTAATTGTTTTGTTTGTTTTTGTTTTAAAGGAGAGGGTGTAATTTGAGTGTATGTGCTGAATGCATTCTGTCTAGAAACATAGGATAATAATTCACAGATCTGTAAACGGCTAAAATCATTTATGACCTTAGTTGGTTACCATATTTTCTGACTTTTTGTATTTTGTACCATGGTGCTTGAAAGTTATGGACACTGTACTCTGTTACCTCCAGAAATGCCATCTTCTATTGAGCAACCTTCAGGTGATCACATCGCTCTGCAGCAGACTTGGCACATGATATTTTCTAATGTTGTTTTAAGGTTAAATATGATTGATAAGATACTTCTTTCTTTGTGCAGGGAAAGGGACCTTGTCGGATATACAAGGGAACTGCAATGGCTTATGTCATGCAAAGTTATGGGTTAGAACTAGTTTGTGTACTTCTACAGAAGTTGTCAGTGCTCTGTCCTTAACTGGCTTATCCCAGTTTGTCTGCCCTTCTGCAAGCAGGTAGTGGCCAACACAGGATGCTTCTCATTTAGCAGCTGCGTACCTATTGTGGTTATTTATTTTTGTAGCCATAGTTGTGAACATGTTTACTGGCTACTGTCAGAAAGATTCTACACAGTATGTGTCCTTGTATAACTTCAGTAAGTGAGAACATCTCCCTAACGTAATATTAATAAGCCCAGTGTTAGAGGATTTATCATGAACGTAACTTTTGTGTCAAGTTTCCATCAGAGCATGAACCTTTCAATGTAGGACAGTCAGTGTAGGAGGGAATGCCATCGCATGAGCCATGATATTTTGATGACATCCACAGGCAGGTATATATGGCACTCTGTCCCCCTAGTGAAACAATACACAATATCACAGTTGACTGATTTCCGATACAAATTTTAATATATCTTTTAAAGCAACAGTCTCATAACAAAGGGGAAGAAAAGTTCTGTATCGGTGACAGCTGCTGAAAATTGTGATGTCAGCCTTTAGACTGCTTGGCTTCAGGATCTTGCGGGGCTCATGTGTTTGTCTGGAAGTGATCTTGGTACAGTAACAGAGACCGACACTGCAAACTGAGGTTGTATGTGGAAGCTGTCATGCAAGGATCTAGGTCTACAACAAGAACACCTCATGTCCTTCTTGGTATTTGGATAACTGCCACCCAGTGTGGCTTAGTTTTTTCCATGTTAATTGATAGAATGGGAACTGAATGCAGATAGCATTCAGTTAGGTTCCTACCCTGTCCAAATTTTCCAAGTGCTTTGAATTCCATAAACTACTTCAATGTACAAATGCAAGAAATGAGTAGTAATAGTGCTAGCAGCTGTCCTAACATTATGGGCTTGATTTTAGATGTTCATGTTATCATAACTGAGGAAAAGTTTATGCCTCCCTAAAGCTTGCGTGCAATAGATGGATTTTGTTCAGCTGATGTTTAAAGTACTGGTGCAATGATAAGGTCTGTCAGACTTCATTTGGAAAGTGCACACAGCTCTTGATTAGAGAGTGGCATACTCAGGAAATCTGTTGCAGTTATTAGAAAGGAGTTACTTTCTGTGTCAGCTCTTGAGTGTAAAGCCAAATGACAGTCTAAAAGCATTCAAAGCAGCTTGTCCTTAATTCCATCTACCACTAACAGCTTCTTCATTACAAGGAAAAGGAGGGAAGAAAACACAAAGAAAGCCTCAGATAATATACCTATATATTTGCAAGCTTGTTTTCTGCCATATATAATTGCAGTTTTCAGTTTCCATTTATAATCCAGTAATTTTCTTAGTGAATGTAATTCCTGTTTTGTTCAGTAGGAGCAGTAGGAATTCTGATTGAAGTCTTAATCCAATGTGTTTTGGCCTGATTTTAAAAAGACATTTTGAAGCCAAGTTCTTGTAATGTATTTTTCCTATATTTTCAAGTAGCTGTACACAATTTAACTAGGCATACTTTGGTAAGAATTGTGTGCAAGAGGAATGGCACACAAAAGAACTCTAAAAGCTGGATTACCCACTGTCTGATCATATTGCTATTTTGGAAATGCACAAAACTAAGCATTTTAGCCCACATTAAGAAAAATGTCTGTGTAAATGCAGGTGTATTGGATGAAACAAGTGTAATAGAAAATAAAAATACCCAGTTATTCGTCTACAGGGCAATGTTCAACCAGAGGCTTTGGAATAATGCCTCTGTGCCAGCTGCACATGCACAGCTTTTATGTAAGAACTCTTCTGAAGTAAAAAAGGTGATACCAGGTAAAGCTGAACAAACATCGCTTGAAGCATGTCTCGTATTGCTAAAACCATGCCGGATTCTGCAGGAGTACAGCACGCTGGTGGCTGGGCCGCTATGCCACCTGCAAGGGACAGGCAGGGAGCATCGCCATGCCCCCACAGCGCTTCTGTGCAGCTCTCGTCATGCATCACCTCTGCTCTGGCAGCTCAGGCGTTGCTACCTCCAGCAGAGCAGTCACATACAAACAGAGCAGTTTGCCTGCGTGACTCTACTTTTGCTGGAATTTGGCACAAGCAGCTCACTGGAATAGCTGAAAGACAGGCTCAGATTTAAAAAATTGTATAGAAATGGTAAAGTTTCAAACAAGCCACAGCCCCTCAGTTGAATTGAACTGAAGTTCCTTCACTTAAATTCCTCTCTATATTCAAGTATGGAGATTTCATCACACCCTGAGCTTGCAGCTCAAGACGCAACACTCTGCTTATGTTGCTCAAATGAGATCGTAGCCATCGGTACCCAAATCTATACGACTGATTGCTTCAATACTGCTCATATTTAGTATACACCAGAAAGAGACTACAAAACAACATCCTCTGTGTTGGTCATGGGCTTGCTATAATTCCCAGATGTCCCCCATCGTCCAACAGGATCTTTTCTGAACTATTTGCTCAAGAGAACAGGTGTTCTGTGCAACAGCAGCAGGATATAGTAGTGCAGTTTCAATCCATAGCAAGGATGGGAATGTTTTTCCAGTTATTGATGGTTTTCCCACTAATAAGGGAAGGCTAATGATTTCAAATGAAACTTACAAATTTAATTGTTGCTCTATTTCATAATTAATTGTTTCTAATTTTTATTTTTTTCTAATGTTTGTAGTAGTCATATGTTATATCTGAAACATAAGCTTCAGAAGTTTCATGTATTACTTTTTTTTTGGTTCAGACACTTTTCATTTTCTGTAAGTGACCCCTGAGTATTTAATAATAAAAACTAGTTGCAGAGCATACCAGTGCTGGGGCTTGGAAGAAGACTTGAAAGTGCTGCCTCTTGGGCAAACTGGACAGAACAAATCTGATTTTACAGATTTGTGTTGGATTTCCAAGAACACACAAGTAGTTTAAGAGCGTAAGTACTATTGACTTGAAAGTCAATGAGATGTTTTTGAGAATCCAGTCCACAGCCAGTTATTTTGTAACATGTAAATTCTTTTGCAGTGAAGGCAAGCAAAAAATGCAGTTACTGACTGCACACACTATGTCCAAACCTTCAGTTGGATCTTCTTGTAGTGAATCGTTAGAAATCATGCCTTTAGCAATCCCACTGCGGACCAAGATCTGTTCCAGCAGGATTAAAGTCTTAGAAGAAAAGCTTGAAATCTAGACCACAAGTTTTAGTGCAGGAATGGAGATTTAGGGAAAATTCTGTATTTTGCATTTATAGGCAAGAGTCGTATCACTGCTTTGCCTTTGAACATTTATGTGCTTGCTGTACTACTCCCAAAGCTGTAAGTTACCAATAAAACTTTGAGGGTTTTTTTGGTGACTGCTCATTTCATCTCTCTTCAGGTATTTTCATTAGGAAACCAGGCCTTCTAATCTGTCTCTTTCTTCCCTGAATACACAGAAGGCGCAGATACCTTCCTTTGGATTCAGAAAAACAAAGCACAGTGAAAAACTGTGGACTCGTGGGCCATCTTTTAGTAGCAGAATTACATAGCTCTATTTTTTTCTAAGTAGAGGCTTAGTCATGACTAACAAAAATATATTCCTAGGCAATGAGAGTGTAAGAAAGCAGGCTACTCTTTGAATCTGTCCCACCAGAGACAAGGTCTACAGCTATCTGATGACATTAGTTTTTACTCATTTTAATGTTATACAAATATGGAGAAAAAAAGAGATCTACTGTTCCTAGATGCTTAGATTTTTATTGTATTTAATTTTTATTGGAACTGTAGCTGTAATAACCAGTGTGTTTTCTCTTCCTGTGCTGCTTTTCCTTCGCTGTTATCATGCTCAAAAATGACGAAAGTTTTGTTGGCATGCTTTGACAGCTTCTCTAATTCTGCCCCCTAATTCTTATACATACACTGTGAACATAGATGTTTCAGTTTGTATTTTTTCTCTTTCATAATGTTATTTAGAACATAAAATAAAAATTAATGTGTCAGGTTTCTCTAGCATACTTCCAGAATACCTGGTGGAATTTCAACTGAAGATGGAGAAAGCTGAGGAAGGCATTTTCCTCCTAGCCCATTACAGCACTTCCAGAAGGGGCTAAAATTAAGGTTGGAAATGTGCATCTTGGTTCTCTCTGACCTAACAGGAAACCTGATTTTGTTCCCAGTCTAACAAACCCATCTGATCTTTGTAATCCTACTAACTCACATTTTTCTTTTTCTAGTCCTGTAGTATTTTCTGCTCTTTGCTGAAATGATTGTCTGGAGGAGGTAACGAGTTTTGTGGTACAGCAGGCACATCACGCATACAGTAATGATGACTCTTGTGGCAGTTGCAGAGGCACGTGGAGAATTGTGGAGGTGCAGAGAGGTGGGGAAATGCCTGCTCTCATTTCTCAGGGCTCTCAGTAGCATCATGTAGATGAGTAAATGCATCCGCTGGCTCTGGAAAGGTTAACAGACCTGTAATGTGGATGCTCTGTTCTGTGGCTCAGTAACACCAGATGTGGCAAATGTATATGTATTGTGTGCGTGTACAGCTATATACACTCAATATGTGTGTATGTGTGTACTCTAACAATAATATTCAGTGCTGCTGGAAGAACAAAGGGAAACTCAAATCTAAGTGGTCAGTGACATTCTATATTGGCCTCCATAAATCTTTTGACTTGGGTAAGAGTTTGGGGATGAAGACATGCATGGCTGGTTTTGAATCAGTGCCTATTTGTGCCTTAATGCATTGAGAGTTTGTTTGGGAACAGTTAGTTCATCCTTGTGAAAACATTAGCCTTCTGTTGCTGCCAAGGTCATTGTCTGCTTAGGTTATCTGGTGCCCTGGGACACATTTCCAAACCAGTGAAGTCCTTGGAAGGTTTACTTCAATGCCTGTCCTTTTCTCTCATATTGACATACAATAAATACCTGTTACTGTTCTTACCGCAAAGCTGATGTATTCTTTTGGGCAGTCCTTCAGCAGAGCACAAAAGTGTTAAGACTGTTACACTGAAGTGACAGCAAACAGATTGCTCCATTTTTCTCTTTTCTAAATATGTTGCATCTGTTTGTGGTCTCTTACCACAAAATGGTTAGCTGCTGGAATGAAGGTCACCGGGAAGGTGTGAACTTTGGTTTCCCCCAAGTGCTTGGTCTATATAAGAGACTATTACACCTCCCTTTATACCCCCTTTCAAGGGTTGAGAATCCTGCTGTTGCTACAGGTACGCAGGGTTCAGCCTGTCAGAAAGGACTGGTGGTCACAGCATTGCTGGGGTGGGTTCAGTCTTCAAGGTGCGTGAAAACTATGTGAGTAAGCTTGGCAGGCGGCTTAGGACTGTCTCGGGAGAGTGTGCTGTACATCTGTACTACATCTGCCCTACCTGCAGCGTAACTGCTGCCAGCAATACGCGCTGGGGAGGTGCTCAGTCTGCTTATGACCAGGAAGGCTGAATGTCTTCAGCCTTTGCAGTTCAAATTCTTTTCCATTCAACCCAAGCCCAGGCCAGCCTCCTGGAGCCATAATTAAGCCTTAATTAGAAAGCATAAAATTAGTTCGTGAGAATTCTTTTAATTGGGACACCACAGTGGACCTATTATCTCCCTTAAAGGGACAGCAATAATTCTGCAGAGCTTTGAACGTGGCACATTCGCATGTGGTAGTTAGAATTCATGGGCAGTTGAGAAGTCTAAAAAGGTAAAACACAGTATCAATTAAAACAATCATAAAATATTAATTGTATTTCATTTTTGAGGGGGTTATTTTTTAGTCTTTTTAGAATAGCTTGTTTGATAGAAGACAAGAAAGGACGTTTCAAGCCTAATCAACACCTGGTAAAATGCCGCTTTACTTCTCAAAACTGACCAAATATCACCATTAAGCAGAATATTTGATAATGCTGTCATACTCAAGCAGCAGCCATTGTCAGTTAGTATCATGAAACAGAATTGCTTTCCTTAAGGAAAAACCCAGTTAAGAGAATTCTGAATAGCAGCAAGTAGTCTGCTACACTCCTAATGCTATTGATCATGCAACAGATTCCTTTGACTACTTAAGGACCTTAAGTCAGACCAAAACCTTTTATGGAGATACCTTAATTTTTCGTGTATGTGAACATAAATGAAAAATAAAACATGATTATTTATTTTGAATTCATTGAAACCTTATAACTGCTCATTCAGACTTTGGTTTTATATTCTAAAAATGAAGACCTATATAATGCAAGCTAAAATATGAAGAATTTAACATTCTAGTATTTATCAACAAGTATGAGAGTAATGAAATAGATGTATTCAAATGAGTGCCATGATGCTTCATATGGTAATTGAACATGGAAGTGAGATTTACATTTTCATGTGAATTTTGACACACACATATTGGCACGCCTAAAGGTTTGAAATCAGAGATGATAATCTATGCTGTAACTCTGACTAACAGAAAGAATCAGTTGCACACCACCTTTTAACAACTTATTTCCTGACCTTCACTGAGGAAAACCCCAGTTTTTTATACCTTCTAAAATGCTATTTTTTATTTCAAATGTGGCTTGATAGTAGAATGAAAGAGTTGATTATGGGTGGAAAATTGACCTTTTGTTCTGAATTTAAAACACATTTCCATCTTCTGCAAAATTCTCAGTCGTCTTATTACCAAAATCAACGTTATCTGTCAACAATACAAAGGGCGAATGTGATTAACCACCCACTCACTTGGAACAAGTGGTATCTTGATTCATTTAATTTAGAACATCTAAAGCTGTCAATGACTTACCATCTGCTAAGCGTACCTGCTGTAGTCTGAAATGCCCTTTTAGCGATATGCTGGTTTGGTTATATAAGAGATACCAGGTTTCTTCATCTGTATTTTGAGAACATTTGTATAGTTTTTACTTAGATAAAAATTGAGCAACGTAAATTGCTTCAGAAGGTGTAAATTAATTGCTCCCCAAATCAAATCTGTAAGGCCTCTCATGTAATTTGTGTCAAGACTATAGTAAAAAGAGGACACACGGCATCAATAATTGACTGTATATGTCCAAATGAAGATGTTTCATTATGCAAATATTTCTGAAACACATGTATCCCAGCTGCTTTTTCATTATTTCACAAAATATGTCAGAATGGGCACTGTGGAACACTGGGTGGTCCATGGAGCACAGGAAGAGCTGCAGGTTTGTGGGATTGACTCACAAAGCAACATTGTCTTCTCCTCTACTTTCCCTCCCAAATGAGTATGATTTAAAATAATGCTAAAAGATGGAATTCTAAATTAAATATATTGATTTCTACTTCAACTTCTATTTGATACTGTTTTGCTAACAAAGCATTGTCATTCCAATGGTGATGCAGTTTTGAGAGAGCAGAAGAGACTTGAGCTGGTCACCTTCCCTGGTGACAAAGGCTGGCATCAAAACCCCCAAGAAAGCTATCAGAAGAAGAAAGAAGTTGAAAGACTGTGCTTCAATATGCTTTGGAGTAGAAACTAATTTTTTGGGGGGGTATACAGCCACTCAATTTATTTATTTTTTAAATACCCAGGAATCTCTCATCTTGTGGTTTTACAAATCTTGGCAGGTTTAAAATTCTTTGTAAACATAACTGGTGCAGATTTAAGCATTTTTCAGTCATTTTCAAAACTTGGCCGCTGTATGACCATGTAGCATCTTGGGAAAGAAGCAAAAAGATTTTGGAAATACTACAGAAAACACTCGTGGTGTGCTTTCAAAATCAGCTCAGCCTTTTAGGAGTGCTGTGGAAAAGATTCACATCTATGGGCCTTTAACACGCGCACACACGCGCACGCACACACTTTCACAGAAGAGTGTTGTGTGCCTTTAGATTAAACACATAAATTGGCATTGTCAGTATGGAAAATGCATTTTTGGTTGTTCCACATCTACCTTTTATTCTGTGTCAAGGGTCAGGAGCTTATACTTGTCCTCTGGTGGTTCTGCATTTTTGAGTTATGCAGCCTTAAGGAAAACAAACACTGCTGTTTCCACCTGGCTCAATAGAGACAGGCCTTTGGGCTTGGTTCAGAGGGATGTTATGTTTAGAACAGAAACAGGTTTTGTACTATTCTTGTAGCTTCTGGATTTTTTTACCAAAGACTACCCTGTTTCCATGTTTCTTGTGGCTCCTCAAAGTTTCCCTGTACTATGAGGCATGTGTGGCCAGGTCTGAGCACCCTCTTTGGCTGAAGAGCAAGAATTTAATTTTCCTGTGGCCTGGTTCCCCAGTATAAAGTGAGGGCAACTGGCTTTTTGGTCACAGCTGGGAGAGCAGTGGAATCACAGGAACTTCTCACAGGGAGCATCACGGAGCTGCACCTGGCTTTTCACTCACAGGTAGCTGACACTTCAGTTCACCTCTCCAGCACGCACACCGCTTGGTTTCTCCTACCTTAACAAAGCACTGTTTGGCAGACTGATACAAAGTACTTTTTTAGTCTGTCTTTTTTTTTAATCTCACAGAGTGCTGTCTGTTCATAGAAAAAAAAAAAATCATCATTTTGATAACAGGTTCTAAAATCATTCCATAAATAGAAACATTTATCCTTATCCTATCAGTAAAAACGCCTGGCTAGGACATTTGGAATCAGTCGAACGATTCGTATTACAGGTAAATTTTATCACTGCCCGTGTAGGGAAAGAAAGTAATTTCCATTTCTTTTTAGAGCACAGTGAGCCAATTTGCTCTGAGGTTGATCTGTAAGGTAACTTGTGGGGAGTCGCACTGCAGACTTTGTTTTGATAGGGAAGTGTGTGTGGGGAGGGAGTTAACGCTGAGCTGAAAGCTCAGGTGTCTTCTTCTCTCATGCTGTCAGTGCTGCATCTGATACCTTTTTATTTAATCAGTTCACAGTGTCTCCCCTGCACTGTTTTTATTGCTTATTAACTCATTAGGAATGGTTTAATTGCTGTCTGAATATACTTCTTCTCTCCAAGGTCTTTACAAAACTGGTACCCGCAGCAGTGTGCATATACATAGTGTTGTGTTTGGATACTGGGCAGCGCTGCTCTTTGGACGCTTTGCAGTAGAGCATAAGACCTTTAATATCAAATCAATCTTTTCAATGCTAAAAGCTAGCTTTGCTCTTTTAATCATTTTCTTTGAAAACCACTGTTTTCATTTCTGAAAGTAGCTTGTGTGCCAGGTCTCTACTTTAGTGTCTACATTTTTCACCCCGGGAGCAGTGGGGTACAAGGCGTTGCTAAATGAACACACTATAGATCCCTCCTTTTTACAGGTGCCGTCACAGCACTCTTTCTTCTGGCTCCTGCTGTCTGAAATTGCTCTCTTTCTGCAACTAGTTCCTTTCAGAGACTGTTTTCATTTTGGTTGGATATGTGTTCTGACCCTGTCAATTTTTGTTTAAAATGACCTATATGTGCTGTGTGCAAGGCAACCACTTTGCTTATAGGTCTCAAGTTAAAGCAACAATGTCAAGGTTAGTAAGGCTCGTTATCTGGCCCTCTTGGAAAAATAATAATAATAATAAACAAACAAAAAAACCCTGAAAACCTCATAGAATTCCATTCAGTTGATTTTTTTTTTCTCCCTTCAAATAAATTAAACTACACACTTGTTTGGGAGAGAGAGAAAAAGGATAGGCTAGGGGGAAAAAAGAAAATACACATCAAGGGCATGGAATTCATTACCAAAAAAAGTCACCAAACTATATACAAGGTGGGAGCAGGGTAATATGATAATACAGAACTGAGGAAAAACAACTTTGTTTTTGAGCATCCAAGAAATCCCTAAACTAAATGAAAAAATGAAGAAAAATAACGTGCTCTTTTTTTTTTCTTACAACACAGTAGCACGGCACCCACGATGACCAAGTGATACAAGAAATAACCTTTTTTTTTGAATGTTATAAGCATAGACTTGTAAGTTGCTTGTTCCTCAAGCAGCAGAGACTAATCCATATTTCCTTCTTATGAACATACAAAATAGGTTCCTGCAATTCTTGTGTTTGTGCTCTCATTTAATTTATTACATGAGAATCAATATTCTTTCAAGTATAACTTGGTAATACACAAGGTACATATTTTGCATAGTAAGTAATAACAGGAGTCAGAAATATTCTCTGTGCCTCTGTACCAAAATTTTATAATTCAGTACATGAACCTTTTAATTCAGTTTCAATAAATTGCTTATGAGCCCCTTGAAAGCTGGTCCAATTTAATAATATTAGATGACAAGAACTTTCATAAAAATTAACTGCATTATCATTCCTCATTAGTGAAAGCACATCAGACATAAAGAATCCTACAATTGTTCTGCAGCAATACTTTATATTTGTTTTTTAATTAAGACATTTTAAAAATTAGTTCCTTTTGAAAGTTCACTGGTGATGGTTATTGAAAAGCTATTTAGGCCAGTTTCATTAAATTCCCTCCAGTAGCGGAGTAACTTATTAACCAATGAAGACCCTTAACTTTGTTCAGAGACTTGTGATTTATCTAATCTCTGGTTTTATTTGGGATATTTCAGACTCATAGCAAGCTCTTTGACAATCTGGATTTTCTTAGTGATAGATTTTTACTGTAGACACTTAGATAGAAAAAGATCTTCATAGTCCTTTTTTTCTTCCCTTTCTTCCACGAAGGTGCACCAGTGTTACCAATGGAGGAAAAAACAATGTTGTCTTGTTTTTAAATGAAGTGAATAATTTATTTACCTGAACAACTACACTTAGAGAATCCTTTCTGTCAGGAAATAAAGTTTGTATTTTCACATGAGAGTGAGACAATTATATGCCTGAATTTGTAAATTCACATACCTTTGGAAGTTTGAGCTTTAGTTTTGGAAGATGAATTTTCCATGGTGGTTATTTGCCTGAATTCCCTTTTAGTAGCTCTTCTCCATCCTTTTCTTTAGACCCACTTTTACTAATTTTTGTCATATCACTATGATGTCATATAAGTGAGCATTATTTTGTCCAATATTACAAAAACCTTTTTCTTGGGTAATGCGTCAAGTCAAATTTCTCTTTTCTCTAAATTCTTTTATTTCCCTTTCCCTTCTCCTCTTGCTGCTGTCAGGGACCTGCTTTGCCAGAGAGGCTCCATATGAAGGTGCCATGAGGAAAGAATGAAACCTGTCAGGAGTGGGCTGTGGGGAGCAATCAGTCTGAGAGAATGGAGACTATCACATCCACCTCATGATAATAATGCTTTTGGTACCATCAAGCTTCACTCTCCAGAGAGGTGAAATCCTTCGTTATTTAAGTTAAAAACTCAGTTCTTTTTATGAAATCAGCTCCCCTAACCTTAACCCCTCCCCTGAAGAAAATGGCAGTTTCCATCTGTCAAAACTACAGCCCAGCAGATCTCTGCTGTATGTGGTCTCCCAACCTATTCACTGTCTCTGTCCTCCATAAATTATTGACGTATTATTTATAAATACATCCCTTAAAATACAAATTTGTATATATATAGTTTTCATCTATACGATTATATATAGATCTTGCACTTTTCAGATCTTTCTCCTCCATTTCATCTAATTTTATGTCAAACAACTACTGGTCTAGCCTTTATTGATGTTTATAGCATTCTTTTACTTTTGTACTGAGTACTTTTGCAGTTGACCCAACAGATACAAATATCACCGTATAGGGATCTGAGCAGATATAAATTTTCATGACCCTTTCATGTGTATATGATTGACAGGGGGTTGCCTTTCCAAAGAGAAACTGTGATTCAGTTCCTGAAAAAAAGTCAGAAGAACCCACTCTTTAAACTGATTTAAGCAAAAGAATGAGTCAATAAAAAAAGGAATAAACTTTGGTGGACCTTGCTCTTCTGTACTGGAATTAACTCTTTCATTTCTGATAGAGTAGAAGAAAGTGGGAAGTCAGGATGTACAAGCATAATGCTCATTACATTTTACTGACGGACAAGGTGCTTGTAAGGATTTAATGGAATAGCTTAATGCATCATGTTCTGTCAAATTGAATTAAGTATCATACTCTTGAATGGATTTTTAAATCTAATACCTTAGAAGGGAATTCAAGTTGCTGATAAATAAAAATGACATACTGTGCTTAAAATTTGAAAGGGAAGAAAAAAAAAGGTGATGTATAGAAAGCTGAATACACACATCTGAGTGAATTTAGGGGCATTTTTTTGTTCTTCCTTCAGGAAAAAGAGCCTGCAATTTTTACTGTAGTCTTAAGAGAGAGGTGCAGACAGGACTCAGCTTTTGTCTTTTTACAGAAATAGACTATCATTAATACCATCCATGACAAAATTCATCACCATCAGCTGTCCAGCCAGGTAGAAGAAGCAGCAGTCATTCTGAGAACAGCTCCTACAGTTAGAGGACACATAAGACATTCTCTATTTCCTTTTGTACTGGTTGCAAATAATTTATTTATTTGGAATTAAGACAGACCTTGAGCTGACTTTATCACTTATTTATAGCTACTGTTGTGAGGAAAATGAAGGACCTATTACTTGTGCTTGATGTGATCTTCACTCTTCCATTGTGTTTCAAGGTGAGCTTGACCATGCTCTTGAACAGTTACAAATTTTGTTGTAAAGCTTGTGTTTCAAAGTCATCTGGACAATATTTGATATACTCAAACATCATGATGTATCATCTTGGAAGCTGTCAGGAGAATGTAAGGAATAGAAATCCTAGGAATATACTTAAGTCTCATTTATTAATAGGCATTACTAAAGTAGGTATTTCCAGCTGGATAAACCAGAACAGTTTGAACAATGTCAAAAGCCTCCTCTACCTGAAAATAAGGCTTTCTTCTCTCTCTTGATCCAGGTTCTGTCATCCTATGAAAAGTAAGAACCAGATAATCTGTTTAGTTCAGCAGACTTGCCTGTCTGTTTTCTGTAGAAGTTGCTCAGCGACAATGATGATGGGGAAATCTAAGAGTGGGTATATGAATGGCTGTATAGTAGAACTATTTGAAGAGAAAATAGAGAACAATAGCAAATACTCCTTGTATTTGTATATTTGCACCATTTTAACAGCCAATCGCAACTGAAGTGCACTTGAAATAAATGCAGTCAAAATAGGATTAATTCATTTCTAATTAATGCCTTGCTCTAACATATATCTGTTTAAGCTACTGAGTGTTTCTTCCTTTTTGGAGAAAAAGGAAAGTAATGCAGGAAGGAGTTTCAGGAGGAAGAGTTTCAGTGGGACATACATGTGTACCTCATCTGCTGCTCTGGCATTTGTTTCATGCTTAGCAGTCCCACAAAGTTCAGCGTAGTTTGGGGAACTCCATTATGAAGCTGAAATCAGGGAATGAAAAGATTGATCAAAGTATACATTGAAGCCTAGGAGACGAGAATCGCTGCAGGAAAATTTGGGCTAGTTACTTGAGTTCAGATATACTGAATTACACTGTGATTCCAGATATAGAAACTAATACTCAAAAGCAGAATCTGAAACCAGGGCCCTTCAACAGGAGAGCCTTCCCAGAGTGCTGAACCTTTAGCAACCTCTGTGGACTTAACTGGAACATTCAAACATGAACAGCTTGGAAAATCAGTTCAATTTTAAAACAACATAAATAGGATTAAGGTGCATAACTTTCCAGTCTCTAAGATGGGATTCTCAAATGGCTTTATGACGCTAAGCACTATTGCTGTGTATGTATATGACTTCTCTTTTATGATAAACGTATTTCCCTTATGGCGTGTTTCCTGTGTGATTTCTAGAAACAGTTCTATTTTTAGGTATGTTACTTAAAATGTTATACTGATGGCACATCTGAGCATTGCTAAAAACCTCTCAAAAGCTTTAATAAGAATGTTTTTGAAGCATTTTTCCAGCTTAGTGGCAGCTAGAAATAACTAAAATAAGCCATTAAGAAGCTAGTCACATTTCTTTAAAATTGATACTAAGCTGTTCATAACACATGCTGAACAAAATAGCATTTTTTATTCGTTCATTATAGAATATGCCTTAAGGAGAATGGATTTTATTGCAGTAAGCTACAATAGTTATGCATAGAATAAATACATGAGAAAACAAGGAAATGGAAGAACCTTAAAGACCTGTGTACCATAGAGTGTGAACCACTGTTCGAATAATGTGACTGGTTGTTGTCCACATGAAAATCTGAGAAGGAACCTATACTTACAAATGTTTTGACTGTGTGGTACTCTTAAGGAAGAAATAGAAGTACTGGAGTACAAGAAAATGAATATTTTGACATGCATTTCATGGTTATCTTCTATTAGTTGTCTTTCAATTCTTTCCTCGTTGATGCTTGTTATCAGTAGTAATGCAGACTTGACTGCTCAGTACTGACATGCTACTGAACACAAGGTGCATGTCTCTGAAGACTAGATAGACAAAACAAGACGAAACAGCTTTTTCTGCACGTATCAGTGTCATTGTGGTGACAATATGACACCATTGTTCTCTGCAAGTACTGTGAAGTTTTTAAAACTCAAATTCAGTATATCAAGGTGCTTTACTGAATTTACGTGGCAGATGCTGCTGCCCTAATAGCTCTTCCAGTGGACAATAACCTGTGTGTTCATGTGCTCTTCTGTTTCTCTTGGCTGGCTAGCCTCTTACATTGCCTCTTTCTCCAGCCTCAAGCCCAGAATTTTTTCCAGTCATGCCTTCATGAAAGTAGATGATTGCTCAGCCCTACCCATACTCATCACATACATCTCTCCCCATCTTCTGACCTTATGGATATTTAGTAATAGTGACTTACTATTTATTTATGCATGGACATAGGATTATAACACACAGGCTTTACAAATGCCCCCAAAATAATTTTGTATCCTAGCCAGCACAGGAACATTAAGACTAAGTTGGCCAGATTAATTCTGTGAATTGTAGAAACCTACTAACAGTAGGCAAGGATTTACTGCAGGTGTGCTTCCTGTGACACCTTTGAACACGACAACACTGGTGACTGTGATCCCAAAGGTGTTCTCAGAAAGTGAACAGTGAGCAGCAGACCATCCAAAGAACAAAGAAGTTGTGATATTAGCTCATCCTCACAAGTGATGAAACAGTACGTGAGGCACTCCTTGCTCTGTACGAGAATCCTAATTACTTCCCTATTCCCTGCCATGCAATGGAGTGACCAAACGAAAAGCCCCAGATTGTCCTGTTTTGCTTATTGCCCCAGGCTCTGAAGGTCTCTTGCATTTAGATCTCATTACAAGCATGCTCTGAAGTCTAGTAAGTCCTTCAAAAGTCTATAATGTGGAAAGTTGTGTTTTAATTGAGGCAATCAGCAGGTGGTAGGACTTTCTTTCATTTCCCTTCCCAGGCTCAGAGGTTATGCTTTGCTTTGACAAAGCATTTACTGCAATATTTGGTTCCTTGCAATTGCAGCATCAGTTTAGACCCAGAGCAGTTAGTGACAGCCACTCACCATGCTGCATCATGTGGGACACGGTGCAGCAGCCGTCCTGCTGTTTCTCTGCTCCAATAAATGAGGAACCTGTGGGTAAATTACAGCTTGTGGTGCATGATCACGGACATTGTAAGTGGCTGCACCACAGTTGTCTTAGCAACAGCCACATCCCACAAGCTCTACAGAACAGCTTCTTAACTCACGAGCGCATAAAGAGACATTGATGCCTTGTATCCACGTGGAGAAATACGTGCACATTGTATTAGGTGTTCTTCTCCACATTAGAAATAATTTACAGGAAAAGCCTGTGATAAATATGCATTTTTTGCTTTACATGACTGGCTTGCATTCTTTCATGCACTATGGGACACTGTAATCGAGAGGACACGCACAGAAAATGTGTAAAAAGCAAAATGCCTTTATGTTGCTCTGTCTGAACAAGGACATATTCTGTGCATATGAAAAAAATCTTGTCAGAAACCCAATGAAGTGCAACAGGGGGCTTTATAAGATTTTCAGTTATGATTGCCTTCATCTGTAGGCAGTTTTTATGAAGGAAAGACTCCCCTAACTGTTGCTGGCTTTGAATCAGAGCTGTATGTTTACAATGAGCTTCTAGGATCTATTTCCTGTGAGTGAGACCCATTGAAATGAAATAATTGATTTAGGCACCAAAACTTGAATTATTCAACTCCTTTTCTAATGCTTGTTTCTAAATACATGATTGTGTGAGGCTGGCAGCATGAATTGGGCTTGGGGGCTGTGTAACTCTCTCTGATACAGCATTATGATACAGCAGTGTCTGTTTGCTGTGCTTTTATTCTGTGCTGAAAGGAGAGTGATTACCATGACTGGATAATTTTCAAAGATTTTACTGAGGATTATTAGTTTTACTGCTCTAATAAACATATAATTAAACAATGCCTCTATTATTGGATCCTAGTCTGCCTTGTACACAGTGGATTTACAGCATGTCAGTAAATATTGAAACTGTGATGCGGTAATTAAGATTTACATAAACCTTCTTTGGGAAGTGGACGAGATTTTACAGTGAGAATCAGCTGAAGCGTTGCAGTGGTGGGAAGGTGTCTAGATGTGAGAAGGAAACACGAGCTTATTCAGACATTTGTCCCCCAGATTATCTAGTTGTGGGTAAGATTTGAGCCTTAAGTACAGCACAGTCAGCACTTTGAGAGAGCAGAAGTCCTTTTTGAAGTCTAGGACAGTACACACTGACATAAGCCAAGGCAAATGGACATCTAATCTGCAATCTAAGAGACAACCTTGAAGCAGGAGAACATATCTGGGAGCTCTCTTCCTGTACTAGACTCTTACAGCTCTATTCAATTTGACATGCCTTGAATTGCCAAATGCATTCCACCAGAAGACTTGAGCTGAGTTGTTCAAACCTGACATTTGATTAAAAGCACAGCATACTTCATTAGAACTGGTGAGCCTTTTTCAAGAAAAAAAGACACTAAAAAATATTAAATAATCAGTCTAACAAACTGCAGTTTAGATACCATATTTTATGAATGTTTTGTGAAACTTGGTCATAAAAAATGCAGCTCTTGACAGGTGTAATACATTCCGGTTAGTTCACTTTAAGCACTGATCAGCCTTGCACAGTGCACACCCTGTGTTTTCTTAGCTGGGGAAAACAGCTAAGCAGTACACTGAGCATGTGTGCATTGCCATTTCATTTACAATAGGTGATTATCTAACTTTGCATGATGTAAGCTTCTGCTGAGAAACATTAGAAAAGTGGTCCCAGCAATACAAAATCCTTGATGAAGAGGGCCTTTATCACCTTATCATTTATCGTAGGTTGAAGTAATGGTGTGTCCGCTTTGAGCCTACACTGGGGAATGGCTGAACTCTAAGAGGAGTTGAAGTGAGTAGGATTCAAAGGTGCCGCATTGATTCCCACAGTGGGCAGCCCTAACAAGGTTGAAGGACACTGAATAAAGATGTGATTAGGATAGAGGGAAGCTGTTAGTTACACGTTTCCAGTCATAATACTGACTGCAAGCAGCTGCACAATGCATACACTCCCCAAACCAGATAGAGCAGCCAATGTAATCTTTCTCTGTTCATGTCACTCACTGTATATGTCCTGTACAACTTCTTTTTTAAACTTAGTTTTTGTGGAGAAAAGACTTATACAAGTGCACTCTGTGTCTGTTTGTGTTTTCCTGTCTCCAGTAACTTTTGAACCCACTGGACAGTTCCGAGTAAAAAGAACAAAAGAAGTCTCAGCCATAATTACACTATTACCAGCTTCATGGAAATAGGCAACTGAGTAAAAAAGCCCCATAAACGCCCGCAGTAAGGGAACATGATAGCATGAGCTCCCACACTGGATAATGTGCAAGAATTTGCAAGGCCGAAAGACAGAATAAATGCCCCAGCTGTTGGCAGAGCTTCAGCCTGGGCTCACTTTTTCAGTCAACTGTGACACACAAATCTGGAGGAAACCAGGGTTTCCTAGTGCTCACAGAACTGCTCCTCATACAACTGCTGTTATCTCAGGCCAGCCTGAATGGCCCACTGCTGAGAGCGTGTGATAGAGTCATCTATTGTCTGTTCAAGGAAGTGATATTGCTTTCATTATAATATTATCTTTGGTGATTTTTTTTTTATTTTGATAAGAGGGAAGCACTGAGGATCTTTGAATTTACTTTGTAATCAAACAATATCCAGAAGGATATAATTCCCAGTATACAAAGTCTTAACTATGTTGTCTCATTGATCTCTTGGTTGTGTTCATGTGAGTGAGCTCATATTTGTCAGGCTTTCCAGAATCAAGATTCTAAAATTAGATTTTGAATTGATGCTTGCTAATTATCACATACATTTTAGTTATTTTCCTTTGGTAATTGATAGGTATGCTCTTGTTTCTGAAGTGCTGCCTCTTGCTGATGGCCTGTTCATTATCAAAAGTGAAAGAGAAATGAGACTGGTGGGAGGAGAATGAGAGTTAGAGTAAATATTAAGGAAAATTAGACAGCACTTACATTTACGTAATTTTGGTATCTGAATTGTGCTGCAGTAACATCTACCCAGCTAACTAGGCTTTTTCCTAAGGTAATTTGCATTCCCCCTCAAACATTAATATCAGCATTATAAGATAATTTAACTTACATTTTTGTCAAATTAAGACGCTTTAAAAAATATTTTATAGGCTGTTCTTTGCAAAGCCCGTAGAACAAATTATGTAATTATTACATTATGCTAAAAGTATGAGTTTTATACTAATTATATGATAGATTCAGTCCCTGGAATTTTGCCATAGCTCATTCTATAATACTGCTCTCCTGGGAACGAAATGATTTGGCACCTGATTGCACTAATTACTGTTGAACTTTAGAACCTTTAATGCAGAGAAAATTCAAATATTTAACATGCACTGATATTTGCAGGGTGAAAAGATGGAATTTACACAGAAATATGGTATCCAATTTATTTCTGTAATAATGCCAATAACTTGAAGTTAACTCTTAGTAATATTTAGTACAGTAGCAAATGTAAAGAGTTGTCAGTATAATGTTATGATTATCAACAATAATATGTTGGCCCTAGGTGAGTTTTTCTGCTCATGTTCATCTTTTGTGCAACTTTATATTGGAGGGAAAGAAGAAGCAATCAACTAATGAACCAGTTTATAGATATCTAATACACATGCTGACCTATTTAAAGGATTGCAAAAGCAATATTATTTTAATGTCTAAATACAAGCAAAAGTTTCCATCCCTATCAATAGTATAATTATTTTCTACTCCATAATTCCTGACAAGAATGAAAGAGAAGCCCCTGCCATTTAACAGCATGCACACCTATGTACATCTTTGAACTTACTAATCAGTATGGTATTTTCAAGTATATTTATGTAGAAAACATTTTAGATATCTTTATACTAAGTCATTTTGTATTCAGCTGCCATGCGCTATTACACGTTTACCTTTTGGTGTGTGGCTGGGAAGTGTTATTTTGCTTTATGAGCTTCATCTGTGAGAGTGTCCCATTAAGTGACTGAAGCGGACACTCACTATTAGAAAAAGAACCAAAGAGGAATGAATTCAAGTTCCTTGATCAGAAGCATAGAGAATGATGTTTCCATGTATTTGATTTGTAACTGGTGGCTTAAGTAAACTTTCGCAGACCCATTTTAGTTATTCTTCCCAATGTGTCACTGAAATTGCTTTTTTACTCTCCCTTCTGAGTGTTACTTAGTGAACCAGATCCCTTAATTCTCACTGAAAATAGTCTAAATACTTTTGTCTATTCTGAGTACATCTTTGAATATTAATTGTCCCTCTAGCACAAATAAATGTCACCTTCCATGTATTTTGAGTTCTTTATGAAGGCTTTAAGTATGTTACCGGGGATGATATGTATCTTAATGGATTTCTGGTGTAATCATCTGGATTACCTGTCTGCAGGAGGCTCAAATACTGTGGTTTTTTTCCAGACTTCAGTTTTGTTTGTACTTGGCATTGTCCTTGTCTTATTAAATCACTGGAATGGTCCTAGATCATACCTGTGCATTGAATGAATAATTTCAGTGGGTCATCATTTTCTGACAAAGCAGCCTGTGTAATTTGTGAAGACTTGCCTGCTACATAAACCCCAAACTGTCTTTTCCTAGAATTGCTAGCATCAGCACTACCTCTAGGTAAAACCATGAGAACTTGATTTTTTTTTTTTCTCATAAAAAATCATTTGGTATTTATACTAGCATCATTGCTTCAAAGATATCTACCAATTTGAAGCTAAGTCAGGTATTAGGCTAATTCAGCACGTGTAAAAGCAGATCCATTCTAATGATCCAGGTCTTTCAGATGACTGCTTCATTGAAAAGTTTGCTGATCCCTAGAAATGCAGAGAGAGGGCCCCTAAATCTGCTCACCACTACCATTCTGTAGTCACTTTGCAATGGTTATGTGACTGCTGCTTGACCAGCCAAATGTTGTCTGCTGTCACTGTGGCCTTGGTGGGGATGCTTAACCTTGCAGAACCTCAGTTTCTGGCTACCAAATGAGGATGATCGCTCTTTACCTCATGGAGATAAAGTTAGCATTTTGGAGGTTGTAAGGAACTTGCTCCTTGTGCTGCAGTGATGAGGACCAGATATGATTTCAGCCAAGATTCGAGAAAAATATTCTCTTGTATCCGTATGTGAGAAGGTGTGTATCCCAGTTACCGATGCCGTCTGTCTCCCTGAACAAACAATGGTGGCAAGCACGATTAAAACTGGGTGCCGTCAGTCCTTAGCTTAAAACTCATGAACCTGAGAGAAAACCTACCATAGGCCTTGTGCAGGTGAGGCACCGGGCTGGATGGCATTTATGCTTCTGAGTACAGCAAAGTAAGATCTAATATTGAAGAAAAGTCTTTTACCTAGATATGCGCTGAATGAATATTTATTGCAACATTCCAAATACATTTAAGTAATTGCTAATGCAGCATAGATGCTGCTGGCATAAAGTGTAGCTTCTGGAATAAGTCTCCAAGAGAAAAGTCAACAAAAAACTGATGAGATTTAATGAATGAGCTGTGCCAGGCTCATACTGTGTCACTGGTTGCCTACTGTGCATATATAGATCTATCCTAATCAATTCTTCACCAAAAATATTCATAACTATGCTCTTCCCACATTACAAATAATAGTATGTGTTCACATAAAGACTAAGGAAATCAGGCATGAAAAGTCCTTGAGCTGCCAAGGACAAAATTATTTTTAAAGTAACTCCTTCAGAAATATTTGTGCTGCTTCACAACAGAAAAAGAATTAGTTGAGCAACTAATCAAACGGTGCCCTGTGCATGGGGACACCCAGTGCAAATGCACCCAGCCCCGCGTTGGTGAATGTTTTGGGTGAGCCAGGTGCTGTGACCATGAGGCGCTTGCACTCTCACTGCTGTTACTGCCACTGATCTTTTTACTGTTGCTTAATCTTGAATTTCTGCAGGACTTCTGTTCTTAGCACTAATGATAAGGAGAAAAGTACTAAATCTTAAGTAATTTTTATGAATCTAGGGTTCAAATTTAGCACTTAAGCATGTTAACTTCCTATTACTGCCTTTCTGCTGTCTCCTTCCTGACAAACCGGAGGGTCTGCCCACAGTTACACGTGCACTTGATGCTCTGTCACTTTGCTCTTCTTTGACTTCCCCAAGCTACACTAATTAGATGGCTCTGAAGAATGTGGGGAGTATTTTGGCTTTTGAAAATGTTCTCCTTTTCAGGCTGCTTTCCAACCTTTTCTCCCCTGCTTAATGACCCATTCAAAAAATTTCCAATGAAATTCTTAGACTAGATTTACATAAGATCATTAGAGTATTCCAACTCCTTTACTTTAAAATATTCATGGCAGTCTCACATTGCTGGCTTCACAGAACCAATTTCAGGCAAAACTCCCGTCAGCTTCACTGAATAAGGACAGCAGGGTAGAGCTCTAATTGTCAAAAGCTTCAGCTTTGGTAGCTGTACTCCATGTCAAGTACCAATTCAGCGCTTCATTGTGCATCCTGCACTCTGTGGAGTTGGGGAGAGGCATTTTTATGTCCCCAGTCTTTGAAAGCAAATTGCAAGAACTTGCTGACTAAAATCTCAGCCCATGAAAGCTTTTCTGTATATCATGTGTGTGTAAAACTTCACTGGATTTGCAGCTTTAGAAGTAAAGCAGTCTGTACATCATTATATTAAAAATTCTATGCAGATTTATAGCTTACTGGTCTATTGTAATACTTGGTTTGGATGGTTTTAGAATAGCAAGAGATGCTGTCTTATGAAAGGGTGGCTTTATTTGTCCACAGAAATTGTAGGAAATTTCTATATATGAGGTGCCTCTTAGCTCAAGCAGGGAAGTTCTTTGTAGCCTCACCATAATATAAACAGTTTCTAGGAGAAGCAGTAGTGGGGACAGCATCTCAGTCCAAAGATTGGCAGGGGGAGACCAAGCTTGAGGCCCAGGGTTGGAAAGCTCACTCAAGGGTCACAGCAGCAGAGCAAAAGTTTGCTTTTGCCAAAACACTTTGTGTTGAGCTACTGTGCTCTACATTAATGGTGAGAGACGTTAACTGTAAGAGTAAGAATGCTATGGGCATCCCCATAATATAGTGCTAACAGCACTGGCCCTCGTTCTTGAAGCATATGCCAGCCCAACAGAGCACAGTGTCTCCAATTCCCTCCTTACACTTTAACCACTTCCAGTGTTTGTGCCCAGTGAGTCCGGATCCAGAAATATTTTGCTCAGTGTTGTACAATAATCCCTACTCAATTATCCCTGGCTTACTGAACAGCCCAAGATGCAAAGCAAAGTCTCTGGAGGACAGTATGATGTAAAATGTCCCCCCATCTTAAAAATTTATTACCAAAGTCACTGTGCTTGGATATTTTTTTTAAAATGGAAATTAATAATTTAAGACTGTTTAAAATATATGAATGTAACTTTAAATTAATCAGGTTTTTGTGTACATTGCTTGGCAAATAAAAATGCCTCTGGGGGTTTTGCTTTGTTTTGTTATGGTTCTCCTTGCCTCCTTCCTCCACCCTTTTTTTCTACAGAAACAATTTTTGAAAAGACTTTTAATAATGTTTCCGTGAAACTGAAGCATGCCCTTTGTCCTCCCTCCAAACCCATGCATTTATGTATTTCAAAGCAGACGTGCTTTGTTAGCTGTGCCAAGGGGGGACCAAGGGCAGATGGAAGAGAGATCTCAGCAACTACTTGAGACAGAGGGAAGGGTGTTAAATGAGGGCAAGCACATCCACCCCAGCTGACTGTGGCCCTCGCTGTCTCCCGAGATGACTGTGGAGCCTCTGTGCAGGTAGTGCAGATGCTGGTAGAATCTGGAAGGAGGAGGAGAGAGCAGGTAGATGCTGCGTTGGGTAGGTATGGGCAGTGGCCAAAATGATTTCCAAGAGCTGCATGTGTGAATGAGCAACTAGCTGCAGAATAGGCAGATTTGGAAATGAGTACAATTTTATTTGTGTACAGTGTTTGCAGATTTTTCTTGGGAAGTGAACTGCATACTTTGCCCTAGATAGCTGATAAAAGATGTTTTAATGTCTGTGTTAAAGGGTGATATATTAATAGGAGATCAGTCAGTCAGAAACTCGGCTGCTTAAGTCTGTTTCTGTCTATTTTTCTAATGATGTGCATATTCAGACCTAACTTGCGAACCGAGATCCATCAAGTGACTGTATGTTGTATTTCTGGTTACTAATAACAGTCAAAGTTGGAATATCGTTTAGTGACTCCTTCCCAAGCTCACTCATAAAGAACCGCCTGAAAAAGTGAGTGATATTGCCTAACATCAGATAAATTACCTGCTGAATTGTCAGTCTTGCAAGAAGTGAATGGTTTTTTTCCTCATAGGAATGTGTTATATCCAATGCTGGACAATTCTACAAGCTTTTTGTTGCCCAGTTTTGTATTTTCTTTCTTTTTTTTGGTCAGAGTATTTAGGCTCTGAGGGCCACATCTGGTGGCTATATACTGGGTTGAGGAAAGACCTTATGTTTGATATGGAGCTGGGGCTTAGATGTAGCTCTTCAAGCTTCCATGCCTAAGACTTCACTTCATTGACTAAATATGCTTCTTTCAAATTCATCCACTACAACTGTTTCCTATTTGTGGAAAGAACTAAATATATGCTGAGTCACAAAGCACATGGCTGACTGGGACAGGCAAAATTGAGACTGAAACTCTTGTTGTGTTTCATTTGGTGCAAGGACATGATCTTAGGTCTTCTGTAACCAAAGTGAATTGCACACCTGTCAAGCCATGGAGACTTCTGGTCCCTCTCTTCTGCTAAAATTGTCATTTGGGGTGGAACAAAAGTTTTTTTCTCTAAGTTTTTCTGTCAGAAGTAAAAATAACAGTTTACCTACTCCAGTTTTAACTCCTGTGTTCAGAGAAATTAAAAAAAAAATCCAAAATTTGGCTTCAAACTTTTATCTTCACTGAAAACTATGAGGAAGGCTAGCTTTACCTCTTCATTTGCTTCATAAATCATTAAGAATTTAGGTGTTTTAACATTTACTGTACTTCTGTTTCTGTGCTCTGGAATACATGATGGTAGCAATCACAGTGAGTGCTGGCAGGAGCAGGCTGGTGCCACACGGGGCCCTTCGGGGCAGGATCTGAGCCCTGGGGACTGGAGGCCACAGAGCGGGTGGCTAGCAGCCCCGGGGTCATGTGGACGTGGAGCACACAGCTCAGTTTTGTTTCAGTCCTTGGAAATCTTGAGTATAATTCTGTCTGTGGTTCCTCTAAACAACTTGTTTTTCTGTGTGAATGAAGAGCAGCAGGATAAAAATACAGTTTTGTACTTTTCATGAATTACTCTGTTCTTCCTCTTTTTGGTTTAAGTGGTGAGATTGCAATGAATTAAGCTGCTCTGCAAGAGAGCCCCGCACTGAGAGGTATCTGTTCCGTTTTATCCCAGTAACGTAAAGACGGGTATTTTAATATGAGCTTAAACTTAATTTTCCATCTGCCTGGTATTTGGACTCATTCCTCATCATGGTTTTGGGGGCGTCACTCCATATTTTGCAACTCACAACAATTTTTGGAAACCAGGTAGAAAATGTAAGTTATGAAACTGTTCAAATTATGGCCACCACCAAGGAGTTAAACAGCTAAATTTTATTGATTTGCCTATATTTGACAGTGATCATGGTTCTGCTCCTATAGTTAATTAAAGGTAATGATTAGGGCCTTAGAAATTACTTGTAGTCATTTATGAAGTGCTCTTATTTAGCCGCATATTTTTTATAGTATCTGATGAAAAAGGTTATTGGATCAGTTGAGTGCAAGAGTCACTATAAATGAAATTGTAGAAGAGGTATTTCTGATGCTATCTGAATATACTCTGGCATTTCTATGAAAGCAAAAATGAGCTTATCTATAGAGCACTAGGTAGGAAATGACTAGCTGTCAATCATATGACTTGATTAATGCTGTGACACCATTCTTTTGTTGCTTTTCACACAAGGTCTGACATATTATTGATTTATTTAGCATCTTGATATTAGCAAATACTTAGGTCTAGAAGAAGTTGTCCAAAATGCAAACACAGAATACAAAGGTTTGTGTAGAGGATAGCCAAACATTCATAGCCAACACAGCAAGCCTGACTGACCTTTCATATCTGAAATGAAACCATACAGTAGGACTGGTTTTTTGTTGTTGTTTTTTAAAAATAAATACATTTTTCAGAACAAATATTTTCTAGTACCAAACCAGAAGGAAGATTTGTTTGTAAAGCTAGTTACCTTGTACCATGTTCCCTTCACTCTGAAAAACACACAACCAATTCTTTGTATCGAACTGTTCACAAAGATTGTGATACAAAGGCTGATGTATTGATGACAAATACTTGGCATTATTGGGTAGTTTATGCATTTTAACTTTAGAAGTTACAACTATTTACAGCACTTAAACAGTGAGCTGTTAGAAGACAAACATCCATCTGGGAGCATAGTGGGGAAAACAAAATGATGCATTTAAAATATTATTTAATATGAATTAATTCTAAGCCAAGTGTGACAAACAACAATTGCCAACATTTCATCCTCTTGTAGCACTGACTTGTAAACTATAATCACATCTGTTGTGTTAGTATTTGTAATAACTATGCTTGTGATAAATGATCGCATCAAATTTTAATAGCTTTCCTAATGTTCACAAGAATGATTGCATAATGAGGTTACCTTCTCTTAAATTTATTGTGCAAAAAATGTTGCATGCAGTGTATTGACAAAAGTCAGCTTCCTATCAGAAGAACAACTTCCACAACAACTACTTTGTAGCAACAGAATAGAGAAATAGAAAGCAGGAGAAACAAAGCTTCCCAGAAAAACCTCGTTTCTGAAAGAGGTAAGGACTGTGAGTATGATGTATTCTAGTGCATGTCAGAGGCAGTAGCCCATTTATAACTTTTTACTACAAGTCATTTTACATAGTATACGTCAAAAGCAAAGTAAAAGACAATAACACAACCAAATCAGGAGAATAAGAATAAAAATGAAGACTCCTGATCTTCTGTATACTTGAATCACTGCCTCTTACACTGTCAGAAGCATTTTTGCAGTATATGTACTGTTCATACAATTAACATCTCCAGTTTTTTTTGACAAAATCATACCTAAAATATATCACAAGGCCGTAATATCTGCAAGAAGCTATTTGAATTTAATAAATTCTTTCACATATCTTTAATATTAGCAAAAGTAGTAAGAGATTCTTTCCCTACAAAGCCAGGCTCCGCCTGCACTGAGCACAGAGGTAGGGATTGCACAGAACACATCAAAGTATACTGGTGGCTTAAGAGAATGTCGCTGTCACCGAATAGTGTCTAGTCTCACTTTCATGTTCATTTTACTTCCAAATAATATAGGCTTCATCTTCTCTGGATGTAGTTTGATTTCTCTGTAATGTACAAAATTTACAACCACATCCCCCAAGTCTTTCAAATTTAATTCTTTTGGGGCAATTTAAGCCCATGTCAGAGAGGCTCTGATAATCTGAAAAAAGGCCTGTTTAGGAGTCTTATAACCAGGCTGATGGCTAGGGTGAGTACTTATCTAGCACATTTCCCTATCTACCAGGGCACATCCTTCAGAGGATCTTGTATTACCTTCAGTGCACAGAAAATGAACAAGGATAACCATGTGTACTCTTTGGACCAGATTCTGATCTCTGTTACAACAGTTTTATCTACTTGTATTGGTCTAAAAGAGATCGCAATCTGGAAGCTTTGCAATATTAGGAAAAACTGAATTACCCGGTAATTTGGGTCCTGCTATCTCTGTTGTAGGGAATCTGTACAAATGGTGTGTTTATAGCCTAGCATTTCAGTTGAGTGTTATTTAGGAGCTCCAGTAATGCTATAACAAAGTAGAAGAGCAAAGATCAATAGCTGATGCTTGAACTGAGATGTACCTGCTTTGTAATCCTGGATACTTCCTTCTGTGCAGTTTTACATGCAGAAAAGTCAGCGAAACTAGCACTTGGGTAGAAAAAGAAATACTTGGGTAGAAAGAAAAAGAGATCATTCTGGATTTCCTGGGCTTCTGGAGCATGCTTTAAAATGGTGGGAAAGAGTCAATGTTGCATTTTTCTGTTGTAGCTCAAACATAATATCTAAATACCACATAAAAGACAGGATTATACTTATAACATAGATTCTGAAAACCTATACCTAGTTCAAGACATTAAAATGGTGTGAAACCTGTATTAAAGCAAGACTAATTTAGAGGCTACATTAAAGCAAAGAGGCATCCTGCAATGAACAGAGGACCACACAGCAGGATATTTATGGTAGCAAATACCAGTGTGTGCCTATTAGCTGCTGTGTAGAGGCTCGTGGATAGTAGCAGGCATGCCATTTCCATGGGCTGTAGGTCTGCCATTCATCCTTTGTTCAGAGACACTGAAACACATTGCATTAAATCTATGCCCTGGCAATTGAGCAAATTAAGCAGGCGTGTCGTTTATCAAACTGCTGATTAAATCCATTCTGCTCTAATACAATAAGGGACAAAAGACCCCTCAGTCTTACTTTAAAGTTGGATTTGTGAATGTGTGCATGCACATGCAAATTGCAGAGACGCATGGCTTTCACACATATGTATATAATATGTTGTAGGAAATTGCGTAGCGTGGTGGTAAGTATGCTTATTTCCCTGAGGTCCCGCTCATCTCTTAAGGACTTATTTTGGCTTTCCAAACCACTGAACTGCTCTGACTAACCAACCTTATTTAAATTAACCTGACAGATGTGAAAATTTCCTCCTTTTCCTTCCCAAACCCAGCTCAGTTCTGCAGAAGCAACTTCTTTATACATTTTAGAAGCTATGAAAAAAGACCAATATCTTAGTATAGGGCCAGCTGGCAAATGTGGTGTCTTCTGAGTGATCCCTTCCTTGGCACACCCACTTGGAGCCTGGTAGGAGATGGGCTCTGGCCACACTTGCTCTTTCACCTCAGTTCCAGACTGCCACATGGAGGGCCAAGACGGGAGGCCTCTCGGTAGCCCAGTACATCGGCAAGCAGCCTGGTTAAAGTCTATAGTGGCTTACATGCTCTTCTGGTGTGTACATCACTGTGGCAGGGCTTGCCATGGAGGAGAGAAGCATCCTGTTGCCTCCAGCTGAAGAAGCTCAGTGATGCCAGAACTCCCAGAATCAAACTCTGCTGCATTACCTATCAGCCAGCTTCATATTTAAAATTCCATGTCTTGACTGTAGAGCAACTTGCTGAAGTCCCAGGGAAAGTGACCATTCACATGGTGAGCCCACCCCTCCGAGCTCCTGCTGCGGGAGGGAGCAGCAGCACGGCTCGAGCCTCCCTCGCAAGGCTGGCCCGCGAGCAGCACCTGCCTCGTGCTGCCGGGTTCCCTGCAGCGTCTGGGCTGGGAAATCTACAGGTGAGCCAATTATGTTGGTGACAGTTGGGAGTGCCGGCACTCTGCCAGGTGGCACCGGCTCTGTTTTCTTTGGGAAGAGATGTGAAATGATTGATCAGCACTGAAAGCATTTGCGTATGCTGCAGGATCGCTCGTTACTTAGTTCTGTATCTCACGTTTTTGGGAGTATGGTCCTCTTAATTGATCTACCTCATGCATGTTTATACATGAACCCAGAGTACGCAAACAAAATACTTAATACTTCTGCTATGGCATCCTCCACAGATGGCTGAGGGAGGTTTGTGGTGCACAAGCATTAGGACTAAAATCAAGAAGAGAAAACGTACTATCAGCAGCATAGTCAGTCATTCGAGAAGGGTTTTATATAATTGACTATCTTGTTAGTTGTCTGATCTTCCAAGCTTTTTCAGTGTCCTAAGCTTGAACTGACCTCAGGTCTTTGACTTGATCTCTCTAACACCAGCACTATCCCTTTAGCAGCAACAGTGCCAATTGTTCAACAAAATATATGCATGGTTTCTGTTGCTTAAAAAAAAAAAGAAAAAAAGAAAAAAAGGAAAATATTGACTTCACAAAATTGTCCTGTCCCCTCCCACAGCTCATTTTTGAAAACTGCTGGATCATTTATTTTGAAATATTAAAAAAAAAAAAAAAAGTCCAACTAGACTTTCCTGGCATGGCAATTTCTAAAGAATGGGCTTCAAGTTTAGCAGCAGAAGTACAAGACCTTACAAGTTAGTGCTGGTAACTGCATATGTTCACATCACATGGTTCACATCACATCTCCAGTTATTCCTCAGTTTCATGGAAGACCAGGTGCAAAAAATTCTCTTCATGTAAAATAATCTGGTTATTGTTAAGTAATCTGGTTCAAGATGGAGAATTTGTGAACCTAGTTGCTTTATCTAGCAATATGATTCAAAAAAAGTCGTCTCTATGTAATCAGAAAGTAACTTAAAAGGAAAAGAGAAAAGGAAGAAAAGATAGCATTGTGCTAGCAGTATGAAACTTGGATTAAGGGGTTCTTGGTACTGTTTTTGCTTTTCCTACATATTTCCTGTATAAAATGACCAAATGACTGAGTATTGCTTCCTTCATTGGTAACATGGGGACACTCACAGCACGTTTGGATGCTCTGTTCGTATTTGCAAAGCACTTTGAGACTCTCAGATTGAAAGTACTGTTAGCGCATGGTGCTGGTATAAATTATGAAATCATGATTGGGCTCTGTGGATGTCTCACAGCTGGCACCTGCGAACCCAGGGATTTTGGATGAGTAGTCCCTCAAATAAAGCTTGTTGGAGAGAACAGGAGGTTTGAAAGTTGATTATTTGGCAAGGGTGATCTTTGGAGATACGTTCATGGAATGAGAACAGATTTTGGCTCAGTAGATTTAGAGTGAAACTTTCAAAAGATTCTGAGATTCTGGAGGTTTGGGATATCACTGTCTAACTGGGGTAAATGCACGTGAAGTCCCTCAGCATACCCTCAAGCCATACCGATGCAAGTGACCGCTTTCTTTGTGATAGCACAATGCTGCCCTGAGCTAAGCTATTCTAACAGGTATGTTTGTAACCATCCATGAAGACACATCTTTACAATTTGTGTTCCTTTGAAACCACATGAACTTAAATTTTTGAAAAGCCGCTGCCTTTTTTTGGGGGGGTGGGGTGGGGTGTTGTGGAGAAGTTTTAATGTTATTCCACACTGAAAAATGGGAACATGCTTATGGATATGTGGGAAAATCTGTTTGAACATTGGCTTGTGCTTCTTGTATTAGGTAATGGTATCTAGGAAGTCAGATAAGGAGGAAAATTATGCCACAGAAATATATTTTAAAAGGCAGGTTTAATTTTGCATATATAAGAATATATTTCAGCATTTCAATATGGCTCATGAGTTTTAATGCAATTGTTCAAAAAACCACCCAGTGTCTTTTACAACTTTAATTTTTGTTTCCAGCTACATATTGCAGTAAATGAGAGTAATTGATGAGTTCCACTGGGCAAACTGTGCCTTAGGTTCTTCCTGTGCAAACTGGAGAGAAATATTTACTTCACACATATTGCAGAAGCTTAATTCATTTATATTTGGAATGTGTTTTCAGCTTTTCAGATAGAAGGGCAAATATTCATATTTCAAATTCATATTGAGGAAAGCACACTTTAAAAAATCTTTTTTCTCTGTAATTCGTGATCTGTTGAAAAACACTTTTCTCCTAACCAAACTGACAGAAGCTAATGCATCTGTGCTAGGGCAGCTCAGCAGTGGGATCTGTAACTCTTACAGTGAGAACCAACATTTTGCATCTGTAGCACAGTAAGGATATTGAATACTTTGTAGAGAGATATGAAATGTTAACTGTTGCAGCTTAAAGTCTGCAGTAGTTTGTATTGCCAGCAGTATTTGGCAGTTCAGTTTGGTGAAGGTACTAATGGACAGAAATTTGAACGTAATTGTGAAATGAACTGTCATGCAGATTTCTCCCTTTTTTTTTTCTTTTTGAAACTGCCCCCTGAGCAACTTTCTGACACCAGAGCTTTCTAACATCTTTAAATGTTGCTGACTGAGAAAACAAACAACACTGTCACATTTGGAAAGTCAAAGCAGAAAAGTGTCTCATTTGTAGAGCGATTCATTTCGATTTTCATCTTGCTGCTGTCACTGAGGATACATGAACAACAGCAGTTGGTATTATCAGGAGACCTAAGCAGACCTGTTTCGTTGGCTGACTTGACAGCTGTTCTGTGAAAGAGATTCATGCTCACAAAATCAAAAAAGTATGAAGACTAGATTTTCTTTTTAACCCTTTTTTGGCTCACTGTGCCTTTTATTAAAAAATCAAAAGAGAAGGATCAGTTTGCTGTGGAAAACAGTGGAGGATTTACACACACACCCCATGCAGCCTGTGTAGCACCGTACTTAAGGCAGCGTCTGGCTTGGTGTAGATCGGCACAGCAGTCGCTTGGGAAAGTGAACGTGGGGGCCTATTTTCCCTGGTACCGCAAACAAGAGGTTTATGTTATTGCCCTAAATGCTCCATTTCTCAGGAAGCCTGGATCCCTTGGTCAGGCAGCATCTCTTCCTTTAAGTCAACAGATATGCAAATATTTAAATGTTTTAAGAACTGTATTTCTGTTTAGTTTTCTACTTGCCAGTTTTGAAAATATATATATATATACTATTTACCAGATACTATTGCCAGGTAATTGTGTTTTCTGTACAGTAAGGATCTCCCATTATAGTGGTTTAAACTTGGCTGTTTTGAGATTTAGATCCTAATACAGCATCAGTCTATGTTGACCCCTTGATGCCAACGTGATTTACACAGAAGAAGAGTTCATCTCACAGTTCTTTAGGCAATAGGAACTTTAATATCCGCTTGTCTGATAGGAGTGGTAGTGAATGCACTGCACTAACATGCATTGGTGACACCATTTCATTTAGCTCCTGCTGCAAATCCTGCAAGTTTATCATACATTACTGTGAGGTGTTGTTGCTGTGAATTGTTATACTCAATTGGAAATAAAAGACTGTGGAAATGAATCTCCGCAAGGAAGTCAAAACTGATACAAAACTGTGCTCCATCACGCATGTATACGCCTCACCAGTTACACTAGAAGGTTGACAGATTTCAGTGAGTATTTAGTTAAGGCTCCAGAGTTTGGTTCAGACTACACTGAATATAAAATGTAAAAAACTGCAGTTTGTGAATGAAACTAGGGCAGTTTCTTCCAGTTGGCCCAGCCAGTGCTCCTGTAGATCTCTCTTTATAAGTGCTTTGAAAGATGCTCTCCCTGTACTGGGAGGCTGTGGGGCCCTCGTTGCTGCCGGGCACAGGTGGGTAAGTTTCCTGCTTTTGGTCTACAGTCACTTCTTGGTGGTTATGATTAGTCATTTCAAACGAATCACCAGTTATCTGGGACCAGTATCTTGGATTGTCTGTATATAAATGTAATTTAATTATTTTTTAATGAAAGATACTGTGTTAAGGCTGTGACATTTAAGTTTAGAAAAGCTCTTTGGGGATCATACTCGGAGGTTTTGTTGGCTCTTTTTGATTGTCATGCACTGGGATATGTGTTAACTGTGGCATTTGACTTTGCAGTCAGATATGAAAACTAATCTGAGTGTACTTTTTCTACCAACATGAATGTGAGCACAGGCTGTGCAGTGCAGGGATGAGATCCATCTGTCTAGCGTAGGAAAACACAGAATAACTTTACTCATTGAGTACTGCCACTAATAGCCATGGGCAGGATTGCCTTTGTTAGCAAATGCTGTTTCCATTAGTACATGTTTACAGAGTAAGTATATTAAATATGCATTAAACACTTTTCTGGCCAGTACATGGCATGTACATATGCTTGTAGGGAGGCGCAGATGATGCTCGTTTGAAGTGATGCTCATCAGTCATGAATTTATTGCTCCTGAGCCACTGAGGCTGTGTTAAATACCGCCCTTTTTTTTGCAGGACATTTTCTGTGTACTGTATAGCTGCTCGCCAAACTATATTCACACAGAAGAGCTCAAGCCGATTACATTATTATGTATGTCTAATACAGTGCATGGCTATGTCATATGTCCACTGCTATTGGAAGAAAAGAGAGGAAAGAAATGACAAAGGGCTCTTCTTTCAAATGGGACTCTGATGTTTTCTTACCAGCTCAGACACTGTATCTGAAGAGGGTTTTATTTGCAACAATGGAACCTGATTTTTGCAATTAGGTGGAGGCCACGGCCAGGAGTTTTACTGTAGATGAGTACATGCAAGAGTCCTCGTCTTTTACTGTTCATTACTAAGCAAGCACGCCATACAGGTAGCTGCCTCTTGTTACAAGCCTTATCCTGAAAAGTGTTGCTGAGCTGAAACCTTTTGTTTATTAGGTTGTTTAGGACATGCCGTGGCTTTAAACAGTGAATGGATGTGTTTGGATGTAGAGTGTCTTCTTATCTTATTATCTATAGTGTAAGGCCTAGCAATGAAGTTGGAATGCGAGATGCAGAAAGGGAGGGAGGCCAACCTGCTGGTTGCTTTCAGAAATCAGTCTTCTCAAAGAAAGGCTCAGTTTAGTTTTCTGGAGCTGCTGCTACTTACAGAAGTCATTCTCCTAACTTTTTTGAGCATGTAAGCAGTCCAGTTGCTTTCAATGAAAATAATCACCTACCTCAAGTTTAGCATGCAAGGAGGTGCTTCGTTAGATTCAGGCCGGCAGTCAGCCATTGCCAACTTTAATTACAATGTGCTATGCTTTTTTTATACACGTTTAAGAGCTCATCCCAGCTTCATCCCATCATTCAGCCCAAAGGCTCTTGGGACAGTCTATGTGTTGATACCTTAACTGACCAGTTCCCCTAAGAGGTTTTTCACAACCTGGGAATTTCAGCAGAGGGAGAGGAAATTCTGCCTTTACTTGCACCGCAGTATGTTCTTAATTTTCTGAGGAGTTCAATCTGTTTTGTATTTTAAACACTATTGTTTTGTCTTTAAACATAAATGTGTTGGCAGGACTACTGGTTATAAGCTCTGTGTAAAGAGAACGTGCATCCGTACACCCCACTCAGATACGAGCACAACAAATTGGTGCAGGCCTTACACGTTTGGTACAATGAGTGGACTGTCTTACTGAGATTTTAATGTTTGGTAGCACTACAGTCTCAATGTTTTAAATAAGGCTGTCTCTTCCAACTCCTTGTTCATGAATGAATTATCATTTAATTAATTATGTGAATTTTATCCCATTTCCTCTTAAAAGGAGTCCTACTGAGACTTTAACTTGTGCTTACTGTGAAGTCTAGGTGTTTTAAACAAAGCCATCCCTTCCAACTCCTTACTTTTTTCATTAATAAATTATGAACTGATTATGTTTTTAATATCCTCCCTGAAAAGTACTGTGCTGTCAGTTGTGTAAATACTTTGTTATGTGCTTGTTCTACTCTGAATAGACAGTTTGATGCTGAGCCTCTGAATTTATGTAACCTATTATAAAATTATAGAATGGTTATAGAATTATTATTTGGAAATAGTACAGGTGGGGGTCTCTCTTTCCTTGAGAATATGACCTGCACAGTAAGAGCTTTCATATTATTTGATTTGCATTGTATGAATTAAGATTTTAAATATCTTCTATACCTGCTTTTTAGTATTTGTTGTATCACATATTGATGATGAACATAACACATTTATCTATTTTATTTTTCCTAAAATGAATACGTTTCTAAAACGTTAGGCATCATATACTGTGTGATGTGGTGAACATGAATATGTATCTATAAGCATGGACTGAAGAAAGAAGAACAAAACAAATTGGCTGCAAAATAAACCACAGAAGTCAAATAAGCAATACTTCATTAGCATTTCTGTAAAATATTTACCTAACCTCTACTATATATAACAACCTCTACAACATACAACAGCTATAGGATCCACCACTTTCCTACAGTGAGAGGAAAACGTTTCTGTGAAACATGAATTAGAAGCTGTTTTCTCATCCCTTGTCCTTTAGTGCTGTTTAAACACTACCAATGGAAATAGGTGCTGTAGACTCTGATTTAGTGCTGATGCAGATCTGCCTTGTATGAAGCAGAGAGTAACTGGTGCAAATACTGCTTGTTTTGCTCCTCTAGCACTTGGTTGTCATCAGGGAGAGCCATCAACTGACAGTGACCTGCTGCCTAAGGAATGACATTCCTACCATATTTCCTTTGATTGTTTTTTTCAGAATGAAAAGTTTTGACAGCAGCCTGTAGGAGCAGGGATGCAATGGTAGGAGGGTAGGTAAAGTGTGGATGCGGTAGCAGTATCCCTGCAGCCTGCATGTGATGTCGGGCTTGCAGGCAGGGACATTCAGCCTGGATGTTTCGGTGTAGGGGACAAGCAAGGAAAAGGGGTTCTGCACAAATGCTGTTGTTGAATGGGAGGTGTTTGCTCTGGGCTGGTATTTGTGATTTCTAGAAAGTTTCCTCTTCTCAGGGATGGCAACTGCAGCACAGTAGGACTGGGCAGAAATTACTTGTAGGCAAAATCATGAAACAGTTCTCCAACAATCTTTTGTTTTAGTTTTTGAAGGTGAACATAAGAATTTGCCTTCTGTGTTCTCAGAAAGTTGGAATCTTCTCTTTTTCTGCAGAGCATGACATGAGTGTAATGCAGTTAGATGGGGAGGGCAAGCCGGCTAAACGAATCAAGCCATAATTTCAGAAGGGTTGGTTCCTGAAGGTGAAGTCTGGGAGGCTGAGAGCCTGCAATGCACCTCCAGTGACATTGTTATTTCCTTGTTTTCTGAGAGACTGCCTAGTAAACTCAAAAGCTGTAACATTAATTCTTGCTGATGGTTTCAACTACTCATATTCTCACTCTCTATATTGAATAGGAGGAGGGAAATAATAAAATGAATTTATCCTTAACACCTACATGCAGTGTGCGAGATTTGCCAAAATGCAAAAGTTCTGCTCTCAAGTGGTAGAAAAATTAGGTAGTTAACATGTTGGCAGAGGAGTGTATGCAGCTAACACATTATAGGTCTTGTTGAGCCTTTTACTATGTCAAGAAAAAGCAGCTAAGGCTTCAGTTGGGGACCACTGATCTTTTGAGCACATAGAATTTGACATAAACCCATTTCCAACCTGATATTCTAATACTTTGGGTTCTACAGAAAGCCTGAGTATTTTCAAAAAGTAGGACAAGGCAATAAAAACCTACTTGTTTATTAAATGTGTGAGATTTTTCCCTGCATATCCAGAAGATTGGTATTTGTTTGATTGTTATGAATCTGTATCTTTCAACTAATGCTAAAAATTGAAGTACATACTGAAGAGCTGATAATATCCTCTATTAGCTCAAAATGAAAAAAAAATCACAAAATACTCGTGCTTTGTTATAATGAATCTCAGTTCTAGGTGTTTATCTGCTGAAATGCAAGTTATTGTTAAAACTTGTAGGCTAACAGGGTAATAAATAGAGAGCAGGTGGGAAAAGACATCCTGTGTCTGATGATTACATGTGTTACAGTAGCAGTTCAGAGATTACTTTAATAATAGACAAGGCTGCAGCCTGCTGAGCAGATGTATGACGATACGTCCTTGACCATGCACGGAACATGCCTAAGCATCTCGCTGCGGTTCTGAGCTTCACACAAGGACAGTTGGCTGCTAAAAATAACTTAAGGGATAACAAACTAAAATATTAATGTGTTATGGGATGTGATGATTCTATGCACACTGAACAGCGCTACCATGCAAATGATGAATTTCCAGAAGGAGAAGAGAGAATTAATTCTCATATTGCCACCTTGAAATGGCTTAAATATGCACAGAAGCTATTTTTGGTGACCAGACAATTGCATCCTGTATGGCTTTCTGAATGCAAACTGACAGGCTGCTAGAGGAAAGTGCAATGCAATCATTTTTGGGCTTGAGCCAGGCATACCAATCGAATCATGGCTCCTCCATAGCAGCTCAGCAAAAGAAATGCAGAACGAGCATGTCATTTTATATTGAATAGAAGGCTAAGAGTTTAATGACTGTTCTGGGACCTCAGGCAAGACTTCCATCAACATAGTTAGCCAGTGTTGTTTTCAAAGGAGCCATGAAGTAAACACTAAAGCCGTGAGAATTTACTGTGTGTCCCTTGGCCCATGTGAAGGCTGGCAGGATGCCCACGTGTTGTTTGTTAAATATAGCAAAATCCTTTCTTTTATGCTGCTTGTGACATTTATGAAAATTAGAGTCCCTAGTTAAATTAATTTTAGGTGTTTAGAAGGTCTCCTAATGTTGCCAGTAGATCTTCTACATTACTGGTACTTGTGTCTTCTATCCAAGGTTTTAAGTCAGAGTGACATTGCCGTGATGTGATACAAAGTGTGAGGGAGTTCTTCCTTTGGCCTTGAGCACATGTACCAGAGAACATTTGAGCTTGGCTAGTACTTCAAATTGCTTTTGTGCAAGGATTTAACTGCTGAAATAAAACAAGCAAAAGAAATCTGTCAATATTATAATTGGTGTTGCATTTGGAATTGCTCATTGATCAAGAGGTCTGGGTAGCAAGGACTGCACTTCTGAAATGAAAAAGCTACCATCTGAAAATAGCTCATGAACTGTGCCAGGCACATTCCCTTTAGGCAAGCATAGAGGTGTTGACTTAGAGTAAGAGTAAATAAAACCTTCGAAGAGGATTATCTTCATCCTTCTATGTCTATATGTATATATAGAGAGATACAGACGTATATTCAGTTGACAAATTAGCTATACTTGAGCTAATTTCCTGTATGATAGCAATGATTCCTCTTCTAAATAGATTTACACTTTCTTTAGCAAAATAACAAGCAGTACAAATGCTGAACATGAACAGATCTACTGTTTTATTACTCTTTCAGCATGAATGCAATGCTGTCTGCAAAAGAATACTTTGCATAGAAGACTTAATTAACCAAAGAAATCAAGCAGGTAACTAGCTCCTTTGCTTCCGGCAAGGACTACTTTGATGGATTTTTAGTACCTGAAGATCTGATCCTAGTATCTGTAATATGTCAGCTGCATTGGAAGATTTAGTTAAAATTTATGTTCAAATTTATGCCAGTTCCACTAAACAGCAGCCCAAGATGTGTACGATTGAATGAGAGGGTGGGGATGAACATGTATGAGGAAGGAGGTTGTTGCAGTGCTGTGTGCCTCACCAGCTGGGCAGGGATCTTGCATTTCTTAATGAAAATTGAATCTATCCATTGCTTTCTATGACATTCGTCTCAGTTAAAGGTAACTAATTCCTGTTACAGATGAGCTTCAGCAGTTCCAGACCTGAAGGTTTTCAGACTCTCCTTTTGTCTATGTATTTTGCTGATTTCTGTGGATTAACCAGATGTATACCATATGCAGCTTGTACTTAAAACTCTGAACTTTAGGTGAATGCCATCTTCCAACTGATCTACCCAGCTACATTTAGGTGGACGTGTTCAGTCACGGCATATGCATTTGAATTGGTCTGCTTCAGATAAAGATGGTTTGTTTGTTTGTTTGTTTGTGGCCATTTAATAGCAGAACAAATATGATTATTTGCTGTCTTTTTCACCAGTAGCCTTTTTGCAAAGCTGGAAGATATGAAAATCCTGAAACGTATTTCCCATAGATCGTTTAACAACTCAGGGCTTGATCCTCTAAGCTGCAGGTAGTGAAACAGCACAGCTAAGCCACTGGTAGGATTAAGGAGCACACTGTATTTATCTCAAAGACTGGTAGCAGAAAGTTGACTAAAAAGTCTGGCTCACTGCTGAAGTCTGGAGGGTACTGCTGCCTGCCTCAGCACCTGGGAGCCGCAGGGCTGGAGCTGGAGGGATGCAGTTTCACCGAATTGCTGCTGGTATCCTCGTAGGCAGCTCCTGTAATAGACTCGGCTCTCACCTTCCCTTGAAGTCCAGTTCTTTCTTGCTTCTTGACAAACTAAGTTTGTAGGCAGCAGCAGAGGAATCTCCGGTCTCCAAGAGCCGGTCCAGTCTGTGCATCCCTCCTGCAGCTGTGCTGGGCCAGTGGCGAGGACCTCCACGCGCACAAGCTCAGCGCGCCGCGGGGCAGCGGGCACCTTCCTCTGCGCTTGGGTCCTAGCAGACCGTGCTCCGTGACACAGCTCAAGTTAGCCTTGGAGGGAGGTGGTTGTAATTAAATATATATATATATATATAACTAGTTGTCATATTTTAAACAGGATTTTAAAAACTTGTTTAAAAAACAAGGTGGTTTTTTTTCCCCCCAAATTCCTTGCTCCTGCAGTCAGGTGATTATGTAAGTAGTTCTTTTTTTTTTTTTTCCTCATGAAAAACGTGTTCAACCCTCACATTAACAGAAAAATATTAGGGATGACTACAGAAAAAAAAACTCGCTTATGTTAAGATTAACCAAATAAATACAAAAGAATTAAAAATCATGTAAATTGATCCTGTGAGTTCCAATAGCCTTCAAAATGTTGACGCTGTAGGTTCTTTATATCTTCAGCTAGTGTTTTTAAATGAAAACACTGAATTAAAAAGACCTTTAGAAGAGGAGAAGCTGAAATACACACCAATACCGCAACAGAGAGAGAAAAAAATTTGGAATGAGGGAGGAAAGGAAAAGTGCAGGTATTGTTTCTTTGCTTCAGATTCTTTTTCTCACAATCCTTAGTGTTTACACAGCAATGCTTTTCTGTCCTTGTTCTATTACTCTGCAGTGTATTAAGTATAAAGCAAATATTCACACTGTGTCGTTGATATCCATGGGAGTAGGCACATGATTAAGGTTTAGCATGTATGAATGCGTTTGCAAAATCAATGCTTCAGGCAGTCTTTCCAAAAAGACCCCTGCAATCTGCTATTAGACAATCGTAGATGTGCTCTGGATGAAGCACTGTAGAAGGTATGGAAATGGATTTGAAACCATATGAAATACTCTTCACGGATTTCCCCAAAGTAAAATCTTTGTTGGATGAGAAAATGCATGGGGCTGACAGGCAAATAACCTCGCAGGCAGCTCCCTGTGGGCTGATGCTTTAAGGGGAAGCTGGAGTTGTTCATCTAGAGCATGTGCAGGGGATCTGCCCCCGGCAGGTAGCGGCAGCTCCCAGCCCTGGGTGCTTTTGGCAAAGGGTTAAGAAAAATGTTGTCATGACAGCAACAGAGCATGTGTCAGAAACTTCACTGCTCTTTCATGAATAAAATTGAGTGCTGCTGAAAATAGATGGTACTCTCGGGTATCAGTGCAGCATAGTTTTCATGCACATTTAGTCTGGCCATCTTTCATTAAAACCTAGTGCTTAACTGGGTTTGCTGAATGCATCTGTTCAGGCTGTGCTCCACCTGGAAATGAGTAAGCCCTCGATAGGATGGGAAATCATGTGCAGAGGGGCCAGGTTAAATCATGTGAGGTAGGCAGTGGACTGAATTACATGCTAATGTGCAGCATTCCCGTGAAGTCACAGTTAGATTTAATGTATTTGCTATGACTTGCTTTTTTGTTTTAATTATTTTCAACTATGCACATATTGCAAACTTAAATGGACTTGGGACAAAGGCTGAATGATATTGTAGAATAGTAGTTATCAACCCAGAAATGACTTCATGGAATTTTAGAGACGTGAGAATCCCATGTGGAGAGAACCCAGGCTTCATAAAGGCAATGGCTTTTTGGTCCTTTCCAGTTAGGTGTTTCTTCCATTGACTTTGTTAAATACTGGGAAGCAGCAGACATGTCTGTTCCTTAAGCAAAACCTGTAAGTAATGTCTGAAGATTCAAGGCCATTCTATGAAAAAAAAAATTGCATTATGTGAGCCTTATTTTTGATTACATTAACACTCCTCTATACTTTCTAGCAACTTACAAGGACTTTGCCAGGGTATAAATTATGGTGGAAAAGCATCAACAAGTATCAGACTCCATGATATCAAGCAAACTAAACTTGATAGCTGTCTTAACTGATACATTTTTGTTCTACTTGAATGCCTCCTTTCTCTCTTTCATTTTAGTGTGAAGAACACACTCAGGAGGGCACAGGTAGAGAGCATCTTATGCAACCTGGGTGGGATTTTCTTGCTTGCCTCTCCTCCAAAGGCATTTCTCGTTCTTGAGGAAATAAATACTATTTCCCATATATTTTAATTTCATGGATATTGAGAAGAAGCACTTACAATACCAACTGTAACCTAAGGAATGAATGAGACATGCTACACTGCCCTATCACTCATGCAGTTCCATAAAATTGAGAGAAGTGGCAAAAATAATAAAAAAATCAATTTTGATTAAAACAAAATAGCTGTACCTTCACTGATCTAACCTCAAGCTTTGGAAACTGGAAAGTTGATAAAGCCCAGGATTTTTAAGCTTAGCCTCTTTCTTAAAACTGATTTCAGGTGTTTGCACTGAATGAAGTAATGCATTTGCAAACAAATATTCTATTACAATAATGTACCAAAAATATAAACATGTAGCGTAACTAGTATTACCATAACCAGAAGCATATCTTCAGTGCTAAATTTATGCTTTTAAGAGCATGTATATAGTGTCATATGTACTGTCTTGGATGCCATTTTCATTCTTTGATGCTTTTTATATCAGAATGATACCACTGTGTGATTTGGGAGGCACAAAAGAACATACAGCTTCATTTCAGAACAGAATAATCCATGTACTCACTGCAGTGTTTTATCTCGAAAGCCTCTGGAAAATAAGTGTGTTGCCAGATAATATGTAGTAGAAACTGGCATTTTAAGATGCTGCCGTCCTTTACCCATTTGTTTTTGTTTGACTGCATCAAACAAAAGGCAAAATCAGTAATCTGAGCTCAAAGCACCTTTAGTGGTCGCTTAAATGAAGGCAAGTTTAAACTAGCCCCCAGGCATGGCTGGGCTGAGTCCAGACTGGCATTGCCTTAGCTTTGTTGTGTGACTGTTACATAGCCAGCAACTGGTCTGGTTCCAGCAGTTAACCCTGGTGAAAAATGATAGATCGATACATATAGTAGGGTGAAGCAGCTGGAGAACTGATTTGGTCTTGTTATAACCCAGGGGGGGAAAAAAAGTTATTTTTTCATTCATAGCAGAACTGTAAACGACTAAAAATGAAAATTTGTTAATTTTTTTTGGACCAGCCAAATTTTTGGAACAGTGATCTCTGGTAGAGAGACAGAAATATTTATGTCATTGGGATTAGCTTGCTAAACTGAACTGCAGCCTTGGCCTCAGATATGTTCTTGCACAATACATTATTTTCCCAAAAGTGCATTCAAAATATTTGGGCACTAACAAGCAATCGCAGTGTTACAAGGCAGGAACAAAGATTTATTTATTTGTTTATTTTAACTGTAGTAGGCTACACATATGCTTCCCCTCCAATTTCACAAGCACGTGGGTATGTAAACTTGCCTCTATGGCCATTTCTATAGTTAAAGGTCTTCAGAGTTATTAAACAAATTAGGTTGTGAACGTCCATATCTATAAGCAACCTTGCTTTATCAGCATGCAGTGTTACTTGAGTCCTTAGTAGCTGAAAGAGCATAGTACATATGATTTCACAGTACTTTATGTCATGTTCAGAAATGGAATTTGCTAAATAAGAATTATTATAATTAAAATAGAATTTTCCTGGAATTATTACTGTGTACCATTTACTAGGATTCAGAGAAATCTGAGGCTAACTGTACCACACATGCTGCTACCCCGTCTGGTGCCTCATGGAACAATCCCATAGGGTTCTGTCCAAGATACTCCTGGTAAAGTCATCCAGAAACATGAATCTGTAATCATGAGAAGCAGTTTAATCCAAGTTCATAAATGTCAGATCTTCCAAATTAATGTGCATACTGTGGCTTGCACACATTCCCATATGTTTAACTCATGTGTGCCAGTACCAGAAGGGAATACATCCTGCATATTCCTGTACCTAATGGGTGCCCTTTCATGCAGACTTGCAAACGCTGACATGTGGCATAGAGGTACAGAATGACATTTTGCATGTTTAAATTAGCTTCATGCATTTTCAAAAATGTGCTCAGAGCAGGAATAGTATTTAAAAAAAAATTAAAGAGAGAGTTCCTGTCCATGAATTGTGATTTTGAATTAAAAAGGGACATAGTGTAAAATCTTTTGTAAAATCTTTTCTATATGCAAAATCTTACTGATGCTTGGCTGTGTCATATGGCCAGTCCCCAGCATACCTCCTCATGTTAATCAGAGGGGAGTTCTGCTTACAAACTGGCACAGGGAAGCTTATAATTATAAATACATGACTAGAGGCTGTGAATTTACAACCAGCCTGACTAAAGTTGGACTCCTAAATACATAATCGTTCATCTAAATAAGTGTTCTGGTTTAAAAACGTGCAGTTGAGTTCAGTGGGAATTGTTCAGGAGTGGAAGTGTTCCAAAAAGAAATGTATTTATATGTGAAACTCCTGTGATTGTACGCATAAAAATACAGTCTTTTTGAATTTTTTCTTTTTTTGGGTTTTTTTGGAGATTTCAATGGAAAAAGTGAAACTAAACTTGAGGGACAAAATCTGGTGTTTCGTTGTGGAAATCCAGTTACCTTAGGAATAAAATGTTTTTGTTTGTCCAGAAATATCTTTAACCCATTCTGTTCCACAGTTCAGACAATCAAATTATTTATTTAAAGATTCAAGAATAAATTTAGGGAACAAAATTGCTATTTCAGTGTGCCTGAGGATCCCATATAGTTTAGCAGACAATAAATATTGCTTACTGAAATATTTACCCTCTGGTCTGCTAATAACAGCCAAAGCAATTCAAGCGACTATATTTATACAAAATAATTAAATTGTAGATCTTCACAGAGAACTTTTGCATAGTTTTACTATTAATTTGGCAAATCCCTAAAAATCCCTATGAATGAGGCTTATCACTGAAATGGCAATAGAATTTTTGGGGTGTTGCTAAACTGCATTGTAATTACAGGTTTTGGATATAAATTGCTTTTGTGTGTGAGAGGAGGTAATGGCTCATGAAAATGCATTAACCTTTCACACTGGGGCGCGAGACAATGTATACTCAGCTCGGTCCTGTAGGACTTGTTCCTGCAAAGATTCACCTCAATTTCCATAGAGGAGGAGAAGATTGTAAAATCAATAAAATCATTATAGGTTTAGCTAATCTTTTTTAAAGACGTACTTGCAAGCAATGTGCATTATTAACACAATGAGATAGGTCTGCGCTTAGGGGCGTTGCTGCTGGTCAGATTCCCAGACGCAAATATAACCACACAGACCCTGTGGTCTGCAAAGTGTCTGACAAGTGTTTACATGCTAACATTCATTAGAAGGCTCGGTCAAGCAATTCATGCTTGATTAATTGATTATCCCAGGGTGACAGTTCATTTTTTGAAATAGCTGCCAACCTGAGCAGGAGCAGGACAGTCAGTCAGACCAATGACAAAAGACATTGATGGACAAACACCAGACTTATTGAATAGCTGCTAGAGTGACAGACCGGCATCTACTGAGTTTAATCAATGCCTCAAAGACATGGCAACACCATAAAGACTGTTTATTTCTTTTCTGTGCATTTATGAATTGTTAATGGAGTCAATACATATTAGCTTTATTTGTTGTTTGGTTAAAATGCAATCTGAATTTTCCAAGTTAAGAGTTGCCTTAATATGAGTTTTCGTACAGTGAAATTTATGTGTCCTTACAGATTTATAAGGTTTTATTGATGGCTAGAAAGCCAAGCATAATTCCTGACTTTGTTTATTCCAGCATCACAGAATTATTAAGAGTTGACATTGCAGTGCTTATTGAATAAATTCATTTCCTTGGCAGTGTGTGCATTTTGAATTTTCGTGAGTTAAACCTGAAAAAGTGGCTGCATCAGCACAAGCTAGCAAATAGCAACTGCACTGCAAGAGGATTTCAAGATAGACCAATGCAAGGAAGAATCTCTTGCAGAGCAAATTATCCACAGACAGTAAATGTGTTGGAACAGATCATCCCTTACCTAATGGTACTGAAGTCCATTGAATTACCCAAGAGACAAGTTTGGCCCAATATTAATTTGCAGCAGATGTTTGACTAACTAATTATTTGAAGGAGCTTGAGTGTATTGCAATATAATTACCTGATATTGCAGCTTACTGCTTTCAGAGCTTGTTTTTGTCTTATTCTTGCAACAGAAACAATAATGCAAAAGTCAAGGTGTCAGTTTTCTGAATGATCACTTTTTTTCCTGAGTATAAAGAAACAAGAATCACAAATCATTAAATGATTGCATCTTACAAGTGAAGTCAGGAATTGACTGATCTGTAACCTACACCATGGCAGACACTCTTCTGAGCCCTGATCAGGTAAATATTCAGATAGCCTCTCTTCTCACATCATCCAACTCCATTCTTCTCCCTCGTCAGTATCCTCCTTCCTTGCACATCATACGAATAGGGTGATGGGGCAGGACCATGCTGGTGCCGCAGAGGTGGTTCTTTGTTCCTTCTAGATCCCTTGCTACTGGTATGCCCAGGGAAGCTGCTGGAGCTCATCCTACGATCTGAGCTTGAGCTTGTTCTGCTGAAGTTACTGCTAAATTCAGTTGCAGTTTCCCCTATCATTGCTGTTGTTTTCTGAATTCCAGGAGGGTTTCTTGGACTGCTCCCAGAGCTCAGTGATTTCACCGACAGGCTTTAGAAAAGAGTCTTCTCTACGCATCTCACCTTTTGCACCACCATGTTGGACGTTTCCATTCTGTTTGAATCCATCAGTTCCTGGTCTTTGTTCTCCCTGAAGTTCAAACCATGCAACCACCATCGGCTGCTCTGGGCATGACCACGATGCTGCAAACATTCAAATGAAGAACAGGGAGAGGCGTCACGGCCATGCCCTGAGCAGCTCAGGCACGGTGTGTCCGCTGAGTTACGAGATCATTCGGGAGTCACGGAAGGAGAATTTCATAAAGAGAAATGAAGAAGACTGGGCTGCTTTGCCAAAGTGAAAGGAACTTTTTAAGAAATATGAATGCTCTTGTGTTAGGGCGTAATGTCTTTTACTAATGAGAATGTTACTTGATAGTACTTTATTCCATAGCAGACTACCTTGCATTTTCTTCTAAATTATATCATGCCTCCCTTTGCTAAAGACAGGATATTTTACTGGATAGATCAGCTTCTCATCTAAGCCAGTTCCTGTGCTCCTATTAACAGAGGCTGCTGTCATTTCAGTGACAATTAGCAGGCAAATCCTGTTACAGGATCACCTAATCCTCAACTCCAGTACATGCTATTCACTATGATAGGTGTTTAATTATAAGGCTTCTGCAAGCTACAGTACTTCGTGCAAAAATTTCAGAAAATACAGAAATTGTGTTAGAAGACTTCACTTAAAAATGACAAGTTAGACATATGCTACTTCAAAATTATTACTCCAGCCCTTTTAATTGGCATAACTACTTTTCTGTGCCGTTCAGAATGGCTTTTTACAACTTGTGGTAATGTAGGAAGCCAGCAAGGTCTGACGTGTCACTAGCAATTTTCCTCTCTGCTGCATTTTTAACTTATTTACAAAGGTACAAAGCAAGAAAAAGATACTTTGAGAGAGCCTACCAGGTACATTATCCACTCGGTGGTTTGATCCTTTTAAACTTATTCATTAGGTGCACCAAAGAAAGAGAAACAGTGAACGAGTGAAAGTCAGAGAGCCTGGGTTGCAAACTGTAATGCACTCAGCCATTAAACAGCCCATCAGTGTGCTAAAACAACTCTTCTCTGGGTATTGCAGCTTGGTGCACACTGAAGAATGTGGCAATTACTCAGCAATGAGGAAATCCATTTTTTATTTAACAGAACTGTAGATACTGTCTTGGGNCCCCCCCAATAGGAAAAGGGCTAACTCCAAAGTCAGGTGAGTTAAGGGCAACCTGTACTTTTTCTTCCTAGTTGGAGCATAGGACATGAAGGATGGTGATATGTATTAGAAGAATCCCTTTCACTCTTGCATAAGCTGTTTTCGGGCACGTGTAGTTTCCTTAATAAATCTTGGACTTTATCCCCTGTATAGCTTAAGTAGCTCTTCTTCACATGACTTACTTTCTACTCTCCAGTATTTGAAGTTTTGCAAAGTATTTAGCGCTAGCCTAAATCTGCTACCCTTAGAGTTGCCAGTTAAATTTTAATGGCAGGAGACTGGGATCTTTTTTTTTTTCCCTGTTTGGAAAATGCCACCTAACAGTCCACATACAAACCTTGACCATGCAAGCAAAATTTGATCTTAGAAGCTGCACGATAGCATATGTTAGTGTAATGCTGCTAAGGACTCTCGCTATCAGTGCATTTTAAAATCATCATTTCTCTTTTACAGAGCTGGGGCAGCTGCTCTGAATCTCTGTTACCAAGATATACATGCTGTTTCCAGTCTTTTATTGTACTTAATTGTTCCCTGGGTTCACTTAATTGTAAGCTGGAGGCTGAGAACCCTGAAGCTGTGCTGTCTTGGGCTGATGCTTTTTCCAGTTACTACAGGTAAATCTAAATTACAACAATTAAAGCAACTAACAATCCTTCAAAAATTATTTTCATCTTTTTTTGCAAATTTTTTTTTTTTTTTAGCAGCTCACATTACTCCTTTCCCCTATTCTTCTCCAAAGCCATGGATACACTTTCTCCGTAGCTCTTTCAATTACAAGTATCGGTAGTATGATTCTTTGTCATGCTTTGTATTTTGTTATCCCAAGACTCTAAATTTGTTCCTTTTCTCTTCCATGTTATCTTTAACATCTTCATAACAAAAGTGCTGCAAAAGCTATTGGAGAAAGATCAGTCTGTCTGACAACATCATTCTTTGCAGCGTGGAAGATTTTGAATAAAGGCTACCAGCTCTGTTATATGAAGTAGCATTCTCTTTAACAAAGGAGGATAAGCATCAGAAGCATCGAGGGAAAACCTCTGATTCAAAGTGCTGCACTGTGAATATGAATTTTAACCAGTAATAACAAAAAACCAGGGTATCTCCTTTAGTAAGCTGAGTTCCACTCTATTGATAAACAGGGGCTGAAGGAACTGATAAATACTTGGGACACAATCCAAAGCAAGTCAGTGAAAAAGTTCCTGGTGACTTCAGTGGTCTTTGAATCAGGTTTTCTAAGGCTATTTTTCTAAGCACTTATGTGCATGAATCTTCACATGCATTAAGAGCTAACATAATTGTTGAAGAAATTATCCACTTATACACATAAATACCTAAAGCAATCCTAGAAAGATCTGTGTGCCTAATACACCAAAAGGCTGAAGACGTAGGTGTTGGTTGGGACCTGCTGAGAATGATGGACCGCTGATGCTTTTGGGTGTTGCAGTGGGAAGGCTCTAACCTGGCTGCAGGAGTGCTAGGTACTGTCCCCATGCACTCACACTCACTTCCAAAAGGACTCGTACTTTCGTCTGGGCAGAGGGATAGCGGCTGGACCTGACTGCAGCTTAAAGCGTGAGGTTGCCATCAGGGATAGCACACACTGTGTATGTTATTTCTGAGTCCTTTTTCAGGGAAGTTGAGTTTTAAACCAAACTGAGCATTCTGAAGTTTTAGGTATTTCCCCAGGTATACCTTTACCTTTTTGTTGTTCCAGATATCTAAATAAATGTTAGTAGAAGAGATCCAGAAGTTTTACATTTGCATAAAGGATTAAATGTGTTTGCCATGAACAGCTGGAGCTGGAGTGTATCTAAAGTGCTGTTTCTCTGTATCTGGCACTGCTGGCTCCCAGCATGACGGACAAGCAGGATAACCATGGGGAGGGGAAGAGATGAGCTACATGAAAAGTCATCCTCAAAAGTTCCCCAAATAGAGACAAAACAAATATGGTGTGGCTTCTGAAGAAATGGAGTGTTTTTGTTTTTGTTTTTGTTTTTCCTGAAGCTGAGCGAGGCTGCAAAAAGGGCCAGTAGGTGCACATGTATTTACTGCTGATGCGGGTCCTGCACTGGCCCAGTGAGGTAATGCAAGTTTTTAGCTGTATGGTTATTTGTGTCTGGTGTGGAGCACTTCTAACAGTACACACCCAGGAAAGATTGTGTTTTACTTCACTCTGCTTTTGGAGAGATCACCTCGGTTTTGTAAATCAAACTGAATACATAGCTTCAGGTCCATTTCTGGCAATCATACCCTTAAAGCAGTTGTTTCTACCTTCATTCAGTCTGCGAGCCTCTACAACTATTCTGTGGAGCTACAGGCCTCTTTATATTCAGGTCTGTTAGGAGTAAGCTTACTTTTCTTACCTTTTTTTGGACCTTTTCATTACCTTAAAAGCAATCCATGGACTTCAGGGGCCCATAGATCACACTGACTTATTGACGGCTACTGCACTGAAGTGCATTGTGGAGGGGCAGAAACATAGGGATACCAGAGCTGTACTCACAGACTGGCTCTGGCTCCATGGTGTCTCCGAGCATCCAGCATCTGGGCTGGTTTTGTGCAAGTAAAGTTGACAAATGTACCTGTGAGGGAGCTGTACAAGACTGTTTATGGATTGCTTCTAGAACAACATTTTGCTGGGGAGAAATCCCTATATTGCATCATCAGACTGTAGGTATACTATATAACGAGCTACAAGCTGTTGAATTTTAAGTGAAAGGTTTAATTCCCTGAGATCTGTACCAACTGCGTGGTGAGGTTTTGTTGTGCATAACAGTATCTGCTGAACCTCTGAGTGACATATATGGTGCATCATTTCATTTGCCACGTCCAGCAAAAAAGCAGCTGTCATAATTATCAATTTTACTGCCATCAAATAACCTTTCCAAATGCTAATTTCCTGCTACTGCATTCTCCCTTAATTTTGAATAGGCCAGTGCAAACAGCGTGTAATTTGTAGTTTTGCTTTCTTTTTTGAAGCACCTGAGGTAGGCTTTTTTCATAATTACTGTGTTTTAAAATTGATATCTAATTTACCACCCATGTTATTCTAATCACAGAAACAACTCTCAGTTTGCATACTGTATAATCACACTTTCACATTATTCAAAACCAGTTTTTATCTGGTGAACTTCTGATAATTTTTTCTTCAGTTTCAGACGGTTACTTAATTGTCTTGTTAACACGGATCATTTGATTTTATATCCGATTAAACTGTGGCCTCAATGGTTCATTTTTGCAATATGCTGTGTTGACAGAGAGGTACAGAGAATTTGAATGGATATATATCTTATTAAATGCAGATTTCATTAGCATATCATGTTAGTATTCTTTTCAGTTCAATAAATTTGTGTGACACTTAAAAAACTAATAGCTTCTCTCTAGAGCTTTGGATAAACATTGTGAAGTTGTATCTGGAATTCATTAGATTTTGTATATATTAGTTTTTGTATATATATTTGTATATGCTCGTATATGCAGCTTTCTTGCTTCTGGCTTTTGAAAATAGCCGCCTGTGGGCAGGTGCTTGCTCAGCCACGGTGCAGCAGGTGGTTGGTGCTCCATACAGCTGATGGGGGGTGGTCTTTTCGCTGTACCAGTTTTGTGAAGAGCAGACTTTCTTTGGCGGTAATTATTTTCTTTAGGACTAGAATGCTTGAGGAAGGGATTATATCTTTACCTTAACAAAATTCTCTAACTAAAAATAAGCCCTATTTTTTGCATCCCTCACTTCATATTAGGTAGGCCCTCAAAAAAACCATTCATTTCTCTTGCTTCATGAAAAGCAGAGGAGAGAGCTCCATGCAGCAGGACAGCAAGTTATATTCATTGCTGTCTTAAAAGAGACGGATGGTTTGCCTTGTAAGTATGAGGTTTCCTTTGACATGCCACTTGAGTAAACTATCAACATTTTGAATTGAATTTTTTTTTTTTCATTTACACTTTTATTTAAAAGCAGTAAATGCACTTCAGGAAACATTCTCTAATATTCACTTAAAACTCTTTTTTTTCTCTTTGAATAATCTTGCCAGCAAACTGCCTACAACGTATGAAGAATGGAAACCACAACGGGGCAAGCAAACATCTAACTGAGCTCACTCACAAAACTGGCCAGAACACGGGCAGGCTTTGCCGTGTTTGCCTGGGCTGCCTGCAGCTCATGGGCCATCCTGAAAGGGGAGTTGTGGAGCTACCTGCCACCTTTCCATGGCTTTCCTATCCTAGTTCTTCATGGGCTCATTTTTACTATGTCAAAAGTATCCCTTGAGCCTGAAGGCACTGTGCAAGCCCACGATGCTCCTGGCTTCGGTTTGGCAATGCGAGCGAGCTGCGCAGGGCTGGTGGCCGCGGGGAGCCCGGGATGGCGACTGCTGGCAAGCGACCAGCAGGCTCGCCGCGGCCAGCGAGAGCCCTCGCCAGGGTGTGCCGAGCGCATGCTGGTGGCACTGCCTCGGGACACGGATTGAATAGCAGCCCTAATACCGGTAGGGGAGCTTGAGGGGTATTTGTTTTAAACTCTGATCTGTCAGGGCAAACCAGTGACAAGAGCTGTTTGGTATTTACACTCTGCAGTCATAACACAGCCTAGCTGGGTAACGCACGAGCTGCCAAATGCTTTCATAGCCTTTGAGCATCCATTTAAAAACAAACAAACAAACAAAAATGCTGAAATGTATTAAGTTCAGGAAATGCAAAGGATAAAACTAGAAAAGTTTTTTTCCCCTCAGTATAAACCTACAAGGTAGATGTGATTTAAAGAAGTGTCGTGTATTGCCTTCACCGCTTCTGGGAGCCCTGCTGATATCAGCTGCGTCGTCAGCTTGCATTTGACACTGACACCACAGTGCCCACTGTGAGGACAGAGAGACTTCCAGTCTGCTTTTATTACTGCTTCTACACTGAGGGGAAAATAACCCTATCGTATTTAGGATCCAATTTTGCCCAGAGAATTGTGCAATTATTAAACCTGTGGCAGAGAAAACGAACCAGCTAAATCAACCCGGTATCTTCAGTGAGCTCATTAGGCACTACTGAGGCCTGCTGGTAAGGGAGAGGGGATATCCTAGCTCTGTAAGTTAAAATAGCATGGAGAGATAACTAAACTGGAAAATGCAGTGTACAACTCCTCCCGTGTGCTTCGTGGGGGTGTTTTCTGCCTGCCCTGGCTCCCCAGTGGCTCCCAGCCGCGAGGTGCGGCCTCTGCGGCTGTCGCTGCCCTCACCTCACCGCGTGCTGTGTGCTGGCCGCTGTAGAATACCGTGGTGACATGGGCGCTGTGCTGAGTACTGCTACTGCGACGGGAGCTCAGCTGCTTTCTGCCCCTGCTATATTCAGCTGGTTGTGGGACTCCGATTTTTGTCTGTGGCAGCAGCCCTAGCAGGAGTCAATGGTCATTCCTGTCCTGTGCCTGCTTAGCAGTGAGCTTGCTTTGACTGTGAAACCTGTATTTATTAGTCAATACCAATTCTCTACTCCTTATGACAGAGGAACACTGTCAGAGAAGTGACTTGCGGACTGTGGCCTTCTGCTTCTGAACAAGCCGCCTATGCCACCCGCTGCTGCGTTCCCATTTTCCCTGCAGACTGTAGCCGAGCTGTGGCTGTGGAGAAGATGGGCACAGAAAACCAAATGCAGCTGTGCGTTCATGAAATCTTTGTGAAGTTACTTCCAAAGAACATTTCAGCTTCTTAGATAAAAGAAATGCAGAAACAGATTCATGCAACTAGGCTAAGAAAATGTGATCACTACATGCAACTGATCTAATGTGTGCTTAGGATTTCCTTTTCCCAAGGTAAGCCTCTAACTCTGGGCGCCATCTCCATTGAGACAGGAGATGGTAAATGTTTTGCCACTATCAAGACCAGTGTCACTGTGCTTGCTTCTGACTGCACTAAATAACTGAGAAGATGGTTTGTCTTGCTAATTAGAGCAGTTCTCATAAAAAATTGGGTTTCTTTTGGAATATTAACTATCTGTCCTTCACTTGAATGTTTTTATGACACCAGTGGTTAGTTAGTAAAAGGACAGAAACTCTGGGTACCATGAAGATTAAAATATTAAGAATTCTTGAAGTGCTGCATCAGCAGTTCTTTGTGAAACATCTTTCATTATAATCATTACTATCTGTTTGTGGTGGCATGGAGGACTGCAATCAAAGCGGGCTGAATGCTGTAAAAATGCATGTAAATACATGCACCCCTCTGAACTCAGCAGGAGCCAGAGTTTGACTCACACTCCCTAATTTGAGGCATTTGAAATCTAATTAACATTAAATTGCAACAAAAATATACAAAGATCAAGAGGCAGAAGGATGCCTTCACTGTGCAAGGCAGCTACAGAGCTGGAAGCAGCCATTTTGGATGAGGAGAGGTGAAGGAGGATGACAGCATGTAGTCTGCCATGTCCCTGAGAGGGAGACTGCAGCCTGCTCAGTCCTGCTCCCGAGGCTGTATTATGTGAGACATTTAAAAGCCGGAGCTTTTCCCCCTGCCAAAAAATGTAAGAAAATAATCAAAAATATACAATGAAGCCAGCGCTGCAGCAGTTTCTCCTCAAATCCCTGAAGTAAACAGTCCAGGCTTTGGCTCGGAGGCGCCGAGATGGCAGCTTCGCAGTCAGAGCACCTCTGCTGATTTGCTCAGAATCATTCTGAGTGAAAAGGAGAATCTCTGCACACTTGGAATGGACGATGGTGATGGCACAGCCAAGACTAATGTGAAGGGTAAATCAAGTTCAATTCATCCTTTGAAGTTAAAGGGGAAAAAGACAAAATTCACTGTTCTGTGCTGTGGGTCTCCAATTTCTAATCTGTGATTTCATGGAGGAAAGAAATTGCACCACTGAGCTCCTTCCAGGAATTGCCCTTGGCTTATTAACTTGCTTTGTGTTGTCCAGTTTCTGAGGGGGAAAAGGCTATATCTGTGTTTGGATGGTATTATTTTAGAAGATGTCTTAGTTAATTATTATCTACTGAAACATCACCTAGGAGATATTCTTTCTCTGTCATGCAGCTTGATACTTCATGCAGTTAAAGGTAACTCTTCCATAGTTCATTAAATTATGTTGTGGTGAAGTTATCTCCACTGGGTCTCAATTAAGAAATGAAGCCAGTGCCTTTAGAGGAAAAGGCAGAGAACAATCAGAATATACTGACTATATAATTTGATCTCTGGAAACAAGCAAGAGGAAAAATATGGTTGGCAAATGCATAGACAGTAAGAAGTTGTTGGCTCTCACAGATTCGTATACGGAGGTATAATATAATAAGATCATTATTGTACAGGAACATTTAGTGCTTTTAAAAATTTAAGATCTTAGTTCAATAACTACTGTAAATTTGCTGTAGCAAATATTCTTTTTCCTTACCAATTCCTCAGTCTCCATTGTAGTACCCCTGGGAACTTCAGACACACTGATTCTGCACCCATTGTCTATTAACAATTATAAAACTGCAGTAAATTTTCTGTTACATTCTAATTTAATTAAACATTTTGGTTTTAATAATATTTTTCATTTTGATTTTTTGAAGTGTTTAAAATATCTAGCAGAACTGATCTCTATAAATGTTTTTCTACAAAAAAAAACAACACATAAAGTTCTGTTCATTAAATAATCTCAAATGTGAAGAACAGAAAATGCAGTTCTCAGCTTTTCTTTCTCAGACCTCCTTCCCTACCATTCTTTGTGTGCTGTACACATCTTTTTTTTTCTGTTTCTGTCCCATTTATGTGCTCTTCTTTGCTAACAGTAGAAGGCTGTTATAATGGTTTGCTAAGGTCTGTTCATTTTATTTTTCTCCTACAAAACATAAATCATCCCAAGAAACATTCTGAGTTATTTACTACAGTGCAGGTATTGATGAAATAGGCCAACGAAGCAGGCAGTGCCATGGCTGGTTTAACATGCAGCACTGAACACATCATCAATATATATGTGTTAAACAATTCCTGACTTTGTACATTCTCAAGGAACTTAATTCCCTTCAATAGCTTGAGAATGAGCAGCTCATAGATGCAGAATAATTGGAATTTTAATTAGGTGGTGACTTAAGGATGCCTCCTGTTTACAAGGTAATAACATCTCTTGAGCTAAATGAATGGAGGGGCAAGTTTCAATTTAACAGCTTATAAAAAATCTGTTGATTGGTTTCCAGTATTAATCTTGGCTGTTCACAGTATTTGTCTGTGCCCATGTAAGTGAACTTGGTACCCATGTTTGTTGAGGGCATGTGAATCCCAGCCCTGCTCAAGTTCTCACTCACCAAAATATTCAGGGCAAGGCTAAAACAGTTATAGCAAATGATGTGAAAGTCAAAATGAGCACAGAATTGCTTTGCTCTGATAGGCACTGTACAAAAGTCATGGTATCTGCCTGCAAGTATATACATTTACTTTTTTGACTATTTGAATATACACCTTTTCATTTGTTTACAGCTGAGTAGTTAGAGAATTTGTTTTCTTATATGAGATAAGCATCATCGTGTTCTTCCTAGCAGCTGCATGCACAATTAGGAGGACCCAATTAAAGTTGCATTCAGTTCACACAGAGCAACGGAGATTGCTGTCTATAATTTCTCATGTGGTTTGACTTACAGGCATTAGGCTCTGCAGAACTTTATTAACAAATCAAGTCAAACAAGTCAAGAAAACAAACAAAAAAAGATGGAAAACACTATGTAGGATCTTGGCCATTGCACTAGCTGCAGCTTGAAAAAAGGAGCCACTTCCACCCCCTCAGATAGCCACTGTGCAAACTGCCTGTTTCCTCTGCTTAGGTTTGTAGCGTCTCTCCTCATGGCCACAAGAATAAGTATGTGTGTGTCTCCTCTGTTTCCATGTAAGTGGGACTGAAAGTCAGCCACTGACTACAGCAGCTACAGGGCATCCAAAGACTCCTGTGAATTTAAGCCTAAAATAATTCTAAAGCTAAATACACCTTTGTTTGTCCCAAGCAATATTTGTGCCATCATTATACAAAGCCCAGCACCAGGCTTTATATTGGCATATCATTGGCATATCATTATGCTAAATGGACACAGAAAGGTAAAGAATTAGAATATAGAAGGAGCAGGACATCGGAGCAATTTCATTCACAGCCTCTGCTTTTCTTTTTCCTCATGAGGCTGTTCAGTTCCCACTGCTCCCTTAGGGGACATGACATCCCTTGATGTCCTCCCAGCCCGTGCACTGCTCCCTCTGAATGTGCATGCACATGCGGTAGCACAGCATGTTTTGCTTTCACAGTTTAGGGATGCTCAAAGTCTGTAAATACTGATCTCTTGGCTAATATGCTACGAAGAACACAACATCAGATATCCAGTCCCTGCAAGGACTTTTATGATAAAATGTGTGGTTTTCAACTGAAAAGCTGGAACAGAACCCCAAAAGGACTCAATTTCCATAGGTATGAACAGCCAGTGGATAGTGAATCTGAAAAAAGAGGAAAAGAGCACATCTGAATTGCCTTAACGTGCACAAGTGGCAATGGAGTAAGGGCCTGGCTGGAGCATTTTTCCACTTAATCACCACATAGGTCTCCTGAAGTGGCTGAGAGCAAAAAGGGACAAAAAGGGACTTAATTCTACAAGATGCAGAATATCTGACTCTCAGACAGCGAAGCACTTCAGGCATCTGAGGAAACCAAACAGTCAAGCCACTTGGTCGACACTGAAGTATTTTTCTGCATTGATGCTATGAGCTAGCATCGTGTAGGATAGGGCCTATACAGAATAAGATTAAAATCATTTTATCACCTTGCATATGTCAAGTGGTGACAGACCCAAAAACTAATCAGTTGCTTTCAAAAGTAAGTAGATTATTAAATTAAAGAACATGATATTGATGTCCACAAGAAGTTGTTCTTGTGTAGGACCTATACAAGATCAATTATTTGGCTTTTTATGCTCTCTTGACTGGTGCTAAAGCGATAGGTAACTGACGGTTTTGAAGCTGATACACAAAGAAAGATGTAATAGAGAAGAAAGCCACCTTTAATTTCAAGCTCCACTAGAATAGTGAAAGGAAAATTAATGTTTACTAAATGAAAAAGGATGATACTGCTGGAGAGAGGAGGTTTTGTTTAAGCTTTTAGGGGAACATTAATAACTTTAAGAAATGGAAACATACATTATAAAGCATTTTTTAAATGGTATAAAATTTAGAAAATCCAGAAAGTATTTTAAATTTACCTAAGCTCCTCAAAGTGTTATCAGGTTTTAAAAATCAAGCAAACTGACTGATAGCTGACATATGGAAGGAAGCTTTCCAGTACTGACACATTTTCTATGAAAAATTTGATATAGTCTCGTTTCAGAATAAATGTTTTGAGGTGACATGAAGGTCTGTTGATCAACTTTTGCACATTTCTGTAATGCCCCTGCAGATTTCTAGGGGAATCTCAGAAGCATACAGGCTTGCTCCCTAGGAATGTACTTTCATAAAGCTGCCATTCTGAGAGTCCTCTGACATATCCCAGTGCTGCTGAGTTTTGCCTGTGATATGTTGCCAAGCACCATAAACGATTGCAGCTCTCAGATGGCAGGTCACTTTTTATTTTGCCAGACACAACAAAGAAGTGTCAACCTCTGACAGTTTTTAAAAGTAGGCTTTAAAAGAAATATCAAACCTTTTTTTAACCAGTCAGTATCTGAGAATAAATGCTCACAGAAAAAGAGGATAGGGAAATCTGTGGAAGTGGAAACTGCACTATGTTATGTGAGTCTGATTTAGCACTGCATCACTCTGGTTTTATGCTGATAAATACATTTGGGATTAGGTGACATGGACTTTATGCCATCAGATAAATGGGCAGTGGATCTGAGTTCAGGCATCTGATGTGTGTGCACCACTGCAGTGGGATTGTAACTGCTGCCAGTCATGTGCTGGTATGGGGGATAATCTCGTAGTCTTTGCTTTGGTCTTGCGTCTTTGTTGTAGGATCCTGCAGCCCTTAGGTACCTTGGAACCCCTGTGGAGACCGCCTTTATAATAGGAAATGGAAGCATTTAGCAGCTGACTTGCCTGATTTAACGCAATAAAGCGCAATATCTGAGCAGTAGGGCAGGACAGGAACAAACTGCAGCAGCTTTGCATCCCAATTGCAAAGTCTTATGCAAGTGCTCAGCCTCTGGAGAAGCACTTGCTGATGGCTGACAGGAAATACTGGCCTGCAAACGCTGGCCTGCGACATTATAGCTGAAGAGCTGTATTTGCTTTAATGGACTTTAGGATAGAAAAATACTGACTTTTCAGCTCTTAAACCATGTTAATATAAACTGTACAAAAGAAAAAAGAAGTAAAAAAAAAAAAAGTAATGTGCTGTATATCAAGTTATAAAAAAATGCTCTATTTTTCATAAGACTGCCAAGAAGATGGCATAGTCATGAAAACAGGGAAAAGTGGCGTAGGAGACAATCTCTGTATATTACTTGTGATAAAACAGGTGATATGTGATTGCTTTCTCCATTTCTCCGTAAACTCCATTTCTCTTGAACAAGACTCCACTGGCAGCATGGTGTAGGGTGTCCTTTGTAACCAGCTGGACAGCATTTGATTCCCCTATAGTAGTAGATTGATGAAGTCATTGCCAGCACTTCTTCCCAATTTTTAAATAACCAGGTTCACAGTCAGTCTAAAACACACCCATTTCAAGCAACAGAAAAGGGACTATCAGTTTCATAAGACCACATTTTCCTCTTAAGTGCTTTACCTCAGCAGACAAGGAGATAGATCTTTTTCTTTTACTCCCAATAACTGCAGCCCATTGGGAACTAATCTGCTCCCAGGCAAGTTCTTTGCTGGGGGAAGTTCAGCTAAGGAAGCCTCAGAGGATGTGACTGCAGAGGTTCATCTGCGCTTGAGCTGGTGGAAACTAGCCTTACGCAAGTAACAGTGCAGCGCTTCTGCTTGAAAAGTGCATTGCAGAGCCCACTGGCCTCCTGCACCAGATTCTTTTGTTCTTGATTTCTGCTGGTGCTGTTAGTTGAGAAGCAGAGTAAATGGCTCCCAGTTTATAAAGAGAAGTAAGTTGTAAATTGTAGGAAAATGACTTCTGAAATTATATATCAACGCCAGTTCATTTTCAATTGTATTTATAAAAAAGTTTCCAGTACGACAAACAAGCGGTATGTTGTGCACTAGGAAAGTATTATGGAAATGTACTGCTAACGTGGAGATATGCTTAGGCCTGTAATTTGTGAGTAGCAAGGTGTATGTGCTCTGAATAAGTAATTAAGAAAGACAAAATTTCAGTACAGCTATAATATTGGTATTTGCTCTAAGGCTACTGCAATATACGGTAAGACTTCTGCACTGTGGCTCCCTTGTGCCATCAGGTTTGCTACAGCATTTGTGTGCCAGCCCTTCTGACTGTCGTCTCTCCTTCCTCCCTCTCCATCCCAACATACCTTTAGTAAAGCACAAAATAAAGAAGATGACAGCATTATGTTAGGAATTGGTAGATGAGGGAAAGAAAGCAATTGCTGCAGAATCTCAGTCAGACGAGTTTCAGGCTTGGTTATACTCCTACTTAACTTTCAAATGCTGATACTGTCAGTGCAAAGCCATTTCCATTCTACTCCTGGTTTTCACCCTGTTGGAGCTTTCACAACATGCATCCTTTGAGATGTATTTTCCACCTTTTACCAGCTCCCACAGGAGTGTGCGTCCACATATATTCACCTTAAAAGTTTTAACTGAAAACTTAGAGGTTTTTGAATTCAGTAACTGTATGTCTAAAACAAAAAAATAAACAAGCATGGACTTATTCACCATATAGAAAGTAATTTGCTATGTGAAAATAGGTGTACAGAAATACTAATGCTCCTCCTGTTTTTTATTTGGCTACATGTTCTACTGGAAAAATAGATACAATTTTAGAATACCCCTTCTTTTCTGGCTGGAGTCTGTAGACTATATGGTCTTAAACATATCTATAGATACTGTATCCCTGCTGCAAATGGGAAGCAGTGGTTCTGATATTCATGACTACACGTGACCACTTGGTATTCATGCCCCCAGTCCTGTCTCCAGCCCATGGACTGGCAGTTCTGCAGCTCAGAAGTTTCTGTAGGTGTTTGAAATCCACCACAGAGCTGTCAGGATGGGCTGTGCATCCTCTGGACTCTTCTCTCACTTACTGACAGTGCTTGTCCAAGTTATTCTCTCTTGTACCACCCAAATGCAGCTCTCACAGATCCAAGTTCTTCGTGGTGTTGGTGATCTCATACACTGCATTGGCCCTGACCAAGGCTGTAAAGGCTCTCGTTAGTCCTTTCAACTCTTTCACTGTAAATCCCAAGAGAGAGGGAGCATGCCACTATGACAAAGTTGCCTCTTGCTAATGCAGGGCCTGGACGAGCCCCTTGCAAGCTGGAAACGGTTCCAGGACAAACACAGCAGTAGAGTGGCTGCACATTTAGTTACTGTAAAGTTTTTGCATGGTTAATATCCTATCACAGACAGGAGATTTATACATGCAAGGATTACTAGCATTAGGATGGGGATGTATGTATTAAATTTTGCATGTGCACTATGGGCAAACGTGTTCAACTCACCCAAAACAACTGTCTCTGTTTAAGAACAATGGCATGGTTACTGCAGAAGCAAAGTTTTATATAAATATACAGGGAGATTATTAGGAGAGCATTGCATTTCTGTACAATGTATGACTCTCACTCACACTTCTCAACCCACCCCTCTGCTTCATCCTGTGTTCTCCATAGTAATAGCACTCTCCATAGAAGCCCAGAAAATGTCTGTTGTAAGTGAAGTTGTTGTCTCTTTAATGACCACAGGAATATCCGCTGCATTTAATGTATTGGCTTGGGAAATCTGTTTTGCCCACCCTAAATGGCTGTCTGTCATGAATATATCTGCTCAAAGTGATGTGCATTATATAAATAAAACTGTACAGACAGAATGTTTGTCAATCAGCAAGAAAGGCTCTACACCCCCTGTCCAGGGCATATATACTTTGTAAGCACTGGTTTCCAACAGATAAATGTAATCAAGGTTTATATGCTCACAGAAGCCAACAGGATGGGATTGTTTCACTCGAAAGATCAGAAGAAAATTGTAACTAATGTTGTGGAAAATTACTTTGATATTGCTTTCTCAGTACAGCATCACAATTAGGTAGCAATGTGAAGCACAGGGAAAGAATAAATGAATAGTAACAAATCAACACAAACAGCTACTGTCAGGAGTACTTTGCTCAGTGAAAGTAATGTAAGCATTACTTAAAGTTTTATGACTGTGGATTTTATACTGGTTTAAGTAGTACATCAAGGTCTCACCATCGTGCTTGCTAGGACTAAAACAATCAAGAGCAATTTCCGGAACAGACAGATAAAACTAAAGTACCAAAGTATGTTTATTAATCTTGTTTCATAAGTTGTACTATCTTAAATTAAAGTTGACTGAATGTACTAACAGTGAAAAATGCCCTTCTGGACAATGCAAAACTCTCCTATGGTGCTTTTCAGTGGAAAATAAACGTTATTGACTTTCTACAGCTTTCCTGATGAGATTCCAATGCCTGCAAATGGACTTAGCTACATAGTAACTACATGGAAAATGCAAAACCAAAGGCTAATCCAATAAAATTCTGCCATGCAGAATCTGTTGTCCTAAGTAGCTTAATGACACACGCATTTGTTCAATTCTGTTGAGGGAGCAATCAGACAAGCAAATTATAGCAATATCCAATCTCCATTAGAAACAGACCCCTTTGAGGAGAAATGCTGTGAAGCGCAGACGGGAAGCATCCTTTTCAGCATACCAAAAATGTCTCTTGTGATTGACAGGTTTTCACAGGAGGCTGTCTAGCAATGAAATATGTCTACTCTCTTTTTAATGAAATGAATGGCTGTTTTTTCCTGTGTCCTTTAAGCTGCCTAATATGTTTTAGTGATAACTGGTATCATTTTCAGAAGCAGTGGAGGTGAGGAGTTTCTGAGTCCACTGGGAGCTGAAAGCACTTAACACACATGAAAATCAGCCAAACAGAAATAAGAGTAATTGTATTGAGCACCTTTTACTCAAGAGTACAGTCTGGTTCCTATTAACATAAATTGTAATTGAATGTGAGAATCAAGCAATTGATTACACACCTTTGGCAGTAATAGCATTGTTGGGATGTTCATTTTTTAGCTATGCAGAACCCTACCCACAGCAACTGAATACATCATGGAGTGAGTTTCCCTGATGGGAGTGAAGCAGGGAGGCAGGAGGGGAGGACCTCAGTTCAAACTTGCTTTTATTCAAATGTGCTTGGGTGTCCTATTCCATGGTTATATCCTTCTCAAATATCACTTCAAAGTATATTACAATCAGCAGTCTGTTCAAGAGGCTTGTGACTGAGAGAACAGAGGTAATACAGATCAAGATGAGGGACTAGTAATGACAAAAAAGAGATTGCATTGTTTTTTTGCCTTTTTTTTTTTTTTTTTACTACAAATTCCTTCTCTTGCAGGAGCAAAGATTTAACTTTTCAATGTAAAGTTACACATTTTCAGATGCATTAAAGCCCTGCCTGTCCATATGTCTTTCCCCTCACCCCCAACCTACTGGCAATTTCAGCTGACTCTGTGAGATGGACAGAAGTCTCAAAGATAGAAACTCTTCCCAAGTTTAATGCAAGCTGGTGGCTGAGCAGAGGGAAGAAACCCAACCTAGTGACCCTGCTGAGGAAGAGGATGTACACTGAGCTCCAGAATTACCGGTTCTGCTTGGCTCTCATGCTTTCTGTCTTGCTGTATGTTCGGACACACGGATGTTGGAAGTGTTGGGGGAGGAGAATTAGGTGACCAAGGGAAGGGAAGCTTCAGAGATTGCAAGTAGTTAAAAGTGACCAGTGAGGACAGGATGGGGGAGAAAGAGAATGGGATAAAAGTCTTCAGGAAAACCAGTGAAGCCTGTTCACAGAATAGAGTAGCTTTTGTGCAGAAACATGATTTAAGTCTAGGGACTGTCTGACCAGGAGTGCTACTGCGTCTTAGAAAAGGGGTGGGACTCACCATCACACGTAGATCCAGCTGGGGCAACTGAGGCATTGCCTGCCTCTGCCAGGGGTTTCCAGCCCAGCAGGCTAACATGATCTTTATGGTAATAACCTTTTAAAGGAGAAAAGGGGAAATGATCCTTTCCCCATCACTAAATCCTTTGGAGTTTGGGCCCCTGCAATTACTGAAGGTGATATGGCCTCATCCTATAGGATCTAGATCCTATAGGTTATGGCACAACCACAGCGTATTGACTATGTGCTAGTAACAGTTGGAAGGTGGGTCTGTTCTCAGTGTAAAACCAAACCACATTTTCTAGATGGGAAGGCAGGTCCTGGACACTGCACGCCTCAATAGTAGAGGTGCCTCACTGATTTCTCTCTCACATGCATTTTGTGTGATCACAGATGCACCAGTGAGCTTGTATGGTGAATCTGGGAGGTGTCATTTCTGTTTTTTCTTTATTTTCATGTTAATGTACAGACCTCATAGCAGTATTGATTCCAAATAAACATGCACAGGGTTGAATGTGTCCACTACCATCAGTTTTAATCTGTAAGCTCTTTTGCATCTAAGTATACAAAAATAAATTACAAAAGCACTGAAATGGCTGGTTAATTCTCTGCTTTCCAGGACTCACTGATGATTCGTTATATCTACAGGCTCAGTACAGTTTCAGTGGCTGATTTCAAAATTGGTGTGCAGTTGGACTAAATAATAAACATATAGATTGTTTAGTGACATGGAAATAAGCAATTAATAAACCTGGACACAGAAATTACCACTTAATGTAGCGATTTAAGAGTTCTCTGTGTTAGGGTTCAGCTTCTTTAAAGATGTTACTAATATTTTGTCTTTAAAATTTACACAGTCACATTGACTGTGCAATGAAGATATCAATTGAATAGACTTTTTATAAAGCGCATATTTAGTCAAAGGAGAATTTCCATGCATATATGAGCAAACACAATGACCGAACCTTTGTACATAGGGGTATTATTATGAGCTGAAGTAACTGCACTGGCATTTGTCTAGGCTCTAAACCAGCCTTCATTACAGCCTTAGTCAAAGAGAAAGGGACTGTAAATAAATCAAGAGAAGTCTTTTGCATTTTCACACTTCTTGTATGCCCCTTGTTTAAAAGGAAACCACAGCCCACAGTTTTCCAGTTCTCACATTAATGTGGTCTTTTTGGCTTTTTGCTGTTTAGTAACATGAGAAGATGGCACACTTATGAATGAAAAATATGAGATGTGTAATGGAAGTTATGCATATTAAGGAATACATCCTCAAATATTTTAAGTTTCTTGCATGACTTATTTTATGTGTCTCTTCTTTTGTATCTCCATGACACACTGAATACCATATGCAGGGAAAGGTGATTCAGAGGCATGTATTTGCAGGAGTTGAACTCGGACAAAATTTTTCAGTTCCAGATTTACAGTGGTATAGCTGGCAGCAGAAGTCTCAACTTCAGCAGACAATTAACTCCATCCAGCTGGACCCAGTACACCTTGGCAAAGATTCCTGTATAATCGGTCAACTGTTTCTTGGAACTGTTTTATTTTCAAACTCTTTTTTTTTTTTTAACAAAGTGTTAATTAACCTCAAAATAGCTGTTATTAAAAAAAAAGAATTACATACCTGTGTTCAGGCAACCTCTGTGAAATATGTAAAACGTGTTAAGGGTATAAGTATAAAAAGTTGAACATGAAAGAGCAAGTGAGTCAAAGAAATAGGAATGCTAACCTGGTATCTGCTGATGAACTATTTCTTCTGGATCCTGCAGGTGAATGAAGACAATGAGCCCAGCTGCTCCAAACAGCAAGATGAAGGAGAACATACATGTCAGCCTCATAATTATTGTTCTCAGATCAATCCAGTTTTGACCCAGGAAAAGAACTGCACAGAATCTCCAGGGCACTCTTCACTCATAGTCTCATCGTCTCATCTGGAAGTCTGGCATAATACGCCTACAAAAGGTAAAACACAGACCCCTAAAACTTAACACATGGAATGTTTATTATTTCAAGGTAGATTTAAGTCCTTGTTTAGACCAAATAACTGATTTCTCCAGTATTTCTTTGGTAAAGTTAATTGCAGTCATCCGGTCAATTTCTGCCCCATTGGTTTGTCTTTAATTTTATCTCACTGTTTTTAACATGTTGAAAATACAACGTAGAATATCATTAAAAAGCATAACTTGGGAAAAATGGTTATGCCATGGCTGTAATTTGCAGAGAAACCCCTCTTAATAGTTCACTTGCTTCAAGTGAATCATGTGTCGCTTTTTATTTTTCAGTGATTAAACAATGTGAAAATCATAAAGAGATAATATGGGGAAAAAGACCACACGAGTGGCCCCTCGCATGTCAAACATGGGGAGAATGACAAACAACTGGCAGCTGCCTGCATCAGCCTTGAGGAAGATAGTTGAACTAGAGCAGCACACCGCAGGTCACTCTGCAGGCTGCTGAAAAAGCTCTGTGGGCATATTGATTTTCAAGGGAAATGCTGGTCACAGTGCTTGGGCCACCTTTCACTGGCTTGCACAAAGCATTAGCAAGCAGAACGCAGGGAGCAAGCTGGCTATCTGCAGGAGCGCTGGACACTGGTGCTGCTTCCTGTCCTCCCTAGGGAACTCTGAGCAGATTTCTGGGCTCGGTTCTGCAATTCTCACTGCTGGCTCTAACACTCGCAGTTATGTCCCAGTCCCAGGGAAATGGCAGCAGCGCTAGTCCCAGATGGGCACTGTGTATGTGATTCTAAACCCCTGACTGAGCACAGTCCTAAGGCAAATACTTCACTTTAAGCACACAAATAGTCCCACTGGAACCAACGTCCGTTCTGGTAAGACACTAAGACATAAATAAATGAAAGAATGGGAACCAGAGAGAAAAACCATTAGCAGTGCCACATGGCTTTAATAATTAAAAGAAATGCTTTTGCTACACAAATGTGCTGGTCCTGTGTTTTTTGGGAACACGTAGAAAGGTCTGTTAGAGCACAGGCACTGGAACTGGTCCCCAGTAAACATAACCAGATTTCTTTTCAGCAAATTATTTAACACAAGGACCCAGGCTGGAGATCGGCAACAGATTGCAGGAGTGGCGATCACTTTGGTTTTGTCATATTTCTGATTGGAAATGTGAGCTGGTGAGGTTTATGGAGGTGGTCTTTATTTACAAGAGAGGTTTTAGGTACAGAAAGACTGTGTTATATTTGTTTGCAGGGAGGATGGGTTGTGGAAAGATGATGATTCAAAGTAATTATTCCAGGAAAAGTCCTTAAAGATTTTTCGATGTGCCTGGAATATTCAGTGTTAGAGGCAACTTGTTTGCTTTTCATGGTTTCCATAGCTGGTTTTTAATTCTCTGCAGGGTATTGGTTTTCTATGTTTCTAAAATGCACCAAAGAAGAACACCGTTTGTGCAGTCCTGATGAAGTAATTTCTGTGACTCTGACTGATAAGGTTATTTAGTGGCAACTATATTTATTCAGTGTGTAAAGCAGCCAGAGGTAAGCTCCAGGCCAGGAACACTGGTGGATGGTTCTATCTTAAATGAAGGCTAAGCACTAGGTTCTTTCTATACATAGGCAAATACAGCTTTACTCTCTGTTAAAAATTATGGCAGACATTATCTGAATGTTTTTATTACTTTTTCCCTTAAACTTTTCTTACCCTTTTAGAAGTAAAACCAAAAGAAAATGAAATTACATTTTTCAGCACTAGCAAAGCAGAATTCACATAGGTCCTTGCCTGAGTCCGTATGTGTGTTGTGTGCATGTGTATGGATGGATGGATTTGGTTTTTTTGCACATATATTTATTATAGATATATATACGTTTTAAGGATCAAACACTAACTCTAAAGCCCCAGTGGAGCCGGATTAGGGAAGGAGGATTAGCCGTCAGAGCAACTGTGTTACAGTTCCAACCACTGTTGCTGTGAGCAAGCAATTAGGTGACATGAACAACTCTGCATCAAGTTTACTACAGAATGCATTCTTGCTAAAGTCAGTGGTTTGGATAAATGGGTACTTAGGTTACATCCACCTGTGGCAAGGCTGGTACAACACCAATATCAGACCACCATTTTGTAAAACCTTGCAGTCAGACCTTCCTAAGAATTATATTTAGTTCCCTAATATAAACATTTCCCATTTACTAACCTACTTATGCTCTCTGAATGACCATGGGGAGGAGAATACTACTACCCCAGTTTCACAGGAAAGGAACGAGGTGAATTTCTTGCCCAAGATTATACAGGAAGGCTGTGATGAAGCAGAGAATTGAAGGGTCTCCTTGAGCTGGAGTCAGTGGCACATGCAAGAAATGCATGATCGTAATTTGAGAGAGAGCAGCTTAAAAAAATCCATTCCCCAAAATAACAAGGTTTTTGTATTTGCTTAATGCTTAGTTTTAAGGTTGTTTTTTGAATGAATTACACCCTTGAACAAATATGAGTTTCTCGAACAATTATTATTAGCTTAAAATGCTAAACCATTGTCCCTTCTTGATTTGTTGAAATGTTTTTGTTTGAAGTAAAGGCAGCATCAACAAAGAAGGTCCCTAGCGAGTTTTTAATTAGTGTGAGAAATGCTACAGTAGCAGTTTTTAACAGTTATAATGTTTACATTATTCCACATCCTATAAGATATCTGTGTTCAGGATCACATAGCCTTTTAGGTTAGACACTGCAGTGTCTTAGAGACACCTCACGATGCAGCAGTAATGAAGGCTAGATGAAAGCATATATTGACAGAAGAAAAGGCCACATGTGATTACATAACTCAGAATAAAGACTACTGTTGTTCCCTGTTCACACATTTTTGCATGGAGTGAATGTAGCGGGAGTCCAAGAAGGAAAAGAAAGAGAGCCTCTTTCCCCTCAACAAAATTATTACCTCTCAACAAAACACAAACTTCAGTGATCTTTAAATTATGGGTCTAGGCTTTTCCCAACCCTATTCTCCTGTAATTATTTTTTCAATCAGTTGACTTTAATTAACGTGTCCTAGGAGAGTAAACCTGCTGAATGGGAACTACTGTTTTATAGATGCTGAGCATGTGCTTCCTGAGCCCTCCCAGGCCGGTTGGTGAGCTGCAGGAGCAGAGAAACTCTGAAAGCAGTTGGCACCAACTGATACATGTGAATGAAGTATCCTCATTAAGGAAACATTTGAAAATATTGTTTATAGATAAATCACATCATTTAAAAGATGGATTAGATAAAAAAAAAAGTCATAGTGGAGCATCAGCTAACAGTTTCTTCATGCAATGCTTCCTCAGGCGTATGAGGCAGAGGGATGCTGTATGTGGGAGCTCTGGACTGGTGCACACAGAGCCCCGTCATCTGGGAGGCAGAATTTTGTACAAATCCGTAGCCTTGTACTTTTTATATAACTTGTACTTTGGATTTGTAGTCACATACTTTAACTGTGCTCCTCACAATGGGCAATAAGATATTTTTGTAATTCTTCATATTATTATTGGGAGTGCAAGAAGATAAGGTTGCAAGCAGCTTCCAATCAAAACTCTATTTTTAGCTGCCCTGAACTGACTAAACTGATGGAGAGCAGTTCACCAGAACATGCCATAATGAATTTAAACATCTAACTTTTAATTTATTCTTCCTTTATACATTTCTGCAGTGGATAAAACTCTTAGGTATCAATATGTGTTTTTCCAAGCCTTCCCATTACCATGGTATATGAATGCTTTGCCCTTGAAAGCAGCAGAACTATGTGTAAATGCAGATAATAATTAGCACTCAGGTGGCACTTTCCTGTTCAGAGACATTCATTAATCACCATAGCACTCTTATGAATTGTGAGGTGAGGAAGTATTAGCATTGGGTAGGACAATAGGTGTTGCATCATTAACACAAACCTTTTCAGGAAAAAAGCTGTACAGTTTTGGGTAAAAAAAAACCATACAAATATGTTTGTGGAAAATAGTTGAATTTTAGTAAAATTTTCAGACATCACAGCTTTTATTTGCAAATGCTGAAGCAGGACTAATTCTCCCCTCCTCCCAGGCAATACTGAAAGCCCATTAGAAAGACACTGCAAACCAATGTGATGGGAAAGATGTTTTGCTTTCACTGTTTAGTTGGAGCAGTGCTGCTGCATAGTGTCTACTGCTGAGCCCGTCTGAACAGCTGTTACCTGCAGCTTCTCGCAGAAAGGTCTGGGTCATAAAAGGAGGGCCTGAGCCTTCTGACAAAGAAATTTTTGTATAGATGGAAGTTAAAATGAACTTTTAAATGTAAATCTTCCAAGAAGAGCAACACAGAAAGCAGTGCTTTGTAGGTCTGCTTTTTTGCAATTGCCCTCTGGAAGCCTAACGGCTGAACCAGAGCAATTTTTACTGTGAGCAATTTGACATTATGATAATGGTCAATCCAAGAAAAGCAAAAAGAGACAGTTTTCTGCCAGCATCTCTGTTGTTTAATTCCTCATATGAGATGCGTTAGCCAGGCTGCACTTGGGATTGTGTCTGGTAGCACATGGCTGTTCATTCACGAGTTTTGTGGACATTACACTCTCTTCTTCATCTGCCAACAAATCTGTGTGAAGAATGACATGGATAAGATAATAATCTAAAGGCATGCTGTACTTCTTCAGGTAGAAACGCAGGGGATTGCCTTTGGTCCATCTAGAAGAGGATCTTTCCCTAACAGGGGCCACTAGCTGATGCTTCAAAGTACAAAAACCTTGCAGAGCAAAGTGGTAGGATAACTTGCCCCCTAGAAAAGGTCAGTCGATCCTTAGTGGAGGTCACCTTTCTACGTGCATAGCATATCTTAAAGAGTGGCTGTCCTAGCAAAACATGATGTCAGGGCATGCACCATTCACAGCACTAAAAACGTTTGAACTTTTAACATTTAAAAACATTTTAAAAGTGTTTCACGAGCTCAGTCACTCAGCAAGAACAGGCAGAATTAGCCTGAAGATGAAAGAAACTGTGCAAAGACAAGAATGGAAGAGGCTGTTTTCCTATGTGGCACCAGGGGAAGGGAAGGACCAAGGTGGGCCAGAGACCCCGTAAGGCTCCTGCCCACTGCAGGACACCTGCGTACTCTCCCTTCTTGGGGCTTTGCTGCGAGGTGCTGATGTAGCTCCAAGTCAATCAAGGAATGCAAACTAATGCCAGCCACACGTTTGCATTGCCATATACATCAGCAAGTCAACAAACTACCCAAGTTGTTTGCAAACATCTGCTGATTGCTAAATTGGACAATTACAAATCACCTATGAATCAATGTAAATGTCTAGTTCGTGCATATGCAGTAAACGTCATTTCTCATGCTGTGCAAGCTGCAACAGCCAGTTCCTTTAGTTGACAGCAGGCTGCTGGTTTAGACTGGAGTCAAAGCCCACTGTGTATTCAAAGGAGGGAGAGAGATGTTTATAAATGCAGAAATATTTGTATAAAGCAATCTTTACTGAATAGAAATAAAAACTGTTTGTTAAAATTCAGCATTCCTCTAACTGATCCGGGGAGGTTTAACTGAGAGCTGTTGGCAGCTGTGATGGGTTTTTGTCTTCTGCTGTACTCTGTTGCATGTGTTCTGAAAGGGGGCCGTAATGGAGTACCCACTTCATGTGTTACCAGGCTAATTTTACCTAGATTGCGTAATATAGTGAGAGGCTGGGATAGTGACAGTGGGCAATTAGCTGAATGGAAAATAACAAAATACTATTACTACAAGAATATTAGAGAAAGATTTGCTTTTACTACAGAAATTATCACTTCTAGATGCATTAGCTGTGTTTCTATGAGCTGTGTGAACAACTGCTACTTCTCATATCTGAAGCTGAGCCAAGCATACATTTCCTTACTTTGGAGCACTTACAGAGACAAAAGGCCTTCAAACATTGGGCACTGAGTTTTTCTGTCACTCAAGTATCCACTCTGCTTTACCTTTGACTTCTAGATCAGGATTGTCAAGACATTCGCAGAAGGAAAAAGGATATATAAACATTATTCATATTCACTGGTAAAACTAACTTTTTATAGCAGTTTTACAAAATGCAGGCACGGTACTTGAGGTGTAGATATTAAAAGTTATATTATTCTGTAGCTGTCAGCACTTCTTCTTGAAAATAGGAAATGCAAATTAATCCCAAGTATTATGCCCCAAATCCTCTAACTCCTTCAGCATAGAAAGAAGTAAGAAACTATTAATCTTGTGGCTGCATCCATTCACCAAATGTTCATCTTTGGGTGCTGTTTTTTTCTGTCACTGTGTTGTTGCTGATGTATCAATAGAACAAACACTTTGATTTTCCCTGAGATTTGGAAAAGACAAATTTGTTTCCAGCTGATATTTCAAATCAAAACATTTTAATTTTGTCTGACTTGCTTCAACTTTGTATGTAATTATATTCTTCTTTGTGTAATAACAAAAAGTAAATATTTTGAAAAAGGATGAAATAAGAAATTTTAAGTTTAATTTCTTTAAAATGGCTCTGGGAAGTTCTTAGAAATCAGAAGTGAAACACTTGAGCAGAGAGGTGGCTCAGCCTTCCCACCTCTGTGCCACACCAGCCTCTCTCCGAAGTCTGACGGTGAACCCTCACCCACGTAGCTCTTCTGGGCACGTTCTGAACAGGTGCCCAGTGTGGCCAGAAGCACAGACCAATTTAGCAGTTTGAATTTAAAGAAGAGAAAGCGTAACCCGCTTTGTGTGATTTCATGCAGCATTATTTTAAGCTCTCAGTTTTCCTAAGAACCACTTGCAGAGGCAGGAATTGGCATTCAGGTGAATCAGACCTACTGACCTGCCCGATGAGCTGGCACCTCTTCTTCTCTGCAGCTTAATTAGTGTCTCCTGTGTCCCAGCCATCCTGAGAACACACTGGGCTGACCACCTAAGTTATATGTCACCCAGCACACACCATCAGCGTTGTAGGAAATCAGGCAGAACTTACTGCCTTTTAACAGCTCTATTCCCCAGTCACTGATGTCATTACACGTCTTGACTTTCAGCATCTCCTCCATTTATACAAAATGGGGATTTCTTGATATGAAGAGAATACTGAAAATTGCAGGACCCTTTTTTCCTCACATATACATGAACTCATATACTGCAAAAAGTGGGAAAAAAGGGGTTCAGCAGGCTTTCTCTTATTCTGATGGAAACTTGCTTTGTCAGATATCAGTGGGTCCAATTCTACTCTGTTATGTCTACCAGTTTTGTCCTTTGGACATGTGCACCACTGAAAGGTATATTAACCCACATAACATGCTAAAACCTGAATTTTGGCATAACTGCAAAAAGCTATGATATTGTTTTATGTAGCTGAAGTCAATAGAAGAACAATAGCACATGACCCCTTTTTCCCCTTCCCAACCCCCTGGCAAAGCTGCTCCTCTCATCTCCATCACACATACAATTTAAGACCAAAAGGGACAGCACTCAGTAAACAACCAAAATAATCCTTTCAAAGTCAGGAAGATTTCATTCCTATCTTTCTGGGTGCAAATCATAGCAGGAGTCATATGTTACTAATCCCCTCAGTACTGCAGTAGGTCTGTAACAAGCTAATACACACACATCTCCGAGGACCTTCAGGGGTTATAATGCTATTCCTAAGCTAAAATATAATCTCCAAAGCAGTTTGAATTGGAAATGAAAAAGGTCTTCTTTACTTTGTTTCAAATTAACATCTCACAGGAGCTGTACAGTGGCAGTGCAAATAGTGAGTGTAAATAATGAATTTGTCTGGCTTTCTTCTGCACCGGTGTGGAAGAAACACAGTGCGGCAGATCCCCACACCCGGGCACCCGGCCCTGCCAGGCACTGCTGCCAGCAGGGTTTATAGGGCTATTGTCCCACCTACAGCGTTTCATTACAGAAAACTCCACTGAATGCAATGAACTCTGTTCTAAAATACAGTGGAAAGGTGCCCAGGTTTTCAGATGCCTGCTTGGTTCTAGTTAGAGCCTGGTCAGAAATGCATCCCTCTCCCTCCACTTGCCTATTCTATTCAAAGCAACTAGCACATTTTTCAAAGGTTTTTTTTTTTGATGATTGCACAATTACATGACAATGATAGTTGCACCTCTCTGAAAGTTGTGCTAAGAGTGCTTCATTTGTCTCTTGTATAGGTTTCCTGGCTACTCCAAATAAGACCTTCTCTCAGAAGATAGGGAGCAACTGGAGTGAGCTGTACTTCCAGAAGTACCCAACAAGTAACTACCCATGCAGATTTTCTCCTTTATGTCGGTATGAAGGAAATGTACATTGGAGTTTGCTTTCATAAATTATTTTTTCTGTTCAGTTTTAGATGTGTTAAGGAGAGAGAGAGAACAGCTTAAAGATTTTTTGAGCTGCATTTTACATATATATATATATATATATATATAAACGGTATGTTCCTAACCATTGGGTAAAAATTTTATTCACATGCCAAACCTCTTGACATCATGAGATTTTAAATAGTTTTTAGAACAGGGATTTTGGGTGGTTTTGTGTATGCGTGTGGGTCCCTGCCCTCCAACATTACAGCTTAACTTTGTGCCATGGGCAACATGGCTTATATAACGTAGCATGGAGGTTCGTGATTCCCGAATGTTATTTCCTTTTCCTAAAACTGTCTGGGGATTCTTTGTCTGGGAGTCATAAGCAAGCAAGAAAAACAGGAAAACTGTACAATGGTCCCTGTAAGCTAGGAATTAAAAACCTTTGTCACAGGTGAGAGTGGTTTTAATTCTGCACTTGAGGAAACAACAGGCAGCTAAATTTCTGCAAAAGGAGAAAGAAAACTACCTCCTGGCTCACACTGTGTCTAGTTCATTGTGATGCTACTATGGTTACTTCAGGAAGATGAAAAAGCCCTCATAACCTTGAAATTGAACATTTTGCTGTGGCAGTTGGGTGGGTTCCTTTATCAACTCAAGCAATTTTCGTAGCTGTGTGCGTCTGATTGTTTTCACCTAATACTGGCTCTGTTAATCCTTCTAGCCACGCTGATTAATTTGTTTCTTATTGAAATTTTACAAATGCTTTCTCCCTAATGAGAGATCACCATCTGTTGAGTCAAGGTACTTTTTCGCTTGGACTGTGTCAGTATATCAGAGATAAGTTATTTCCTGTTCTTGATTTGGGCAGTTGAAACGCAGCAGCTAATTGAAAGGAGATACTCTGTAAGTAGATCTAGTTGGAAAATGATGTTTTTTCGTCTCTAAAATGCCTGTTACATTTTCTTTCCAGTTGAAAATTTTCTCCCAGGATACCTAGTAAAGCAAACTGAAATAAATATTTGCATTTTATTTTGAAGTGCAAATTCCTAAATGAAACGAAATAGAATTTTTGTTTTGAATTCGATTGTGTTTTGGCAGTGTATAAAGGGAAGCTGCTCTGACTGCTGAAGGATTAGTTGGCGTGGGTGTACACAGACGTAACTGTTACATGAGACAGTCTGCATGGGCTGATAGGTCTGAAGCAGGGACTGAACCCCCCCAGCTCCCATGCCATGTGTGACTAAAGGGAGAAAGCCCTGCTGCAAGCTGGGAGATCTCCCAGGCATGTATTAGGGAATTAAAATATATGGGGGCTTTGTCATCACTTAAAGAGGAGTGAAATGTGGTGGTGTAATGACAAGTGAGGGAAAACGCATGTGGAAGCTGGTATGTAATAACGATTTGTAAAAACGAGTCAGAGCTCGGACATGTTGAGGAGTTTCCTGGGGGAAGCAAGCCAAGTGTTTGGGGTAGTTGGTGCCTGTTCAAAGGCGGCATGAGGGCATGTTTGTCAGTATCGCACAGGAGCATTTACATAGGGTGGTGAGCATTTGCCCTAGCCTTGCACTCCTTGGCTTCTGAAAGTTTTGCATTTCACCAAGGTCAGCTTTGGGGAAGGCGTTCAATACCACCCGCAGCTTTAGCACAGTCGTACTCTGAAAGGTGGGAGTGTGTAGCTGCTAACAGAGCCAGTGAGGAGACAGACATGGTCTGTGTTCAGAAATGTGGCTGTTTCATTATGTGCTGCACACAGTAACTGTAGGACTGTGTGAGAAAAGAGGTGCATCTTCTTTTTTTTCTTTTAATTCCCTTTCTCCCACTTCTGGCAATTTATAGACCCCACCAACTCTTCCCAGGTTGTCATTCACATGGGAACTGGGAAGAGACTTGGTCCACAAAAGAGGGACAAGTATTTTCAAAACCAGGAAGGCCTCTTTGAACCTGGTGCCCTTTTTAGTCTTCCCAACCAAAGGCATCCAGGGAGGTGCAAGCTGCTGGTCCCTCACAGGGTGTGCTCACATCCCCCTCCTCCCAAGCACCAGGTACAGAGCCTGAGAGATGCACGAGGCACATCCTTCCCCAGCTCCATGGTCCCACGGACTCTTCTCCCAGGAGTACCAACAAAACAAAATATGAGCAAGAGATTTATAAGATGGACACTTCCACTGATGCGGTTCATCAAACATCCCCACAAGCCCTTGGCCTCACCCGGCTGCGTGGCAGCGCAGGGGTGTAGAGGGCAGCAAGGCATGGCAGGGGGACAGCACACCACCCGTGTGCGCAGAAATGCACGTGCAGTTGGTGGGGCTGGTGCTGGGTTCCCACCACCTCATCTCCTGCTACACCAGGAAGGGCTCCTGGAAGTACAAGCACCTGGGCAGAGAGAGGTGTCCAAACCGTCCTGGTCTATACTGTGTGATCAGGAGCTACTGAGCACCACGGCACAGGTGCAGCTCTCTTCTGGTGTCGGTTCAGGACAAGGTTGTCTGGCAAAGGACCACAGGTCCCCGTTTATGTAGGGGAGCAGAGACCAGCATGATGGTCACTGTAGAAGCAACTGGGACACTAACATGGGATACACTTCCAGTTCTTCCCTATCTGTATGTTACTGTGCACCACAGTTTCAGACACTCCAAATTTCAGATAGTCAGAGGAAACACATAGATTTTAGAGCAATTTTTACTCAGCCTTCTAAACCGAAGAGGATTTTCAATAGTGAGCTGTAATGAGAATCCTGAGTAGGCATGAACTCTCTTTAAAATCAGTTCTATGATGCTAGTAGAGAGGCAGAATATTACTATTTGGTTTGCTGTTATTCAATTATTTTTAAGCACCTTTTGTCAGATTTGTAATAAGAACAGATAAGGCAACTAGCTGCTAGGCATTCTTTGGTGCTGTAAATATCGGAGATCATTAAATGTCACTGGGAAAGTTCCCGTTGTTACACTGATACTCTATAGGAATGGATGTACTCTATTGACGGGATGCATTTCACATCAGACTCAGTTTGGAACTCCATCTGCATTCAGTGAGGGAAGGTAGACGCAGCTTCAGAACTTCTGTCTTTTCCTCCCTCTTTTTGCTGTACTGTGGACAGGCATAATGATGGCTGCTCCAGAATATGGAACAATTTGTCAGAAGTGTTTGTGACACAGAGGAAAAAAAGGGTATTCTGGTATTCTCCTCCACAGCACCAATGCTCTGGCTGTACTGTTGAGGTCCTTACCAGCACGTTAGGACTGGTGAATTAGGCTCAGCTAACTAAACAGCAAAGATAATATAAAATAGGGTTCTTTGCCTGTGTGTTGTGTTTGCCCTGTATCAGGCAGGGTTACTGTAGTGCTGGGGGCCAGCGTTGGCATCTCCTGTTCCTGTGCATGCATGCTCCATCTCCTCTAGGTTGACACTGACCAAGAGCTCTGCCTGCGGGCTGGGGGAATGTTACTGCAGGCAGCAATATCTGCATTCATTACTGAAATTGAGGGATTTACATCCAAAGAACCTGACTGAAGCACAGAGAAATGAATGCTACTTTTCCAATGTCACTCACATTTAATGGTCCTGTTAGAAGTACCAGAAGAATTAGGTTATAACTGTAGATCCTGAGTTAATGTCAAAAGCAGTAAAGGAAGGCTGAGACTAAATAGGTGCAGAGATCACTTGCCTGAATAAGAATCGGTAAGACTCATTTCAGAGAGATTCTGCATGCACCGAAGCATCAGTGTTTGTCCTGGCACCAATAATACACACCTAAGTATTTCTTGTTTTCTTGCTGGTTTGTTTTTATGGTTCCCATCAATGTAACATTTGTGTGCCTCACAATCTTCAGTGTTTCCCCTTCCAACACTTGTCTGAAGTAAAGAAGAAATTACATTGATTTTTATTTTGTTATTTTATATAAGGATGCATTTTTGCACAGGGAGGAGTTCTGTGATTTGCATGAAGTCATTCAGGCTGTTTCTTATGAAAGCAATAGCTGATGCTGGTTTTCTCATGCCACAGATAAAGACTATAATCATGAATTCATTAGTGACAGATGAAATTAAACTAATATTTTAAAATCTTTTTTTTTTCCAAAGACTTGTTCAAATTTTTTTCTTTTAAATACAAAATCCATATGGAGTAAAATGTGAATCTGAGGGGGTATTTCCTACTAGCAATATTACTAGGGTAGTGTCATATACACTCTTAATTCCACAAAGCTTGAAGAAACATCATTAAAAAAAAAAAAGAAATGCTATTGTAATGCAAAAGGTGACCTGTGAAAAGTCAAGGCTTGAGTCAAGGGACTGGGGGTGCTGCCATATGCTGTAGGTCTTGTTCCACACCTGTAACCCGCTGAGCACTGCAGCTTTCGTAGCAATTAAGGGACGTCTAATTCTTCTCCTTTCTGCACAGTGTTTGGCAGAGATACGGTTCTTGTTAGTGTGACTGCTTAGCTTTGGATTTCATTGGTTGCATCACTGTAATATCCCTTTTGAACCTTAATTTTCCAATGATAGCACATCACTAAATGGTTTTCTTGCTCAATCATACCCATTTGTACTCTGCAACTTCACTGGGGTTCCTTAGAGAAACTGCACAGTGCAGCCCTACAGCTCTGGGTCTGGAGTTCCTGGGGCTGTGCGAGTTTATTGTCCTACATGCTCAATTTGATAGAGAAAAATTAAAAACCTGCATTTTCAGATCTAGGGTTTCATTAAGCTTTCATTTAACTTAGGTGGCAGCAGTTAGCGGTTACAAACAGAAGATTATAGAAAATAGTGCCAGAGGGGCTGAGCTTTTCTGGTTTGCCTACAGCTGAAGTTATCCCTGGGATAAACTAGATCAACTATGCTTAACCAGTGATAAAAGATGCTTAGTGAATCTGTCCACAGAAATAGCCAACCGCTGAGGTTCCATGGTCTCCTAGGACTTTTTAAAGAAATGACCATTTTTATAATAATTTCTGCACCCTGCAGTTATTTCATGATGAAGAATCCTGGCGTGTCTCAGCCAGGTGCACTGAGGAGCATGCGGAGCCAAGCAGACCTCTAGACTCCCCACAGTGGGTCAACGACAATTCTGCTGTTCAAACCAGGACGATAGAGAGACAAAGTTTAACTCCTGGTTCCATCAAGCTCAGTTTTGATATTGATGTCCACACATACAGAAAGCAACCTCAAACCTGGCGCCTGACAGCTTCTTAAATCTTTCTCTTTCACAAAAATTTCCTACAAAACCACAAGCCTGTACATTTCCAAACTGATTATGCTCCCCTACCCCCAACTCTGGTGCTGGCAAAATCCTCTGAAGCTTAATTCTGGTTATTTGCATTTCCTGAGCCATCCGTGAGTGCTCCATGGTTTTGCTTCATACACTTTCAAGAAGCATGTCACAGACACGGTGTTCTCCAGTGAAGCAGATGGGAACATTTACATTTGGTGCTCAGAGGCTCTCCTTTACTCCTGTTCTCAAGAATTAACCTTGCCTAATCTGTGTGAGCACTTTTCACTGTGAGCCATCCCACCACTGAAAGAAACTGCTTCGTAAATGTTTGTATTAAGCTATCCAAATTTAAAATCAAGACCTTAAAAATAAAATAGTTACTGACCTTTCAGCTCATATATAATTAAAACCAGTTCTAATGTTGTGCATATAAATAATAGATAGCCGTTTTCACAGATCAATGCCTTCTCCTGCTTTATAAGAAACATTTTTAAGTAAAATTATTGTGCCTTTAAGTTTAATAGGAAAATTTGATGTGTTAGCAACTATGGGTTGATCTCTGTACATTTTTCAACTGTAAATTGCACTTTAAAAATGCAAACAATTATTAATATTGATTTGGACTAAAACAATATTGAATTTCAATATACTTCTGGCTCTTTTATGAATTACCCTGCACAGCCAGTATGATTATGATGAAAGAGTATTTGCACGCTCAATTTCTCTTCAGCAAGAAACCTTGAAGAGTGCTAGTTGTGTTCAGGCTGATAATAATAAACCCATACATTCAAGGAAAATAAGACTACCTTAAAATCTCAGCTGAAGCATAGTGAATGAATATTTCATCCTATACATGCACTTCTTATATCATGCTAGCTGAACTTTTGTTATGAGCAACTATTGAGAATTTAGTTAGAATATAGCTCTCTGCCTGAGCCCTCTGTTTTGGCTTTGCATCGCATGCAGTTACAAAATGATGTCAATCCGTCATTGCCATTTCCTGTGACTAAGTAAAGAGACGAATATATTCATGTCCTCGAATTCTGTAATACACCAATTTATTTAAGTGCCATTAAAACCATGTTTCTATTCTGCAGCTGGAACAAACCTTTCATGACTTTACCGGTTGAGATTTTGAGCTTTTCCTCAGATCTCAGCTATAATCTCAAGGCTGTTTGCTAATTGCTTACAGAGGCATCCCAGCATCTCCCTAGAGGCCTCGTCTCCGGTACAGCCCTTCCCCATGCAGTGCCGCGGCTGGCAAGGTCACTCCAGCTGAGTGCCCTCGTTACAGACACAGAGGAGTGGGTGGCAGGGTGTCCTGCCAAGAGCTAAGGTACACGGGCAGAGGTGTCTGGAAAACAGAAAGCCTTGCCTCCAGGGAAACGAGATGTGTATTGAATCAGGACAAAATGTCGAAGTGAGATTTTTGTAGAAATGGATTTTCAGAAAAATTTAATTTGTCAGGACCTGAAGTGGAGTTTTCATTGTGCTTTGCTGCTCACCACATGGATATTGCACAGAAAACTGCTGAACTGCTAAGGTTTTCCAGGTACACAGAGGGCTCTGATTCTCCCACTTCATCCTCTTCCCTTTCCCTAGCAGTGCCCGCGTGTCGGGAGGGCGCAGACTGGGGACTCAACTTCCGGCAGCTGCCTGGAGAGCGGCTGTTAAATTCACTTTTTGCCAAAAGTGGAATTGAGAAGCAGCAGGCAGCAGCCGAACGAGCCATCATTTTGATTCTCACAGTGAAAAATATGTTTTTCCAAACTTTCTATTTCCACATAGAAAACTACAGATCTGTGACAAGGGCATTTTCTTACTGAAAATCTTTCTGCTGGAGAATTCCCCAACCAGCTCTTTTTCTGGAACTTACTCCCACATAGACTGAAAATAACCCAAACTTGGTGACTTTCCAGTCATGTTACAAAATTTAATGTTTTGCTAGAGTCTCTGGTGACAGGTGAGGTGTGCTGCTTCTATTAAGAAAGGGGTAGGTAGTCAGCTAGCAAGTGTCTGTAGGGCTGTTCTGAGTGCTGCTGGGCCTTAATTCAATTGTGTGTAATGAATGATTAATAATATTAAGGCACTTAACCTTGAACACAGTTGTAATTATCTTGATTATAAAATAAAAACCAGAAAGCATTTATGGCATTTACTATTTTTAAACCTTGTTGTTTTGGAGAGCATGATTCAAGAATTTTGAACACTATAAAGCAGTACAGCAGAGAAATGGAATGAAGCGTGATTTTTGTGTATGGTACCTGGCATAGGTATTCTCTAGTATGATTTCACCCTTCCATAAGTAGAGTAGTGGGTACACAACAGCAAATGTGTCCCTTCATTTCACGAGTAATGTTGTTTCACAGTTTTATGCTCAGATTCCCATAAAATTATAGTCACCTCTCTGTGTTATTTCACATTGTAATAGTGTTGTGGTTTTGATTAGAGCCAGTCAATTTTCTTTGCCAAAAGGGCTTTTTAACAAAATGGTACCTTTCAGAAAACCTAATCTCTGGTCATAATTTTATGATGTAAAAGGTGTGTTCCCTGAAAAAAAGCTTTCTGTGTCCCATATTGCCAACACTAATACTGTGGATATTACTGTAATTTTATAATATATACATGTAGCATGATATATAGTACATCAATACAAAATCCTCTTACGGACTGCAGTCTCCAGGAAAAAAAAACTGGAGCTGTATCAGTCTGACACGGTAAACACAAGTCACAGTGCCTCTCAGCAGACAGAAGTCCAGTTTTTAAGATGGAAGGAAACTGTTCCTGTTAATTGTTCCTTAGGTTAATCCAGGTCCTGCCTAGTCACTACATACTCTTTAGCTAGATTAATTTTGGATAGACAATAGATTTTATACCTTCCAATCTCTACAACTGCAGCTCACAGCTAATTCTGTGTAGCCTGAAAACAGGCATAATGGAATGGCTACTGAGGATCCCCCACGGGGTGTTTTTATCGAGCAAGAGAAAGCATGCTAGCTGTCAGGTGATGGGGTCTATTACACTATAAGGATGTACTGCTAATAGCTATACATCCTGGCTTTACTGTGTTGTATTTCTCAGGTAATTCTTTTCATTGTCCTTGTTTTAGATAAGGAACTTTAGCATTCTCCATCCTCACTCTGCTTCGTGTCACCTAGGGGATGTTTCCTGATGCCCTAAGCTTGTATCAAAATTCTCGCTCAAGTTCACTGAAAGCAACTTCTGGCTCCTTAGCACCTTTCTCTCCAGACCAATGCCTCTGCTTATCCTAGCAAGACGGAAATATCCAGAGCCCCTATCTACCTACTAGTACTTATTTTTTGTGCTGCTGCCTCATCAGATGACAACTCATGGTTTACAGTGTGACTCCAATAGAGAAAAAACTGTAGGATTTCAGGAAAATATATTTTTTTGAGTCAAATCAGGCTGCACATTACTTCTATCCCACTCGCTATTAGCAATGTGTTGGCTGATCGCTAGTAGTACGCCGTGGTTAGAACTGAACCGTAGCTTTGCTGCTCTGGGTGTTACATGTTGCTGTAAAAGTTTAATCTCACGAACTAGAGAAGCCATTAGAGGAACTCCTGTGGTTCCACATAGCAATGTTTCAGCTCTGCAGCCCTCTTCAGGGCTAGCAATGACAGGAGCTTATGTACATTCACCACGGTGAAAATTACAGCCTAGCCCATATACTAACTTGCCGTGTGGACCCCAGTGTTAGATCCCTAAATACCCAGGTATAACAGGGGGTTAAGTGCACCATTTTAGACCTTATTCTGGACTTTCCCAGCTTCCAACCAGCCTACTCCATTATCTTTTTTATTATTTATAATTTTCTATTATTTGTTTTTACAGATGAATCTCGCATCCCTTTTCAGTAGCATCATGATTATATTATTAGATGTTGCATTGCAATACAGGGAGAACCTGAGACCCTTCCTAACCCTGAGCTCTGGTTTAAACATGCTTCCAGCACACACTATGTGAAGAAAGCACTACAGATTCTTTCCCACATATGTGTACTGTAGCTGCTCTAATATCATAATGGTGTGCAAAATATTACTAGAGATCTGTAAAACATAATGAATTGAGAGCATCAGGACTAACATATGTAAACTGTGCATCTGATGGGTAACGGTTATGATGTATTTGTGTTGTAGAGACCTACTGAAACATAAAAAATATTATTTTGTCTTTCACCGTTAATAGTAGCTTCTTTGTTGCCTCCATTTATCTTTTTCTTTTTCTTGCTTCACCCTTTTTTTCTATTCTGCTGATGTATAATGAGCAACTTCCTGTTAAAGTATTTTAATGTCAAAGACATTAAAGTGATAACCCAGGGGAGCTGGGGGAAAACGCAGACAATCGGTAACCGTAGGCAGAGAACAGTGACTGTGTGGTGGAGGAATTTTCAAGCTGTGTGTACGTGGGCTATTTCTAAACTGTTCTGAAAAGTATCTAAGAAAAGCAGCTTTATTGTCATGGACTTACTTATCTATTCAGGGATTCAAAAAACCCAAACTGCAGACGTGTCTGAGGTGGTGAAATGGCTGAGCCATGTCAGCATCATCACCTGACCCTCACTCCCGCAGCTCTTCTCAATTCAGTGACAGGAAAAGGTGAAATTCCTTTCCTGAACAGATCCCTTCCTGTTAAATGAGGCTTGTATTATTTACTCGACCAAGTGTTTACCACTGACTAAAATAGTAATTCCTAATGATCAACAGTGTCTCTTCACTTCACACTAAAAAACACTATAAAACTGAAATCATCTAATCAGAGAAGAAATACACAATACTGCAAATGAGATTTTGAAGCATACGGTGGCACAGAGTGTAAGTAGAGCATGATCCTCTCTGAGCAGGCGTGTTGTTACTTGGGTGAGATGCCTTAGAGTAACTGGTGACTGCATCTTGCAGAATTAGCAACTGTTTTTCTCCTACCTTGTGCTGCTGACTGTGGATTTGCTGCCCTTCAAAATGTTATGACTAATGCATAAAGGGCTGCTCCTCTCCAGACACTCAACTTTGCACTAGCTAGAGACTTAAAAAACAGAAGGAAAAAAAAAAAAAGCCATGAATCTGTCTTTGGCTGTTGGTCTCTAGGCATGTAACCTTTACTGTATATGCCATGCTGGCATTCGTTGTCTCGTCTGCACTGTGTTTATCAGCCTCACTTCCTTGCTGTGTGCATTGCAGTCTCTTAAATCCTTCTGTATTTACTTTTTACCCTCCTCCCCCGTAACTACAAAACTAAATGGGAACAGGATCTCTTGGAGAAACAACCCAAAAGGGTCTAGGCAATATTTTGTGCTGAATTTCTCTCCTTGGACCTTTATATATCATTGGTGTATCTTTCAAGACACCTTTGGGGTTTTGAAACTAATTTTCCATCATCATTAGTGAGAAACTTCATGCTTTCTTTCATTAATGTCTGGTACAGGAATGAGAAAAAATGCTGTATATGCACACTCTTTTTAACTTGATGCCGTATGCAAATAATTAAACAAGGCACAGAAGCAATGGTTAAAAATTCTGCAAAACTTCCTCATTAAACTAAGCAATTATCTGCAAGAAGAGAGAGATCTGAACCCTTTCCCTCTGCACCCATGATAAAATCTCCACATCTTGCAGATGTTTCATTTTTGCCCAGGAGGAGAAGAATCACATTTAATTACCATCAGGGGTGACGACAACATGGTGGGTGCATAGATGGTGACATTCAGTTTGTGTCTGTCAGTGAGCTAGCTGTGACTTTGCATGTGATCTGTTTGGATATTGTATGCAAGGTCACAGCTCTATGCAAAACTGGTGGAAATGTTAATTGAGTTCCAGTGATGTCACGTGCTGCTGTGCAAAAAAATGATTCATGAAACTCTAGGGCCATGATTTACTCATTAGTGGCTGTACAACTCAAGCAGTTCATACTTCCAGCCTTCTTGTCCTGCCTGCTGCCTTACATTGGCATAATGTCTGTGCGTTGGGTTATGAAGTGAACTGAGCAAACTGATTCAGCTGAGAAATAGTCCATCAAAAAAGAATGGCACTGAAAGAAAGTCATATTTGTGGAGACAAACATATTTTCAAAGCACTAAATCAGTAAAACCCTCCGTGTTCTAGTCCTGCAGTACAGTTTATCTATTTAGTCATCTGCACAGTCCGTGTCACTTTAATAGCTAAGATTTTCACAATCTGCAGTTGTGAAAACAATGTTGTTGTTCCCATTTTGCAAATGAGAAGCTGAGGCAGAGAAAACTGAATAACTTTCCTAGAGAAGTGGGAAATCTGGGGACAAGAAGAGGTTGAGTTTGGGTTTTCCACAGCATAGGTTAATATTCCAGCTACTGAATCATCCTCCTTTTCCTTAGTTACTGGAGAATAATGAAAAAGGTAAAATGTTTATTTTTTATATAAGAGGAAATTGAATATGCAAATCTGAAAATGGGAATAGAATTTTTTAAGCTTACAGGCAGAAGTTGTGTAAATCTGCCAACAACTTCAGTTAAGCGACTGTTTCACGCTAGATAGGATGTAGGTTAGTGGTTTCAGCAAATACACAGATAATTAACTGAAACTTCCTTTGTTCTAGCTGACAACATAAAAGCAATGCAACAAAGACGAAAAAATGACTTGGGAGCAGTGTGGCATCTTTCATGGTTTCCAGTGTGATATACACAGGATTACATATGCAAGGTTTTCTAGTGCTAATGAAGGGGTGTCAGACTGGCAAAACCAAAAGCTGATGTATTTGCTGAAAAGGCACAATATGAGGAGTAGCTCAAATCTCCTTTTCCAGACACCAATGAACAGTTGTGAAGGGAAGACCACATCCATTGAATCTTTCTTCTCTTTCAATGGAGGTACAGCCTGCTGGTACAGCACCGGGCAGCTGGGGACAGAGAGCAGGTTCGGGGGTGCTACCAGGGCTGTGGCACAGAAAGCAGTTTGCTCTTTAGGAAGGGAATCAAAGCTGGATGCAGGCAGTAAAGCACTTATGTGCAATATGTAGCCAGGATGTCACTGCTGTCCTCGTGGAGTGTCCATGCAGGTCTTAATGTGCACAGAGAGGATCTGTTTGACGAGGACTGCAAGATGAAGGGAGTTAGCCAGCTCGCACGCTGCTCTTTTCCTCACTCCCTCCAACAGTTGATAACAGATGAGCAAGGCACTCTATTAATTGATTGCAGTAGTGAATCCTGTGGTTAGTGGGATGTGAATTAGTGCGGCGTCTCCCAGAAAGTAGGGAGTACCCTAACCCAGCTTCTCCCTCTGTCTCTTTGCATCATACTGCCTTATTAGTAAAGTTATTATTAATTTTACTTAGGCTTTGTAATGGCAAAGCCAAAAGTTTTATTTATATAACAAAAAGTTTTACAACCAAACAAGCGGTGAGCAAGTTCACCAGTCAGGTCTGTGAGGTGCTCAGCAACTTTCTTAGATTAGTTCCTGATACGTGTTTTATGAAGAGCAAGGTTAGCACTTCAGGACAAATGCAATTCTGAAGTTTCTGGAAGGAGCTGAGAGGTAGATGTAAAGTGTGTTTAACAGGCAGCAACAACAATCAGAAAACCACCACTGGCAAAAGAACAAACACTGAGGTGTTTGTTGCTGCAGCCCTGTTTGCCAAATAAGTTGTCTGTAAACTCTGCCATCATTAAAATTCTCCGCGGTGATAACAGCACTTCCCCTGGAACATTTTGTTGAAGCTTGCAAATGGAATTATCTACTATGACTGCTCTTTTGAGCAGTGTAAATCTTCAACAACAGTCTTAAATAAACCTGTGATATACAGTACATGGAACACCTATTTTTATAAATATCTCTGCAGAGAAGCGCTAGAGGTAGGAAGAATAAATTACAAGCAAGAAAATGGCATTTTAAAATGTACTCTAACCCTGTTTGCTCCCTGTCTCTCTCTGCACTGTTTCACATTAACTTAGCTCCAGCCCATGGAAAGACAAAGGTCACGACTTTCATTTACATAACACTAAGTTTCTAAATAACAAGAATTAAAGAAGTAAACCTTTGCAGGGAAAAAAAAAAAAAAGGTATGAACAAGAAATAATAATTTAGCCTCTGTGGCCAGAAAGATATTAGCATTGAGGACTAATATGACATTTTATCAGAGATACATAAACACTATTACCTTCATATACCAGAAACACCGGTCTCCCTGCTGGGGAAAGAGTATCTCATTTCAGTGGAGGGACACCAAGTTACTCTTTGATGCCTTCTAAGTGCTCAGCACTCGGCACCTCATGCCATGCTCAGGACAACTGCGTTTCTGCTTTAGGCTACGACTGCTCCTCAGAAATCTGAAAACACTTCCACGAATTTGGGTGTAATCCCCGCCATGAAATACTTCTTAATCTAATCCTAAACTACTATGGCATGTAAATGTCCAAAGCTGAATTTAGTGCTCAGAGAGGGAAGGAGGTGTTCAGCACTGGCCATTTGAGCTGCCTCTGTCATCTTACGGTTTACAGCCCTGCAAAGTTTGGGCTGCTTAGAAAGGACCAGAAGGCTTTGCCACACCCTACTGCTGTAAGGCAAAAAAGTCTGCTTCACCTTACAGCACGTATGGGAGCAAGGAACTGGTGTTCCTCTCCCACTGCACCCAGCCCAGATCATCTCTTTCTAGTGCTGCTCATTTTGGTCAGTTTTTGGACGAAAGAATCTGGTCAGGCAAAAGACCCTATAAAGTTCATATGGGATAGTGATGGTCCAGGTGTCTTATTACAGAGCAGCTAACAAATATAACAGGTCTTACCCAGAAGAAACAGTCGCATTATACAGTCCAAAGGAGATTAATAACTGTAACCCTGTATAGAGGTTATGCTGTCATACCGAGTTAGCTATGTTATGCCATGCTATTGTACCTTTAAATAATGCAGAGCAGGTATGATAAATCCAGTCATGTGTTACGGAGCTTGTATCATTTTCTACCTATCTGGAAGATGACTTTTGTCACCCTTGCAATATAACTCCGATGCAGCTGCTACAACTGCTGTGTGCACTCCTGGCAGGGGAAAACACAGTTTTTTAGGAATCTGCCACGGTGAAGGATGATTGGGAAGAAATATAGAATTCATTTTCAGGATCACCTTCTACTCACAGCAAATGAGAAGTACATATGGATGTTTTCATTTTTCACACTATACTGCCATCCCATGTGGCTCAGGCTTCATAACTAGTGTCAACACAACAGTCAGTTGGTATTCATTACACCAGAACTAGAGCAAGGAATTTCTGAAGACCTTAAGGAAAACATATTTGGGTTCTCATGCTCAAGAGAAACTTTGGAAAAATCTCAAGTATGGAAAGAAAATGAGATAAGAACTTCTTGACTTTCAATGAGCCATATCTGCACATACACACTTCCTGTGTTACAGTATTACAGAAGGACTTTTGAAACTGATGGGATGTAACCAACCCCCATGGTTTCCCAGAGTTGTAGTGAAGCTCTGCTTCTCTTTCATAATTCAGGGCTATGGTAATAATACTTGCATTACAGCCTCAGTTAAGTTACCCTTCCCAGAGGCAATACTCCAGCCTGCTTCTATGGGAACCGGGATGCTAAAAATGTTGTCTGTGAGAGAACAGGTGAAGCAGATTCTAGTCCACTCAGTCCTTACATGCCCCAGCTGGTAGCAATCACTCTTATCAAGAGCATTCAAAGTCTCCACAAGGAGAGTCATGATGCTTTCTCGTCTTTGTTGCAGCCCTTCTGTGACTTACTTACTTCTGAGGCCCTAAGGTAGAGACAGCAGCTCAGGGACCAGGAAGGGGGCACACCTGCCGCCAGTGAAGTGCACTGCAAAAGGGCCAGCTCGTTCCAGGGGAGATGGGAAGGACAAGTGTGGGACTGCTGGCTGGAGGATTCATGATGCAGGAGTATTACGGAGAAGAGGCAGCTGGGGACAACATTAACAGCAAAAGCATGGAAGGAAAAGGCTGGGATTGCAAAAAGGAAATTGAGCCCCAGGTTGAGGGGTAGTTCCTGGATAGTGAAGCCAGTGAGGGAAGAAACAGAGACAAGTGGGACTCCTGAAATGGAAGAGGCTTCAGTGGTGTGAAAAGAAAGGGAGAGAAAGCTGTGGATTTTGTATCCTCACCATGTCCTACTCAGGTAAATCATGCTTTATCTCTTCCTCCTCTCTATCACGTGTAGTGAGTGATATGGCAATCCCTGCTCCCTGCCTGCACAGCTCCTGAATTCTCTGCGTTGCCAGAATATTGCCATACAATGTCTCAAAGGTGTCTACTTCCTGTGATGGATGATGTGATCTCTGCTAGCATGCACACTGCCCTCTTTGGTTGAGAAAATGTTTTGGAATCTTTGGGGTTGAAAGGTGCAACACTGATGTATTATTATCTGCTGAAAGGATATACCCAAGAAAGAATCGATAGCATAGCCCCAGCCATCACTCCTCACACAGGAGGCTCTTGGATCCTGCCCAGCATTTATAAAGCATGTGTAAATTAATGAACATATTCATTATTAATAATGACACAAACATGTGAAAGCCTTTTAAATAAATACTTCAAAGAATACTAAGACTACTACCAGAATAAAGTCTAAGCTTCAGCTGCAAAATGCAGTAGAAAATTGTGGCTGAAAGGAACACATGTTTAAAATTAATGCTTTCAGAGTGGTGAACTAAAGTATAATTCCCACACATACAGAAGACATATAGACTGGCTTTCAGTAGCACAACCCCCTGAAATACCTATACAAGTAACCTTGTTTTGGATCAGCAAGGCTTATTCTATTTATTAAGTCAATAAGTGTAAAGCCCGTAGACTGTTTTAGCTATCAGCTGTTTCCAAATGAATATCCCAAGCATTTCTAATCGCAGCCATCTGATTTCCATTATTTTGACCTCCTTCTTCTTTGGCTGGATCAATAATGTCTGATGTAATAATTTATCAACATCTACTGGGAAAATTATTGATTCTACTTGTGCACATTAGATGGGAGAAAAATATGTCAGGCTCTCCCTTTAGTCTAAATGCCTTTCTAGATTTAAATTAAGCTGCATTCGGTATTTGTATGAGGGATATTAGCGCTGTATGTAAAACAAATCACTGTAGCTGAAATGGATATTTTACTTGCCCCAGTTCCCCTGATACTTCTATGGCACCCATCACTGCAATATCTGTTTTTCATACTCTAATTGCCTTGTGAAATCTCTCGCTCCCCCTCTGCCTCCCACCCCTGTGCATTCACACAGCAAACTGCAACTCAGCCTGACACTTTTCATCTTGCCTCTTAGGGAGGCTGAACTTAAGGCCAACTGGAGATTTTATTTAGTTGAGATGTGCTATATGCATAGAAAGCTTTCACATAAATCCTGGATGTTCACAGAATGATCAAAAGCATACATGTCTAATGTGGTATGGGGTAGGATTACCATTTGGCCATGATAATGTTTTTAGGTGTGGGGTTTATTGGTGAGAGAAGACAATGAAGGAAAAACTGTATGTTATGTAGGTTACAATATGTTATGCATTCTAACAATACTGTGCCTGAGAACAATGAATTGCAATTAATCTGCAAAAATCAAAGACATGGAAATCTGGCTAATTTTATTTCTTAACAGCTCCATGCTACTAGCACCTTGGGGGGGGGAGGAAAATCAAAATACCAAAAAAAAAAAAGTGCTGAGTCATTAAGTGGAATGAACCCATCCTCCTCCAGCGATAACTTGTCATCAAATTACTTACCTGTGTATATGCTGTAATAGCTAACTGTAGTTCCTTTTCCATATTCTATTGTTTCAGGAGGAGATGAAGCAACTTAAAAATTGCAAATGTTTTTCCCCTTAGATGCAAGAGCATAAATCACTAGTAATACTGAGCTCTCTGCCTCATATTGATTCTTTCGTGAACTAAGCCAGATGGGTTCAGATATGAGCATGATCTAATATTCCCCTTAGCTTGATTTATAGATTTCTTTGTGCATTACCTGACCATAAATGAGTCTTGCATTATTTCTTGTGTGCCTGTCAAATTAAAGAAAAATATTCTTGTTGACCTTTAAACCTGGGAGAAAAAAAAATGAGTCAGAGACATTTTACTGCATGTATTACAGTGATCTTAGTGCTTACGTGCCAATTAAGAGTGTGATTATGAAAGAGGTCTAGTAATTTGTGTTGTGTGTAATGATTTCATTTTCTTGTAAAGCACGCAATAGATATACGGACAGTAGCATAAGCTATATCACAAATAATTCTGGAAGAGAGAAAAAGAGGAGAACAATTTAGCATAAGTCATTCCTTAATTTGCAAATGAGCACTGATTGCAAGAATAGAAATGTTTTTCTGGAAGAAAATAACGTTTTCTTTAAAATGCAGGCACAGCAAGTAGAAATGCAGAATGACTGCCACATAAGGTGTTAATACCATAAGGGCAACAAGCATCATGAGTTTGCTCACCCCAGAGACCTCTTCTGTGAACAAAATGAGTTTAATATGTATGGAAAATAACAAGCAATGTATCACGAACCTATCGTTAGGGCCCAGCTCTGTGCTTGGGACTTGCAACCAAAGTCTGGTGGGATGCACTTAAGTTTTGTCTGAGCTAAAAGCTCAAGCATAAACTGCAGGGACTGATTTCAAAACAACAAAACCAGGACCTCCTCCCACAGTTCTCAAGAGTGTTTCTACAGCCTAATGAGCCTACTGTCTTCTCTGTATTTATTTGTAATTAATGCTCAGAGCTGTCAAATCCAGACTTTAAAAAAAATTAAAATCAATTTTTGCTATTCAGGTTTTGACAAGGTGAAGTATAGCAAACATGCTGAAATTGCTCAGCAGAGCAGACCTGTGTCAAATTTCTATTCAGGTAGTATCTCTATTCTTTATTAGGAGATGATATTTTCAGCAAGAGCACAGTTTTAGCTTCTATCTTCTAAGAAAGCAATTTTTTTTCGTTCCATGCTCTGTGGGCATGCAGAAAAACCTGGCTAGTAGCCCTTGCATGGGCTCTTGTAGGAACAGGCAGACGTGTTTATGTTCTTGACCCTCTCTTCCAGAAACTCCTCCATGTGTCCATTTAACTAGAAAAATCACTTTTTAGATTTTTTTCCAGCTCAGATATGTTCAGACTAGCCAACCCCTTCCTACAACTGAAAACAGGGGTTCAGGAACATTAATGCTCCTTTCCAGTCTCTTGTTAAGGTCATTGAGCCCGTTTCCCAGTCTGCAGTCTTTGTTGTTTTATTCCTAAATGGCTCTGTCATGGCAAGAAAGCTTTTTTAATGCTTGTAGTTGGCCCCAGGCTAAAGTGTGTCCAGTGTTTTACATCTGTCCAGGGATGCACCTAAACAGGATATCTGTTTTGGGGACCAGTGTATTTATGACAGAAGGTTGTAAGTACAGATTTTCTTTGGTTTGAACACTTTATTCGAATTTGAGTGGCTGACCACTTTTTTTTTATTACAGTGAGCTTCTAGTCTCTGAGAATCGGGTTCTGTGGTGGTAAAGACACTTTTATTATATATGAGACTTCAAGTGATAGTCTTTGCCCAGAGGAGCTCACAATAAAAATAAGCAGACGGATAGAGAGATAAAAGACATGATTCAGCATCAGATGTAATTTGCTGTATGAAGCTGATCCAATTGTATTCGAAGGATTTATTTTACAGATGAAGAAACTTAGGCGCAATGAAATTAAATGACTTGCAGAAAATACCACAGAAGTCTATGGGAAAAGTAGGAACTAAAACTCTGATTGCCCATAGCTCCCAGGACAGTCCTTTCCTTCAAAGCAGTGGGAACTATTTATACCTTATGTGAATACAACTACACATGCTGTACATCCTAATCTGGAGAAATTATACAGCCCTACGTAGTTATGCCACACAGCAGATTTTTTTATTCCTCTACTGTGCATTGGTCTAGCACTATCTCTTCTTCTGTGAGTAGTTTTACTCGGAGATGCTCTTTTTGACTTCTAGCACAAATGGTGCTTTAAAGAGAGCTGTTTGCTGTATAAAGACATAGAAAATACACCTCAATTCCCTATTCTGGTCAGTATATTTATATGAAAAGTATTGTGGCAATAAATCAAAATGCAGTGATTGCCATTCCCCTTCCTGTGGTGATTTATAATTGTGGATTTACATCTGGCTAAAAGACACTATTCAGACTGTCTAGCTTGCATGGTAATAACAGCAAGCTCTCCTCTATTTCCTTTTAGTATGGTAGTGGAGACTGAGAGCCCCTTCACTTTAAACAATTCAATGAACACACAAAATGAGAGTTAAAACCTTTTGGAAAGTACAAAAATAATAAAGCACGATCAGTGAAACCCTAAATCATAATGACAACGTGATCCAGTGTCAGCTGAAGACACTCCCTGACTACAGTGGAGTTTAAATGAAGCATTTGTCTATATGGTAAACAAAAAGGAAGAATAAAAAGAGGAAAGAGGCAGGGAAATAATATTCAAGAATTTCTTAATAGAATTGAGGGGCTAACAGCAGAAGAACTGTTCACCCTCTGGTACTATAGAGTTTTAATTCGCAGAAAAAAATAGGATGCTGTAGGATTGTGACATCTTGTTCCCTTTAACAGCATTTGTCTGAGCAGTATAAATATCCACAAGTCACCTTCACATTTATAAACTATAAATGTAATTATCTTCAGTTCCCTTTGTTAAACCCACTAAGAAGTTGCTGGCTTTTTTCTTCAGTTGCCTAGAAAAAGCAAATACTGCTGAGGGGTATTTTATAGAAGCTGAGGGCTGGTAGCTTGCTGTTGGTAAGGGCTGGACTTGTATTCTTGTTCAAGAAGTAAAACAGATTGACCTATAAGACCTATACCATACAATGAATAGTATCTTAATACAGACTGTTTGGAGGAGTTTTCTGCTGGCATCAGGAGTTCAGCTTTTGAGATCTGCAGTGAACAGTACTGTGAACCTGCTTGAGTCAGTCCTTGGGTCTGCAGTGAAAGGAAATGCTGTAACCCATGTGTCTCCCCAGAGCTCTCCTTTAACACTTCCAGAGCTGTATGGGCAAGATGCGGGTGTTAAGAATTCATTCTAGACTGCAGTGTCTGTCAAAGTCTAAAGATAAGAAATGAAAGATGAAATTAGCCTCTAAGTTCACACAGATACTCAACGCTTTAGCAAGCCAAGCATCTTTGCAGTTCGTGACATCCTTCAAGAGGAACACCCTATGTTCTGCAGATCTTCTGTGAGCGGAAGAAAAATACTGTTATTTTGCTGGACACACCATACTGCCCCTTATAGGGCTGTGCAGAGATGAACCAAGCGGGGCTTTTTGGTAGTATCCATCACTACAGTCAAAGCATTAAATCCTTCTCCTTGTCCAGCAGTTTATTCCATAATAGAAACATAGTGGTGACAGAGAAAATCACTTGGGCCATCTAGTTTATCCTTTGCTGGGAGAAAGATTGTTTCTTGCTTTGTTGTCTTTACAGACGATACCTCACCCAAAATTACCACCTGACAGAGAAATATTACTAAGACAAACCATGCTGGGATACCTGGCTTATTGTTTGTGTAGCAGCAGAGAGTGAGGTCAGGGTATGGTTTGCAAGATGAAAAGGGGGAAGGATTGTAAACCTTTCTCCTGCTCAGGGGAGATTCTGAAGGAAGGAACAGGAGAAAACAGCATTGTGTGTGTGCAAGCCATACCTTCCTAAAGGGGCGGTAATCTGTGAAGGTTGTTGGGGAATCACTGGAAAAAGAACACTGCAGTGGTCTCAGCTGGATCCTGAAGGGTTCTTCTCCCCTGATCCAGGGGATTCTCTGGGAAAGGACTTTTCTTCCCTAACTCTTTTCTCTGTGGGACTTGGGAAAGAAGTCACACTACAATATTGATCTCTTTTCTCGCCATAGTTGTAAAGAAGGGCAGAGAGGAGAGAAAAAAAGCAGAGGGTTAAGTCCCACAAGGCTCTGAACAGCAGCTGGAGGACACAATTGCTCCTTAGCACCAGACCCTCCAAGACATCACTTTGCAATGTCAGCAGTGGTTTTACATGGCTTCATATGTGCTCTTACACCACAGGTTACAATTTAATTTCCAGTAGGTGTTTGTTTTCACAACATTCAAGATGACTAGAACAAGACCTAGGGCAGTGAAAAGAAAAAGCAAGGCTTTGTCATGCTTTCACTGATCCAAGGTCCAGGCTAGGACTGGGAGACTCAGTATCACATCCTGCCACTGGGAAGTGCTGCATATCACCTAACTTATGTTCTGTTCCTGAGTTTGTGCCTGTATTCATCATCTGCGTACGCCTTCTCTGCTCCCCTGTCCTCCTTGGTCTCTTTGAAAGGAGCTTTTCATGACCAGGCAGCCTCCTGTTCTCCACTTCAGCAGTCCCTTGGGGCATGGATGGCAGCTCTCCTTTCAGCTCGACTGGCTCCTTCTCACTCCTGCCTTCAAGTCCTCAACTCTTGCTCTCAAACTTAAACCTGTCCCTTGCACAACCCCCCCCCCCCCGCCTTTGCCTAACATCTGTTGCCTCGTCAGAGCCTCTCTGGACAGTCCTGGTCCCTCTTCTTTTCTTTTCTTTTTTTTGCATTTAGTGGTCACATGTTGTGCTGTCTTTGCTGGATTTTATTTCGTCTATTTTGACGTCAGTGTGATATCTGGAAGGGGATACAGGGCTGACTGCTCTGACAGCAATGTCCATTAGTAAGAGGTCAGGAGAAGCAGAACCAATTAATTGATTGGTGTCTTATCACGGGCTGCGTGTTCCTTGGACTCTCCCTGCCCGCTCTTCCTCCCCAGCCATCGGTGCAGCAGCTCCCACTCAGTGAGCAGCAAGCCTGGCCGGCTGCTTGGAGTGGGGCACGCTGCGCGCCTGGGCCCTGAGCCTGCTCCTGACCCCCAGGCAAAACCAGACCCATCTTCTGCTGCAAGGTGCCAAAGACCTTTGTATTCCTCGTGCATGAAGAACTGGGCTGGACTGACCAATCATTTAAACAATAACTTGAGAAAACAGTGATGTTTAGGGCCAAACAAGGCGAAGATAGAGATAAGAGGTTCTTGTTCTTAGGGACAGACAGGAAATACTGCTTTCCAAATGAGTTTATTCTGCTGATGTTTCATCACAAGATTTACCTTCCCTCTCTGAACACTGTCAGCCTATAGGGACAAAAAGCAGAGGCATTTTGGTACACTGTTGTATTTAGAACAGCCACAGAAAATGAGGATCCAAATCAAATTTAAGGTATCACGTGTTTACATGGCAACCTTTCATAGCTGGAGATCTTCTGTGCCACAGCCCCTGACAGGGTTCTCGCAAGTAATGTGAGTGATGAGCTCCTATTTAGGAACTGACAAATTTGTGTGGATCAATGATTATTAAAAAGAAAATGTCATTAAAGGGGACAGTTCAGCGCAGTATCATCCAGGAGTTGTCACTGTCTCTGCTGGGAAAATTAAAATAAAGTCATCTTACAATGCATATTTCAAACATTTTGAATTTAATAATTACCTAAGAGACGGAAGCAGCAGTCAATTTCCAGATTGCATTTTGGCCTCCATTAAAAACATGGATTCTCAGAGAGGCAGGAAATTATAGCTTCTTTTAATTCTTACTTAAACCTGCTGAAATCTTTCATTTACAGTATTTTTGTAAATTAAACTTTTTTTTAAATGAGGGTGGCAACTGACTAAACATCTTACAAATTACTCTAAGCTTAAAATATTTTTTTGATACTTAATCTTTTTATCTGAAATTATTTTTAATTGAAGACTTCTGTTTCACTGTTTCAGTCAGAAAAGTGAAATGCTTGTCTTTGGGACACACCTGAAGCAATTCTTCCCCCCACTAGTTTTGGTTCAACCACTGAACAGAACAATTAATTATTCAGATAGTTCAGTTTTTGCATGAATGAGCCCTGCAGATGTGAGTCCATTTCCTATTGTTGTATGAAGTCAGCCGTGGCTCTGATGAGACGGGTGAAGTGGTAGTAAAATTGGTTGTATTGCTAAGAACAAATATTTGTACAGTTTGATGACATCTTCTAGAAAGCCTTTCATGTCCTATACGATGGCAGTCTTCATACTCATTGGTATTAGTAGTTATTGGAGGGTTCTTTTTTTCCCCCAATAAACTTAGAACTAAGAACTAGTTATTTTAAACATAATATTATTGATAAAGATATTTTTCTTTCTCATAATCTTTCAGAACTAAGACCCTAGTTGCAATCTAGTAGAAGCTCAGGACAAAAAGTCAGTTCTGTTTCAAACAACAGAGTTAAGTAAAAACAGAGAACTGAATACAGAGTGATGGAGAAGTACAAGGGAGAAGCTGGAGAGTACTGGTTAGCATGATAGATCGTTCTGTCTTACAAGGGACATCATTACTGTCAGGTTCCAAGTAGGCATCAGAGTGAACAGGAGGTGTGCAGAAATCTAATCCAGGCATATGCACAAAGGGACACATGCTACAGGCTAGTTTTTTTCTATCTTCCAGTACTTTGATTTTCTTAGAAATCTTACTAACGGCCTAACTTCACAAATTTAGGTTCAGATTTCTCCCTTCCTCACCCTTCTGGTTTCTCTGGGGGAGCTGTAATTCTTTCCCTGTACAAAGCTCTGGCTCCCAGGCATGGTCTCCCTTCCTACAATGTGATGCAACCTTTTCCTGAGGCTTTTTGCTTTGTAGATTCTCATTTGTAGATTTGTTACAGACTTTTGGGGAAAAAAAAAAAGCAGTAAGGTGAAAAGACGATTCTGCTTTGCGGACCACAGCAGCCAGCTGAGCCGTGGGGTTTGCTGGGGACAGCCTGGGGCAGGGTGACCCAGGAACAGCAGCTCCTGTGAGGCCTGAGCTGGATGAGCTCAACCAAGGGGTCACAAGGGCAGCACCGCCAGGTCAGAGATTTGAGGGTAGATCAAAAGTATCAAGATGGAACATTTCTCCTTTCCCAAAATTAAATTTCCTCCCCCAGAATTTTGTATTCCGTGACAAGTTTTAAAAGTGGGGCTTTTAATCTCAAATGAAACCAAAATTAGAATTTTCCATAGGACAGAAATTCTTATTTCAGCAATAAAGCTGAGAGAACCATGCTAAATGGAGAAACTGAATTGCTTGGGCTGGGTAGCTAATTCTACTTTTCAAAATAGCAGAGAAAGAGGTCCTTACAGTGGGCACAGGCATGGTGCTGAGGATAACTCTTCCTCCCAGGCGAGCAGATGACCTACGAGCAGTTAGGCTGCACCCTAACTCATGCAAGGTTTTTGCTTCAAACAGAGTTGACCCTAGATGCATTCTTTAGCCTTGCTTCCTTCTGTTCATACCTTGGCAGCCAAATGGAGAATTATTCAGTACATTTTCATTTGCTAAATTAAATTTGGAGAGAAGGGAGATATTTCATAAAATAAACCAATATAAACAAAAACAGTGCCTCTGGGTAAGATAATATAGATAACTGGGGGAACTGCATGTAAATCCATATAAGTAATGGCTGTGCAAAGCCATGATGCTGTGTATTTCTAGTTACCAACCTTCAAAAGAAGAAGATGAAAACAAAGCAGGGCAATGATACATGGATTAGAGAGAACATAACATGCGAAGAGGCTGAGAAAGCTAAATTCAGAGTCTAGTGAAAGAGAAGGCTCAGGGGGAACATGATCACAGTCTATAAATACCTTCAAGGTAACAATAGAAACGAAGGGAGGGAATTATTCACAGTCTTAGAAAATTGTAGGCCAGGGAGCAATGGCCTGAAGCTAAGAAAGAAAAAGTTTAGGTGAGATATTAGGGGGGAAAAAGAAGCCCTGACAAAAGAAAGCGACAGAGCAGTTTAATAGCTGAACAGGGAGTGTCCAGTATAGCATAGCTGCCAGGTTTATGCAACAGCTAGATGGCATATCACTGAGGGGAAAAACAGAGGTGGAGGCTTTAATCACATGTATAAGAGCCAGACCAGACTGCTAGGTGGAATTTACAAGGCAGAGCTGCCTCTGAGCTAGACCAGCTGCTTCCTCTGCCACTCTCGCTTACGTCTGTCCGTTATCAATCATGTGCACCCCTGCATCCAAACGTGCATGAACACCACATCGTGCCCCTTTCCTGAGGTTTGCTTTCTGTCCTGCCAGCAGCGACGTCAGGAGAACAGCAGGCGGAAGGAGCAGTTCTTAGTAAGGCAAGGCCGGCCACAAGGCTGCTGATAGGAAGGATTATCAGACGAAGTCTCCAAGTCACTTAGGGATGAGTAGCTAGGGGTTTGTGTGAATAATACAAAGAATTGTATAAAAACTCGCTGTAACACTGAAAAGTTGGAAGAAACTGCTGCATCTCCTCAGAGCACCTCAAAGCACACCCGTCTCTGGCGAGGTGTGAGCTGACTCCCATGGAGAGATCGAGGAAAGTGGCAGGGCTGAGCGGGGCCTTCTGCAGGGAAGGCCTTTCCTGGAGGGAAGGAGCGGACAGGGCCCAGTGGACTCTGGTGGCGGGTCCCCGCTGCGCAAGCTCCCCTTGCTGCTTCTCGTTGCCCTAGAAATGCGAGGGGATTGGTTTGGCCAGGTCTGAGACAGGCTGATGTTAATTTTCCAGCACACGGAGAGGTGTTTCTAACACGTGCCTAGCCCACTCGGTAAGGTGTGCTGACAGTAAGTGACAGCGAGCTCACAGGCTACCCTGGGGCGGCACTGAATTGCTCCGGCGAGTGTGGGAGGACGCAGGAAGGCTGCTGCTACCTGTGGGCACGGGGCTCCAGCTGCAAAGTGATGCATGCTTATCGCAGAGCTCTCTGCTGGCTGGCATCTTGTCCAGCTCCCGGCTATGTAGCAACCAGTACCCAGGGTGGCTTACGGTGCAGTTACAGAGCTACTGCCAAAGTAAATACTCAGTGTCCAGCATAGGAACCTCTTATATGGAAACCGCCCATAAATACTGCCTGTTGCCCTCTCCCTTCAGGGGCACCACAGCAAGGGTGTCTGCGCTTCTGCTGGAGGGCCTTCCCACAAAGCTTGCTCTAGGCATTGTCCCTAACGTGCAAGAGAACAGACAGCTCTGGTTTTTGCATGACACCCCTCCCTGGGTGCTTTCTTCACAATGAAGCACCCGCAGCGTATCGCTGCTCTGCAGAGCTGCCCCTGCTGCCATGCGGGCAGGGCTGGAGGAGAACAAGCACCAGAGCACCTTGTGCAACAGGGAATCCAAGATTTCAGGTGTGAGCCTGCTGCATCTTTAATGCTAGTACTAAAGCAGCATTGTAGCAGCAACACTGTATCGGAAACAATTTTGTACAGTTTTAAGAGTTTAATTTTAGATTTGTTATTAGGGAAACTGAAAAGCCTGATGAGTCTATACTGATGTTCTCCAGTTGAGGATCACCACTTTTAAGACTGATCCAGGCAGCTGATGAATGTTTTGCCAGTGGTATCTTAGTGACGAGCATCTTGCAGAGGGAGCTTCTTGGTTTCATTGGTTTCTTATTTACAAAGAACTACTTAATGTAATGATTCTCTGATGCCTTCACAACAGAAAATAAAGACAAATTTCAAAAAAGATCTATGTAAAGTCAGGAGTATGACCAGATTACGGAGGTCTATTTATGCTAATGCCAATCACTGAAAATATCAGACATAATACTTTGGAGACCAGAAACAATGACAAGTTTTGCATTTCTTTGGTTTTAAAGCTAATTCTGTATTGCTTGCTGTGCTGAAATCACTGATAATTACTGTTGAACTAACAAATCTGAAAGACTTATAAAATAATTTTAAAAGTCACCCTTTTTCTTTTTAAAAGTATTCTCCATCCTAAGGAATCTAGATAGGAAAGTACAAATATTTCCAGAAGGAATGTCCTTGAAAAATCTGGAATGAATAAAGGTACAATAAAGCAGCGAGGGTTTGTTAGACTTTCCCCACAGTTGCTTTCATTCAATAACTTTACTAAAACAATCTGCGGTTACATACATAAGCTCAAACAATTGTATTTCTAAATAGCTATGTAACTGAAGGGAACTACAGTCATTCTAAAGACATATCTCTGTTACAGTCTATAATGAATGTAATCTTCAAGGGGCAATAACTTCTCTCAGTTACACAATTTTTCTGTTAAAAATGTCATATGTTACAATCTAGGTTATCAGCTCCTCTGGCCATGAACACACATTTCTCAGTAAAGCATCTTAAGACACCCACAGTACCCTATAAATAAGAGTACTAATGTTAAAACTTTTTTTTTTTTAATCTCATGTTAATATAATCTTTCAAGTTGTTTCTCCTGTATAAATACAAAGGGTGCAACATCTCTTTGGAGATCTCCAGTTATAGCTGTTTTCTGTCTATCTCTACAGAAAATGCCTTTGGCTAATATAATTTAAACCTCTTCTGTAAATGCATTTCATGCTTTGAAGTTAGCTGATAATTTCTGTCACTTAAGAACAATGTTCAGCGATTTGCTCGTATCAGCAGAAGGGGGAAAGCAGGCCCTGGCGGTGTTACCTGCTGCCCACCTGCCCGCGCTGCAGTGCCCTGCCTGCTGGGTCTGGGTGCAGCTGCTGGGAGCTGCCTGTGCTGGTGACGTGCTGGGGGCAAGGTGGCGGGGCTCCTGGACAGCGTTTGTGCAAAGAGTGCAGGAGGCCGGGTGAACTCAGCGATCTGCCCAGAGCTAGGTCCCAAGGTCACAGCGGAAATCAGGAAGGAGAACTATAAATTACAAAGTGCTGGACTGCAGCCAACCCCTGGGAAGCTGCGTTTAGCATATCATTCTCTAAGCAGCAGGATGAAACCTTAACTCCCTTTCAGACAGAATTTGAATGGAATTTGTTATAAGAACACTCTGATTGAAATATCACCAACTGACTTTCTGCAACGACTCTGAGACGGATTGCGATCGCATGGGCGAGGGGGAGGTCTGTGCCAGCCAGCCCAAAATGATGATGAGGATGATGATACAGCCCTATCAAATATTTATGAAGGCCAGGTGAATTTCTTTGCTAGCAACATGCTGATGTTATAAGAGACTTCAGATGAACTCTTGACATTAACCTAAACTCAGATTTCTCCCAGTGTAAACCAAAGGTTGAATGAGCTGATTCTAGTATTCTGAATTAAAAATGCCACAGTGAAGGTTAATAGTGATGTAGTTAGGACAGTACAATGCAGCTAAGTGCAGTGATGTCTTATCTGTAGATAGTATTTCCAGACTGTTGTCAGTGCTGGAGAGCCCCTATGTAAGGTGCAGGATTAGAAGAACTCCACATGAGCTATAAGCTCTTTGAGCAGTGGCTCCCATTACATTACATGCGCATACAATTGCTAATGCTGTGGGGATACACCGAGTCCTCCAGAAGTTGCAGCATAAACAAAACAACACAGCCTGTGCTATTCCAAAGCATTAAAAAAAATCATTTTTATGAGGAAAGGATGAATTAATTATTTTAAGGATGGGAAAGTTACTTTAGACTTCAGATGTTGGAAAAAAAAAAAAGATCCATGTGAATTTTCTGTATCATAAACGTAAAGCCTCTGCATCTAGCTGCTGCACCATTAACTCCGAGTCCCATATTATTGTCAGTCTCTGTGGGCAAAGGGGCAGCTTGAAAGCAAATCCCCTCTCCCTCACCTCTGAAGGAAAAACACTGACGTTGAGTGCTGAGACAGCCGCCCCTGCCACACTGGCAGCTAGCTGGGTGATGGAAAGCAGCAGAGAGATGCAAGAGTTTGGGCTGGGCTGAGTAAAGGCAGGAGAGAGTAATCGCTGATTGGGCAGCAGCTCCCTCAGTGCAATCTTACATCGGCAACTAGCAAGAAGATGTGAACGATTTTGGTAGTGAGCTGCAAGTGGTTCTTTCAATCACTGTCCCAGGACTTTGTGAGCAGGGAAAGTGCAGTTGGCAAGAAAGGCTAGCAATGTGCTGTGGCTGATCTGAATAGCTACTGTGAAGAAAAGCCAGAAAAGTAACAAAATGGCTTTTGTAGACGGAGAGCTGGGTTTTTCAGAAGCAAGCGTGATGAAGTATACTTTTGGGAAAAGCCAGAATAAAGAATACAAGTCTTTGTAAAACATTGTAGAGATGACAAGGAATGAACTTTCCCTACAACTGGCGGATGTTGAAGTCCACGTTGGATGGAGTAAGTTCTGCAGTGGTAGGCACGTGAATGAAATACTATTTGGTCGTGCTCTGTCACCCACATCCCAATGCTGTGATAACCTCCAAATGAACAGGTTTCAGTCACTGCAGATTAGGACAGGACTATCACTTCTCTTACATGAGAAACCAAGCAAATACATTTCTGCCATGAGAAACAAGGGCTGCGTTCTGTGAGCACTCATTTCTCAGAGCCTTTGGCATCTGCTAAAATGAAGAAAATAACTACTATGCTGAACTGCAACACAAAGAAGAGATTCATGGCATCCTCCCTTGTATGTGCCTGCAGATTCATATGTTTTATTGACCACAATGCTACTTTCACAATTTCTTTCATTTCATAGATCTTGTCACAAATGGATTTTGTGATTCCTGAGAAATGAGATGTCCAAAGGTCCAGAAACTGATCTGGTGTTTATTTTTTACGTTTTCCAAATGAAAGACCAACATTGTTTTTATTCCTTCTTACGCACTAGTCTAACTTCTGAGCAGCCTTTAGATTTCTGAAACTATTTTATTAATTCAGCTCATACTGATTTATATGCTTTAAGCAGATCAAGCAGGTCTTGTAAAAAAAAAACTTTTAAAGCCTATTAAATAATTATTTATGTAACATCGTCCATTAAAGAACTTAAAAGCAACAGAAAAATTAATTGATCTTTGAGTTAAGTAGTATACCCATTTCAAGATATAAAAATGAAGTCATATTAAATCAAATATTCAAACATAGCTGCCTAAATTTAGTCATCCATATATGTATGCATATGTATGCTAACTGCTGCTTTGATTCTCCAAACTCAGAAGGGATCATTTTTGCATTTGAGGGCCACGCTGAGCAGAAAGAGAAACCAACATTTCTCAAACTATTTCTGTACTGGTTTTAAAGGAGTTAAAAGGGACCCAAATTTAAATACCAGGATCTCCTGGGGCTTTGGCTCAAATTAGCAATTGTTTAAAATAAAGCAACTTTTATTTAGCTCCCAGCTATAACTGGATGTCAGACTGCAGGCATTCAAGTTCAAAAACCACTCTGAAAGTTTATGTAACTGATCCTGCAACCTTTACCAATGCAAATAATTACTGCTCTCTCAATGAGTGTCATTTACTTAAATTAACTGACTCTCATGAGATCGGTTCCTGTATGGATGGGGGTTGGAAGATCAGGCCCTAAGAGATTTTATTGTGGTCGTGCTGCTCATCGGCACCACTGAACGCAGCAGTCAACCCTGCTGGCTGCCTTGCATCTTGATCCTGGGCGCAACCTCCAGCCCCTTCTCCCCGGGCAAGGACATGCACCTCCCAGGGAGCGAGGCTTCTTTCTGATTAAGAGTGAAAGACCATTTCTACATGCTGTGATATACATTTCAAATTAAGTATTTTAAGGGAGATGCAATAATTGTCAGGTCTGCATATTCAATGGCCCCTGAGCTATAAACATGCTCAGAAAAGTGCCTAGTTAATATCAGTTTGACAGTGAATTGGCACAGTGCTGAGCTCCGACGCATCAAATTAGCATCGATCCGCAAAATGTTACTGAAAGGCTTCTTAAATCTGCCAAGTTTTAAAAATCAATTCCAGAGAAGAGGGCTTCTCCCCAACCTCTGCCTTTTTTAAAGTCCTTTCTAATTCCCTACCAGGAGTCCAAGGGCATTCCTCTAGAAATGCCTTAGAAATGTTAATTCTTTTCAAACTTTGTCTTCCCATCCTCATTCAATAGTGATCAATTCCTCTTAGGGTGTTTCTTCTGTTCTAAATCCTCTCTCTGGGTAGGGAGAAGCGGAGCTGTGACGTGCGGTGCCCATCTGAGGTACAGCCAGGCTCTGCGCAGCCGATGCGCATTCAATATTCTGGGGTGCAGGTGCTCTGCTGCCTCCAGTGGATGGATAGTAACTTCCAGGTGGGATTTGAAGGAACTGGCATTGCCCCATTACATTCCTCCATGGCTTTGGTCCTGGCAACTTCGTCAGCTTCCCCTCTCCCTGTGTGATATTAATACAGCTGGGCTCAGCAGACCTGACTGTGCTGGAACGCCCTCAATAAACACAGGAAAGCTGGCATGTTCTTCTCTCTGAAACGTTCATGACTCCGCTGCAGTTTCAGCTTAGCCTGCCAGGGACAGGGTTTGTTAACCTCCCTGGCAGCCTACAAAGCCACCCTGCTCTTAGGCTGTCCGGAGGGGACAGGCAGAGGATGACCGGCTGGGAAGGGAAAGAGTTTGGTGGAGGCTTACACTGCCGGAGGAGGCATTCTCCGGGGTAGCCTCGTCCTGGCTGGTATGAGCTCACTTTGCTTGCATTTTACTCTATGGATTTTCAATAACTGTGATAGAAGAGCATACATTGATACAAAAGAATTAAGATACAATGGTGACATTTTTCTCCATCATTTTTTATCTTAGTCTAAGCAGGGATACAAATGGTAGAGTAAGGTTTCAGTATTTAATAACAGAGCTTTCCTTGAAAACTCACTGTAACAGCTATTGAAACATTTTGCCAGCAAAAGTCATGTAGCAGTACCTGTGAGGCTTGTGACATTGGTCTTTATCCCCTGAAATAAAGGAAATTGGGTGGATTTCAGAAGAAAACCACTGAACAGGCTGTTTAATGGTTGCCTGCTATGAGGGCTGCATGCTGTGGCACAGTTACCATGAGATGGCGTGGGCCGGCCAGCATCAGGTGGCTCCAAAAGCGGCACTGCCAGACCTGCAAGGTGTCCCCAGCACGGCAGCGAGCGTGCTGCAACAGTGTCCCCGCTCGCTCCAGCCTCTCTCAGCCATCCTCCCGCTGTGTTGCTCACCCTTGGGGTCATGCCATGAAGACCAGGCCCTTCTGTCCCGTGGCTTGCTCTTGTCACGGCACATGCCCCACAGCTGAGGCCACAGTGCTGGCACTGGGACTGGAGACTACTCCTGCAAAGCCTCTCCCTGCAGAGTGGCTTCTACAATGCTACCAGAGCTGCCGTGGTTGTGCCTTGGTCCAAAAACTCTGAGATATGTCCAGGGGACTCGTTCGGGGTCGTCCTTGCCACAGCCCGGTTACAACCAGGAGCAGAAGGAGGCTGAAGGTGTTGCTCCCGTGGCTCAGCTGAAGTCAGGGAAAAATGTTGGCTGCTGTGTGATGACTCAGGCTCACATGCTCATTACTTCTATCAGTTAGAGCTCTTAATCACTTTGTGCTGTTTCATCCTATAACATGAATTCATTTCAAGCTGTGAAATTCACCATTTTTGCCATGACTAATGTGTGAAATCTGCCACCTTCCTTCGTGGTTTGCTCTGTACCCTAGTTAGGCATCGTCTGTCTGATTCGGGAAATCTGCGGTTTGTTTCTTGCAGTTGAGCCAATACAATTTTATTCCCCTCCTTTTGCCTCTTTGCACTCAACTGTGATTTCATTGTCATTTTTGTCCTTCCACGCACCAGGAACAGAGCAGCGTGGAAGCCGTCTTTGCCGATATTTGCACGCGGTGAGTCCTGGCTTTCCTCTCCTACATAAAGTGTGAGCTGGGCTCAGTCTTCCATCAGCTGGAGCCAACCTGAAGCTACCCCTGGCTTTGGTTAAAGCCACTTATGTCTGTTATATTATGTTTACAATCTCCCCACCTGGTTACTGCAATATTTTGGAAATCATTTCCCACCTGCCTTGCTAGTGCCTTGTTTCACGATATATTCATCTGCTACTCTTTATATTGAACACTGCTGGCATTACTAAATGTTATAAATATACCCACTATACCTTAAAAATACACAGGCATCTGATGGGCTTGCCTACAAGAAACACTATTAATCTTGCATTTTTCACATGCTCTGGGCAAGATGCAGGGGGTGCTCGAGGAACATCCCATAACAGAATTGGGTCCTAAATTCTGATTTTCTCATTGATTGGTTAATGTCTAAAAATATTTTCCCCACACTCTTAATGTCTTAATTGTTCTTTGAAGAAGAGGGCAGTCCACCCATCCTTTTACCCATAGTTTACACCCTCTTACATATCCAGTGAAATATTATTTTAGTATTTCTGTCACTGAAATACAGTGATAAATCATCTTGGTTTAAGATCAGTAGGAACAGTATAATGGATGTGCAGGAGAGCTTATTGACTTGCTGTTGCCAAAATGGAGTCCTGCCATGAAGTTCAGAGGGATTGCAAGCTGCCGGCATACTCATGCTTCGAATAGTCCTTTTTAATGGTAAAGCCTATGGGGTTGTGGTACACAGGGTTTTAGCAGATAATGATAGGAGAGCAAAAGAAACCTTCCCTCCTAGCTTTACTCATTTTCACCACAACTTTCCTTTCCATCTCTCTCTTCCTGTAGTCTGGTTTTTTTTCCCCACTAGTTTCACACACTCTGAGTTAATCATCTCCCTATCTGAAATGCAATCATGTAAATAAGATCAGCAGTACCATATCTGTTAACAGATAGATAAATGGAAAAATCTCTGAGAATCTCTGGTTGTAATTAACCCTTCATCAGCAAGCCAGAGGAGGAGGTACAGGAATATCCTAAGTGCGCGTTCATTACTTCTGTCCACCTATCAGAAAACCTATGGGCCTGATCCTGCTTCTGCTCTTGTGGTTTGTAACATTTCTTTGAATGACTGACAGCAGGATTAATGCCTGGTGTTCAGCACCCCATGCTCTTTCCTACATCCACTGCATTCAGCACGGGAGTTTTGCAACCCTGCTAGCCCAAGCTATTTACTTACCACCATTGTAGACTAATCAGATGGCAATAAAAGCTTTTACTGTGCCATCCTGTTTGTGATCAGCAGAAACATAAAAAGCATGTTAGCAAATTGATTTTTGGCATTAATTGTGAGCAAAGAGCATTATACTGAGTACAGATACTTTTTTTTCAGGCAGAAAATTTCTATTTTAGTATTTTAAAAGTGATTCTGGAAGATGCTGAGATAAGCCCAACGGACCCACTTTTCAAATACCATAAGGCAAAGAGTAGTTACTGAATCTCTTCAGTCTTATTAGCTTACATAAACATAAAAATTTGAATAATGTTTAAAAAGCTAAATTCTCCAGATAATCCGTAATCAGTAAATGTTCATTACTGAGATGCAGCAAATATGCATGAGATTTCCCAAGTGATGTTTTGGTTACAAGATCGGAAAGGCGCAGCAAAGCCCTGCTCTGCACGGGCCTGGGAGAAACTTCCGCGGGTTCCTGCGGCAGCCGGGCAGCAGCCGGGACCTTCCTGGCCCTGCTCAGCAACTGGCACGAGGAAATCAGAATTCACTGTCTCATTTTACAGCTCTGGTGATTTATAAATAAATCATCCCCACATGATGATTGATGTCTCCATATAAATAATTAAGTCTTGACCTTATCTTACGACACTTGCTAAATTTTTTGGCGCTTGGAAGTAATGCTCAGAAAATATCCTTGACACTAGATAAATAAAGGTGGGATGAGATTAGAGGAGGAGGGGGGAGCCAGATTTTTGTTTACATTCATTTTGTTCTGTTTGATTCCATCAGCTAATTGATGATGATGATTATTAATGTCTGTTGCTGTCTACACTATGGATTTAATTCCTGTCGGTGATTGCTGTTGAAACTTTGCTCCATTAGAACCAGACTTTGATTAGATTTCCAGCAGCCACAGTTTCACAGAGCTCCTCCAAATTGTTGGGTAGTCTGGCCCAGGCACTTTACATCTATTTTTGTTTGTGATTTACTTCACTCAGCAGCAGAGCTCTGACAGCCTGGGTGATGCTACCATTCTGTTCAACCAGGCTAGGTAGCAGGTGTCAGCAAAAGTTTAATTTGGAAGCTCATGAATTCAAAAGAAGAGCTTAGCGGTTATCCCCAACACAGAGAGCTTCTGTGGCCTGCTCCTGGAAAAGAGAAAATCCCGGGGACATGAAAGGAATTGATGAGACGCCAGACATCTGACATAATGAAATCTTCTCAGGATAAACTGGGCATAGCTCTCTCATCAAATGGTGAGCATCATTAATAAACAAGATGGATTAGTGGCTACATTTCTGATTTTCACTTATGAGACACTTCAGGTTTACCATTCATCCCCCTCTCTGGTACTGTATATACAGCCTATTCTCTGAAGAGCTGTAACTTTTAAATCTTGCAGTAAAATATAAGCATTTCAGCTTCTAACATATATAAAAAAAGCATCCCTGTTTTTTGTAAGCACGTTAATCTGCACACAACACAAGTCAGCTACAGACAGAAAGCAACATTAGAATACAATTGAATGGAGCTTTCCTAGCCCCTCAAAAAGATTAAAAAAATACAGTCACACAGCGCCGACTGGTACTGCTTTGTTCCCGGCTACTTCCAAGCTACCCCGAGGAATCCCAGCTGTCAGCGGTGTGCCTGCTCTGTCCGGTCACCCATCGCGGGCATGCTGGTGCTAATACACCTGTACAGAATTGTTCTTCCCTGTACGTGTTCCGTGTTTTGAGTATCTAAGTTCTTAGCGGTAAAGAGGCACGTACGGTGGCATGGCGAGGTCCGGGCCGCCAGCATCGCCCGCCGGGGCAGGGAGCAAGAGCTCGCCGAGCAGCACGGGAGAAGAGCGGCCGAACCACACCTCTGCTCCTCCGCACATCAGTACCCCTTCTGCTTGTGCGCGACTTGAACTCCGGGTGAGCTGGCTCTCCGATCCGTTGGGATGCCAGCATTCACAAACTACTTTGGTCCGTATCCCGTTATTGCCGGTACAGAAAACGAACCGAACCCGAGCCGAACGGGCACGTACCCGCGGGCAGCCCGGCCCAGCCCGCCCGCAGCGCCGGCTCCATCCATCACCCGAAGTTGCGGTCCCGCCGCGGACGGCGCCGCCCGCCCAGCTCCGGGCTCGCAGCGAGCTCCGCGCCCGGCCCGAGC
>VXAL01014427.1:285102-328522 GCA_013399475.1 Chauna torquata | reverse complement strand
GAGGCTCGCTGCATAGCTGCGTTGTAGGTGCACGCTTCCTGCCGCTCGTGTGCTCCTCCGGTCCGCAGTTTAACAGCGGCATTGGGTATGCGTGTGTTTGCAGAGCCGTCGGGAAGACCAGCGCCGCGCTTACCCCCAGAGGGGCGCGGGTGTGAGCGCAAGCCCCGCGGCGAGCAGCAGGGGCTGGGGCAGAACTGGGTGCCGGTGCTCTCGAACAACGAACCCGAGCAGTAGCCGGGGTGTAGTGGGGGCCAAGGTGCCTCGACTGGAAGCTGGAATGTGAACCGCGTAGTAACTGCGCAGAAGGTGCCTCTTGCACTCTCTGCTGGCTATTTTCCATCCTAAAGTACTGAGATGCCTTTCCTGCACAAGCGTGCAGTGGAATAAATTGTCTAATAACGGCAGAACCAGGGTAGGGAAATAATCCCCAAGTGGCATGTCTTGCTATTGCTAGGTGTAACCAGGTGGCCACGGGATGAACTCAAGAAACGGCCAGAGCTGGACCAGAAGGTGCCCCTGGAGCCCAGCCAGGCACACGGTGACCTGGGCCTGCTCCCCAGCTTCGGGAGCGGCCATGGGACTTGCTGGCAAGCGAAGCCAGCCCCGCTGTTTTGACGTACCTGCCATCCATCATTAATGAAACGTTGCACACGTACACTGTTGCAGGCGTGTCAAGGTGGATCCTATCTACAACCCTCTGAATGGTTCCAGGTGTGTCTTATAAATAAGCTATCACATTTATCCTTTGTCTAGATTAGCAGAAATACATTATACTTAGTCTGCTCCCGGCAATCAATTATTCCAACTAAGTAGGTGTTATTTATTAAAGTATTGATTAGGGACCCAATCCTGTAGTCTTTAAGCAAACCAGCGCTCTGCTGATGAATGGGATATTTGACTGAGAGGTTTGAAATCAGACTTCATGTAATTCTATTGTAATAGAAAAATAAAGTGCACATGGTACAGCTTTCTGGGGGAGATGAATTCATGCCACTTGGAGTTCAAAGGCAGAATAACACACATTCCGTACACGAAAACCTTTACTTGAGCTCCTACTGTCATATTCTTTGTGATGCAGGATGCATAGATTGTAACAGCAGAAATAAGTAAGTCTAACCGGGGTGAGTGCATTGAGTTACACTCAGTAAATTTAAAGCATCCCCTGATGTCCGTTGCTATGGCAGGTGACCCGGGAGAACGCTGTACTCGGAGGGCCAGCTCCTCTTCACGTCGCGTCAGGAAACTTTCCTGCTACATCAGCGGAGGCTGCTCTTGTGAGCAGGGTGAGCAAAATGGGACTCCGTGTTCCTCATTCAGATTGCGCTTGAAAAAAGCGTTAAATGAATGACCTTGAAACAAAGCCCAAGTAGGAGTCCTGCCACTAGGTGCGGTGGCAGGGAGTTCTCTGCCCCTCGCCCTGAAGGATTCGCAGTTACATTTTCTTCAGTTTTGTCTCCATTACTTGCAAAACATTCTTGGAAATTTGAAAATAAGGTATCTCAACGCAATGATTTCTGGGGTTTATTTTTGTGTTTGGGAGGATTGATTTTTTTTTTTTCTCTTTGTCTCTAATGGAACAGAAGGCAACATGAATCCCTTTTGTTTACTTCTTTGTTTCTGCTCCTGACTGCCTAATAACATGAGCAGATCTGTGCATGGCTCTGGATGTAGTCTGGTTTTAGTTAGTGGCTATTACAAAGTTAGGAGGAAGAGCAAAAATCAGAAAGCTTTTGTTTTGAGAGGACAGAATGAAATAAGTGGAAAAAAAATATTTAAAATGTTTAGGTGTTTTGTGTATGAAAAGAGTATACTTGTTAAATGCATAGGCTATAACAATAAAAGCTTTTCATTTGGGTATTTATAGAAAATGAGATTTCTTTTTTTTTTTTTTTTTTGAGATTAAAACATATTAAAGCTAATGCAATATTTACCGAAGGGAATCATTTGTGTTATTAGTTGTACAGACTCATACACTTGGTGTGTAAAGAAATATCCCAGCATATAATGCTGCTGTTGTGGTTGTGCTCTAGTGATACTGGTAGCATGCTTATAATCAGGATTGTTGGTTATCTTGTATTACAAATTGTCACATAGAATCCTATATATAATCCTATTTATTTTAAAATTGGGAGGAATTGTTAACCTTTGTTTAGTCATAAGCAAATGCAACTTCTATTTTCAGAATTTTTGCTGTGGAAGGCTGAAAAACATTTAAGGGAGAGTGAAATTTATTGTAGAGCTGATTTTGGTGCGTAGATGCTTGTAAAATATTTCTGACGGAAACAACTGGAAATTACTTATCTTAATGATTTGGAGCCTGATATTTATAGCAATACTGTCTGAATGCTTTAGAAAAAAAGTATTTCCCCCATCCTGCCAATTATTTGCAAAAAGTCATAGCTTTTTTTTTTGTATATATATTATATATCATAGGAAAGTTCATCTTATATTAAGTCTTTATTCCTCTCTCAGAAAATAGCACAGAGAAAAATGAAGAGAACATATGGTGTCTTCTATCAGTCAGTCATCATTACTGCTTTTTCACACTATGTCATCACCCCACAAATAGCAAATGAGTGTGAATTTCTCTCTGCTGAAAGAGAAAGGAGAAAACTGGTTAGTGCAGCCAAGTAAAAAAAAAAAAAATTAATAAATATTACAATAACCATCAACTGGAAGATTATATAAAATTTTAAAGACAATGTGAATGCGGAGAAAAAAAACCCCTAAACTGTCAAACAACAGTATCAAACCTGCAAATGTTGAGCTGGAGCAGAACTCATGAATTTCTCTTGATTTGATAACCAAGCTTGAAATATTGATGGGACACAGTCTCTCTTGCCCATTCTTTATGAATGATTCTATGCTATTTGAGGTGCTCAAATAGGCAGTACTCGAATAAGAACTGTGAGGAATGTAATGTAATGTAATAGTTTGTCTCTGGGGGCATCCATAAAATCCTGAATTTCCTTTTTAAGCAGGCATCTAGGAAAAATATAATTTTATTTAATTCCCCGATGTTCCTATTACACTTCTAGTGTAAAGGTTGCAATTCAAATCCTTATCTGCAAAGCCTATCTGCCATTCTTAAAGTCTCTTGCAAAGAAATATATGACAAAGCAGCCTTGGAAATAGCTGCTGTAAGAACTTAATAAACCCCAACTGGAAGCATCCATCCCAGCTTTGGAAGGGATATTTCAGAATCAACCTCCTATAGAAGCAGCAAAAGCAGTTGAGGATTATTAGAAAAAAACCCACACATATATAGACAGGAGAATGGGATGGTGTCAGCAGGGGTTCACGGAAGAGGGAAAGGTGCAATGGTAGGTAATGCTAGGGATACGAGAAAGCAGGATGAACATGTGATCCCTGAGAATAAAAGTGAATTTTCTGGGAGTTAGTAAAAAATAAGAAAATATAAAATATTTCCATACACTCTTCCTCTGGAGAAATGCTTCTGTGTGTGTAGTACCTGAAAGATAGGAGTGGCAAGGTTTGCATGGAAAGGCAGTATCTCTATTAGACCGAGCAATATCAGTTGGACTTTCCGTTGGGTACACAAAGCGTTCTTTGGGAGCAAAATAAAAATCTCTGGAAAAATTCTGGAAACCTCAACAGGCAGAGTTGGAAGACATGTATGAGATCATATGGTTCATCCTTTGGTAGCAGCAGCAAATCGTCCCCTAGAGACAGAGGACATCAGATACTTCATAAAATATAGCCAAAAGGCCCAGAAGGAACAATATGGTTTAGACAGGGAAGCCTGAGAAGCATTTGATTTAGTCTAAGTGAAAGCAGCCAGACCTACCAGACTGAAAATCCAAAAATCTTCCTCATAACTACTTTTCAGAAGCTCCATCAATGACCTGGAGTAACCAGGAGTTGTAGCGTTTGTTGCAGGAGGTGCGTACTGGGTAGGTGCTGAAAGGGGCTGTCTCAGCAGGACGCGCAAAGATGTGTGTTGAGACACTCCCCGTGGCAGAATATAAAGGCAGAAGCATGTGAAGTATTTTACTGCTCCTGTGTTGTTCATCCCCAAAGAACGGTGCTTGAGATGGAGGATTTCCTACGGCCCTTTGAGGGACTACACCAAGGGGTTGGTTCTGTAGGACAGAGTCATTCTCCAAGACATAATTTGTTGTGAGTGAAATGATGCCCTGTTCTAACTTTGGGTCTCCACTAAATTTATTCAAATCCCATCCAGTTCTGGCATTTGGAGCTTGGGGCTCCTTAGGAATTACTTGGCTGTCCTGGATGTATTGCTTTGTCGTTTCCAGAGATAGTAAAAGTCAGGGACAGAATTTGTATGCACCTCCTTATTGTCTGTGTTTGGGCAAGAAAATGAACCCTGATCTATCCGTATGGTGATGGACTTCGCTGTGCAAGCAGCTGGGATGACCCTGAGCATATTTTTTGAAGTGGATGAGTAGAATGAATCACACTGGAAAGATAAATTGGAGAAAAACATGCTTAATGCTGGCCAGCAAAAGTGATCCTCTGTGCCTAGTGGGATCACTCTGTCGCTGAAGAAAAGCCACCACTATTTCATGGGTGACATGAACAAGCTCCTTTTTAGGATGCAAGGAACAGGGGCAGATCCCTTGACACCTGGATTCATTCTTCTTGATTTTATGTGTTTTGCAAGTTGGTGGGATGGCTCAACAGGGAGGGAACACCGAGCAGGTGTGTAAGTCTGCTCCTGAAGAACTGGTCTGAGAACCAGCCAAAGCAAAATAACTAGTGTGTAATAAACAATACTTTTCCCAGCCTCAGGTTAAACTTTGCTCCTGCTTCCTTTATCATAGACTTCTCTCTTCAGCCTGCTTTGCCTTCTGCTCCTGCGCTCAGGGAAGCCCTCTGCTCCCAGGAGCGTGCCCCTACACCATGCTTCCCATGCACCTGCCAGAGAAACAAAAGTGCCTCTGCCCAGATTTCCCCTGCACCTCTTCTCTTTTCCTTTGTGGCCTCTTTCTTTTCTCTCTCATGTTACTATTACTAGTTCTATTTTTTTTACATATAATGTAAAGAATTGATTCATGGTTCACACGATTCACGTGGTTCATGTGGGGGGCTGAGTCTGTGAAAGAAGCCAATATTTCTTGTTCTTCCTTCTGCGATTCTTTTGCATCTGTCATGCTGTTTTCAATAAACAATTAAAATAAGTACAAGCATTGCAGCCAACTGGGATTTCACCTAGTCTGCTTGCTTGACTATCTGTAGTGTGAAATGGGAATGCCTTGCTCTGGAACTGTTACATGATACACGGTTTCATTATATGACACCGATCCTGGTTTCTCCTGTACTTTCACTAGCTAAAAGATGAGAAAAACAGGGGGTAAAGGAGAAGCTGTAGATTTAGTTCAGGTTTTGCACCATGTCATTGGCTGGGTTTTGTTTGCAAACCCAAGAGTGCTTGAGATTCAGGTCACTTCTCTCAATCCCCCTGCAGTGGTAGGCGTGTGTGTGAATGCATCAGAGAGAAGAGATAAATGACTCACATTATGATCCATCTTTATTTCAAATAGTGCTCAGCAAAAGCAAGAGGGTGGCTTTTGTGTTGCAAAACCTTGTTGATTTAATTTTTATTTTGCAGAGCCAGGCGTGGTTTGGGTAGAGGTACTATATATCTTAACGCCCAGAGGGTGAGGGCAGCACAGACCTGATTTTACTTTGGCCAACTTCTCCGAGGAAAGCTAGCAGATCAATTTCGAAAAAAAAAAAAAGTAAACTATCTTTGGCCTGTAGGTTTTTTCCTGATTCTTCCACCTCAGTTTTCATTTCTTAACAGGCATCATCATCTCATCTGGTTATAGGTAATAGAATCTGAAGGGTAAGAAGGCAAAAATCCTCGCTATTGACATATGTGATTCAAACTAGTTCTTGTTTCTTTGTAAACGGGCGATTGTGGAATACTGTAGCAGATGTCTTGTCAACTGGGGAAAGTCTGCTGTTGTCCTTTAAAAATCAGCTGCTGCCTAGGTGCACTGGCTTTCTTTAGAGCTAAAACAGGGATGCTTCCAGAATCAGGCTTATAATCTTTCCTGAATTTTGAATCACAAAAGCATCTCCAAGGTCACTTTCTGGAATACCTTTGGATTTTCATCACTTTTGACCATCTGGTCTAGATGAGCAAGGTGATATCGATGAACTCCTTTGTGAACAACTATCCATATGACAAAGGGAAGAATGCCTTTGAACGTTGTGAAAGGGGGAGGCAAAAGCTCTGGGCTGAATCAGGATTTCAGTTTTATTTTCAACTGAGCAATGTAACCTTTCAAATTCACAAAGCATTGTCAGTTCTTATAATCCTTTATTAGTCTGCTTGGTTTTGATTTCTGTTTGTATTTTTACTATCTAGGGAAAAATAGCTTTTGGCATCCTTTAGTCCAAACACTGTCAACTCTTATTGTAGGAATAAGGTGAGTAAGAATTACTTGTGTGAGCAAGATTTAATTGACCAGCCACTTAAAGAACAACAAAAAAGGAATATCTGTCTATTTTGATTCAAGCGTTCTGTCCATTCCGGAAGTAAAGGAAGAGAGAACGCAAGCTGCTACATTTGTGTGACTGCACTAAAATAGCAGCTTGTGTTTACATTTTAACTTTCTATTATGAGGCTGCTGGCTGTGTAGTTGGAAGCACAGATTTAGGATGTGGCAAATACCTGTTTTTGTGGTCCCTGTTATGGTGACCCAAACAGCCAACACATAAACACATCTCCTTTTGATGCGAGTGCCAGCTTTTGGGGTGAAGGCTTATGGCACTGGGGATTTCATTTTGATTTTATAAGTGCCAGAAAAGAAGAATATTCAGAAATAAGAGATGCAAATAATTTTTGCTCTGGCTCTCTGGAATTGATTTGCCTTACACAGTGAAAGTGGTCAGTGACTCTTTTAATGTGCCAGTGTTAATTCCACTCTGCATTGAAATTTTCTTTTATGTCATCCAGGGCCAGATTCTGCCCTCATGTTCATTTTGGATGGTTTCTTAGTATGCCAAATGTCTCATTAGTCTCCAAGTGCAATATGGTGAAGCACGAAGCAATATTTTATAGCATGGCAGACTGGAAGCACCAACTGCAATGTAAGTGCTCTCAGTCTTTTATCTAATTCATTCGCACTGATCCCTAATAAATGTGATCCCCTGCATGGCTTCCACAAATGCTGACAGTGAAAACACAGCCATGTTTTAGAGATGCAAATGACCTTTCTTTTTTATTAATTCATATTCTAGTTATGAATCTGTACCCGAGGACTGAAGGAGCTCCCCTCCTCCCACTCCCATTCCTTCCTCCTAATTTTTTGGAGAGACTGAATGAAGATCTCAGTCTAGATTGTCTGTTTGCAAATCAAGCTGTTTCCTGATCAGCACAACACTCAATTATTTGACCTTTTGCACCTTAAAAAAGCAATGATACAGATCACTGATAGGAATTCAGTCATAACATGTCAACCCTTTTTCATTAAGCCTGCCAGCTCGCATTGTAACCTCTCCTCTGCTGCTGTCAGAATACAGTAAACTTTGTTTGATCCCACGGGGTCCCTGAGGTTTATTTCATTACGGAGTATAATATCTCCTAATGGAAACTAGGTAATAGTAATACCGAGAACTAGCAAACAGGAGATTTTGTGTCAAAAGAGAATTCAATTTTAATTAATCTTTTCAGAGTAATTCAATTGAGTCTTCAGGAGAAAGCTATTTCTGCTTTTCCCCACAGTTTCCTGCGCTGATTCTGTGTATTTTAAATCTGTAGCTCAGTATTCTGAGAGTACATCTAAATAGAAAGGGAGAGATACATGTCAGACCATATCTTTGGAGATTTGCTTGTATACCAGGATTGGATCATTTCATATTAACAGGACTACTGCATTGTGATGGCAGAAGGAAGATCTTAATATTTTTTCCTGTGTCTCTTCCTCCCTCTTTCCCTCCCACAATGTGTGTATACATGTATATGTATATCTTTGTGCATGCATGTATATGCATACATATATAATGAAAGTATATATTCTGTAGCTTTGCACTGAGGAGAAGACTTTCCTCTTCTGACTTTTAATTTAGATGTGAGAGACTTGTTTTATTGTTGCTTTCTCCGCATCCATTTAGCAGTACAAGAAAGAATTATGTGTCAGTGTGTATGAGTGTGGTATATGTGTGTTTAGTCTCTGTCTATATCTACAGCCTACAGAGCCTGATGAAATAATTCATGCAGGGGTGACAGCCAGTTTAGAAATGATCCTCTAGAAAATGGAAAGAAAATATACAGAATGTATAAACTTGTATTATTATCTCCTTTTAGTTGGTTCTTCTCCACCGTCCCAACCACAGCTTTCTACATTTTTATTCTGATCATCTTTAGGGCTGAAAAAATGATGTCGTGTTGTCATTCTGATTTCTCTGACATTGCTTTCAATTAAATCACTTTTATTTCACAGACGACATTCTATTGATTATGATGGGAATGCGTGTCACCCTGACGTGCTCTGCCTCCTCCCAGCCAGTGGGGGGGTCTGTCCTGAAGGGATGTGGATGGGAGGTAGGTCAGGATTCACTTGCTTAAGGTGTAAAAAGCACAGAATCATGTAATCTCAGAGCAGTAGCTATTCATTGACACCCACTTTGTGCACATGTACCTAAGGGATTGTCATGAAAGCGAGGGGCTGATAAGTGCGTGCAGGAAGGCGCAGTCTGTTCGTGGGTAACACGTGGCTCTGAACAGAGAGCAGAGAACGTAACATGCTCTCTCTCCCGCTCTCATTCTTAGTGCAGCCTGTAATAGAAAATAAATTAACATATTGGTTTTAATCTTAGGCAAGGAAGAGTGACATATATTGCTTATCTGGCAACACAGGGTGTCTGTGTCATTTTTGGAAGAATGGGAACACGCAGGCAAATAGAGGCAACTTTGCAGAGTAGGAGCTGGATGAGAGGCGTGCAGTGCGGCTATTGAAGTGAGAGGAGCCGAGTGCTCTGGAACTGGGCATTCAGCGCCCAATTTGTTTTCCATTTAATTCTCTCCTTAGTTAAAATTGTTTTGATAACAGGAGGTTTCTGGATTTGGGAATTTAGCACAGGGAGGGGAGAACACTAAGGTTATGTATTGCTGTTTCTGTAAGTATATATAATCTCGCTTTTGTTATATAGTACAACTTGAATTCAGATGCACTGCTTCCCCTCACTGCAGCAGGTAATACATCTAGCTGGAAAGCTTCAGCGGGATGGGGCAGGGCTAAAAAAGAGAAGCAAAGAGTTGAAGGGAAGAGGGAGAAGAGAAAAATGGATCGATAGAAAAATAGAAAAAAATAGTAAATGGGATAACAATAGTGAGTAAGAATGAAAGGATCGAGTGTATATTAGAAAAAAGAAGGGAAAACTCAAAGTGGCTTGAGGATAGCAGGAAATCTCATCCTTCCAATAAATTAGAATGTCCAGGAACCAAAACAAGAAATGGTGATAGAACATTGCCTTATGCCTGATCAATGGAAGGAGCTAGAACAAAAGCCCAGAAGTAAAAGTGAAGGGAAAAAAGGAGGAGTGCATTGAAGATAACATGCAACTGGTAACAGGAGGGAGCTGGTGCTGCTTTATACTGGGGTGCAGAGATGCTGGTGGAGCTGTCACTGGGGGGTTGTGATGGATAGGAATGTGAGGCTGGACCTACCATGAGAACTCCCAGTTTTCTGAGAAATATGTTAAAAGAACTTGACTGTATTGTATTTATGGGCTATTTATTTGATGTGCTGTAGAAATTTACTTTTCATTAAGTGAAGAGAGAAAGTGAATCTGAGATAATAGTCTAATTTATAAAACAAAGCATCTTTTCCTCAGCGTGCTTAATGAAGGAATCATGCTAAAGCAGGGAAGGCAGCAGAAGGCAGCTGGAGTGAGCATCCAAGTGAGCCAGCCCCCCTGCCCAGCATGGGGTGACAGTGGCCACTGGATCAGCAAGTAGACCTGGCAGCTACTGGCTTTTATTTTGGGGCACTTCTGAAATCTCTCGTTTCATGGCTTGTGCCTACAGGAGTGACTTTACCACTGCATGTTTTCCAAGAAGCACTTCGTACCACTGCCCAGTGCTGAGTTACGTTTAGTGCTTGAACAAGGGAAAGATGGAAACTCTGGAGAGGTCTGCTTGGAGCGCAGCTCAGACGAGAGGCGAAAGCTGTGACGGCTGCTCCCAGCTCCCGCTGCAGCAAACCCTGGTGCCCTGGGGAGCAGTGAGGGTGGGGTGCGCTGCCCCAGGCAGCCGCAGATGGGAGTCTGGTTGTGCCAAGTGGCTCCCAACGGCATGGGGACACCGTCCTGGTGACACATGGAGCGGGAGGGACAGCCGCTGGGGATGGGCACTCGAGAGGGAGGCACAAACAGCCAGAGAGGGACTGCTGCAATGGTCTGTAATAAAAGCAGGCCTTTCATACCGATGTTGACAACATGCAAGGAAAAAGCAGGTGCGGGGCCGCGCACTGCAGAGGAGCTGCCCTGCAGCGCAGAGCCCGGGGCGGCGCTGGCCATGGGGCTGTGGCGGGGTGCTCGTCCCCTGGTCACCCACCAAAGCTGGGCTCTGCAGTGGCTGACAATAGGCTTTACATGTAGGAGCTGTTGGCATCATGTTGCTCACCGAGGGCTCCTCTCAGCCCAGAAGCATCAGGTTGCCCTGTCTACACTGACAGTATTTGTCACCACATAACCCTCACCTTCTGTCTTCCTATCTGCATTGCAATAAAGCACGGTAAATTTACCTGCGGAGTGGATTACAGGCAGACGGGGCTACTGACGACACGGAGGAGTGAGAGGGATGTGGTGCTGAGGGGTTGTGGTAGAGAGCAAGGGTCTGGAGTCGTCTTTGTCTGGACGAAGAGCTGTGTCTCTCAGAAAGCAAAACAGATCAATGAGGGCGAGGATCATGTGCTCAGCTGCTTTAATTCCTATGGGAATACTGGGACTGAGAAAAACTGGAGTAAAAATATAAAAACATAAAAACTCAGAAAAGTCCATGGATGGTTCTTGAGAAGCGTGCTTAGAAAATAAGATAAATAATAAAGAACCCAAAGGAAAAATCCAGAACTGTTCAGACCTCTCCATGACAGGCTGCAAATAGGAGCCCTTTTTTTCTTGAATGGAAGTGAAGGAGTATTGGAAAAATCTGTTTAGATTTTATGCTGTTGTATGGTAGGGCTGGCATTTCATCGGCTACCTGTTAAAGCAGTGTTTAGTTACAGCATCCTATTTACTTCCGTCTTTTTTTTATTTGGGTATGTGTAATTTAAGCCATTCAGATAACTAGAAGTGAGAAACAAGCTGTCTGAAGCACACAAGGTCGTTTCCTTAAAATCTGGGCTTTAATGACCTGCAGAAAGGGGCTTGCTTAACTCCCCCCCAGGCAGTCTTTGATTTTGCACAGTTCCTCCTCGCTCACCGAGCTTTTTGTAAAGTTGTCCTGGGAAGGCAGCAGTCGTCGTGTTCCCTTTGCTCAGGGGGGCGAGGGCCCCAGCTCGCTCTGCAGACCATGCGGCAGGGGATCACCGGCCCGTATGCGAGGGAGCCTGCTCCCGAGCAGGCTTTGGGAAGCTGCTGTCACTGCTGCTGTGGCCAGCGCACGGCACAAGGGTCGGCTCGGGCCCGGCCACCAGGGAGCAACTCCCCTGCTGGAACGAGGACGGCCAAAATTCCCGTCGTAAAAGTAAACAAGGAAAGAAAGAGATGTGAACCTGCGTGATCTTGCATTTTGGAAAGTCCAAAGGGATTGTAAAGCCGCTGAGAAAAAGGTTCAGCCCGGCTTTGTGTCTTTTTACCTGGCAGGCAGGCAGTGTGTGTGCAAGTGGGCTTCGAAGGGCATTTCAAGTGGAAATGTCTTTGCTATTGGTAGTTGCTGTATCTTATCCCATGCTGCATTTGTGTCTGCGCAGTGTTTTACTGAAAGTTTTGCAAAACACAGTCCTGATGTGATGCAGCCCCACATGCATTGCGAAGGGGAACTGCGGCCCTGGGAGGGGGCCGCGGGCCTCTTGGTGCCGGCCGGGGCCCCGAGGCGACTGCTCCCGGGCTCCTGTGTGGAGGCTCACGTTGAGATTCAGCTGTTGTCTGCTTGACATAGGAGGTAACTGAATCCAGTACTCCTGGTAAGTTAACAACTCATTCTGAGTCTCCAGAGAAAACACGGCCTTTTGAGGTAATACGGCGTGCAGTGCGGGAGGAGAGGGGTGCGCTGGAAGGTGGGCTGCAGCTGCTGTTCACGGTGCGATTTGCCTGCCAGATGAGGGGGCTATTAAAAGCTTCGGTGTTTTATGTTTTCTCTACCCATATCTGCATTTTACTAAAACGTGACATGAAATGTAGATTAGGATAGATCAAAACCAACCTGTTCTGGGAGCATTGACTTAGATGTGAATGCTTGGATTTTTTCAAGCTGGAGGATGCCTTCCTGAACAAAGGAAAGCTGCCCAGCCAGTGGAGAAAGTTAAACACAAGGGAGAAATAATTTCTTTGTTCAACTGCCACCAAATGATGGATACTTAACAAAGCATGCATCTAAACAAACATCTTCACTATTTTTCCAGCCATATATTAGAGCTATCACTCTTGAGACTGGCTGTGTTCTGAAGGACAGGCATGCCAAATTCCTTGGTAAGAAGCATAAGAAGCTCTGAGGTTTGAAATGATTCGTTTAATCTCTCTCCATGCCCCTCTGTGTCCCCGCCTCGCCCCACAGCCTGCCCCATTCCCCTGCCTGCGCCTGTACCCCTTGTGCCCCCTTGTCCCCCGGGCCCTGGCCAGCCAGAGGGAGCGGCACCTCCCTCCCCGTGCTGCACCACTAGCGGCTCCGCGTAGGAACGGGTAAATGAAGAGCCTGCTTGGAAAGGATAAATACGCCAGGACGGTCAGCAATACCGAAGGTATGCCGTAAATTGAATGTTGTAGATAAAAGTAACTGCGGTATGTCAGCAGAGCTCAATTGGCGCATCCTGTGCTGAGTGGGACCCAGCAAGCCAGAATTAACTTCACTGAAGTTAGCAGGTGCTCTGGATTTGCATCGGCGTAGTCGCAGGTGGAACTGGGTTTTGCACGAGGTCTGAAGCGAGAGTGTACACCTCCTGCTGGGCTCAGCGCAGTCAGAGCAGCACCGAGGCGGGGGCGCCATTTTACTCTTTCTTAGTTTTTAATAACTCTGGCTTTTAGCACTTCCACTTATTATTGCAGTGGCTGACAGGGGACCTACAGGAAAATCCAGTTTTATTGAAACTGAAAAGGTCAGTTTTGTTGAGCGTTTCCATGGTGAAAATAATAAATTAAATATATTCAGACTTTGCAGGCTATTCAGATCTGCGGGTTGGGCTGACCAAGGTTTTCCTGTGAGCTATTTGAATAGTATATTGTTGCACAGCTCTTATGACTGAGATGGTTTTTTTTTCAGTCAGAAAAAAAGATTTTTTTTCTTTGTTAAGCCAGATTCCTCAGTCACTGCGGTGCTGTCAATGGACAAACCACAATGAGGAAGGCAGCGAGGAAGGCAGCGTTTCAATGTAAGTGTGTCAACAGTATAACTGTTTCTGTTTCACTGCTAAGGCCCTGATTTGCTTCCCCTTCGGTTCTGCATGAAGACTCCCATTGCCTGACCTGGTAATAGGTGTTTTGAGCAAATATTCCTTCATTTGCCTCTGGCAAAAGCCACTTAGACTCATCCATCTCCCACTGGTGTCAGTGAGGTCTTTGCTTTGTGTTCGCTGTGGGTTGGGTTAGTCCATAATGGGAAACATTTTATTAGGACTCAGACTGATGTTGTTTGATTCCTGAGGTATGATCCCTCTTTCATTTTTTGAGCATTGGATGGTGTTAGCAGCTACTGTGAACTCAGTAAGGACAGATACGGGCACTGTTCCCCTGCGTGCTGCACCTTGAAGCTGCCCTCCTTTTGTGTGCAGCGCAAGCCAGCAGAAAACTACTGCCCAGCAAATGCATGCTGGAGCCAGAGAGACACGTCTGTGCCCGTGCCTCCTTGCATGATTTCTGGGATGGAGCAGCTAGCGCATTTCTGGTTCAGTGTTTGTAACTAAATGCCCAGTACTGATGCATGAATTTTCAAATAATTTCTCATCAGTATCACATACTTTCTATGTTTCTTTTCCTCTCTCCTTGTTACTAAAGTGCTATAGGCATGAAAGTAAGGTCTTCCCTTTTTAAGAGTTCATCTTGTCCTACCACTCACTGCTAATCAGTTCTTTCTTCCCATAATTTTAATAAAACTCTCTCAGTCCCAGGCATGGTGGTATCTACTGCTGGGTTCCTCGGCTCCTGCAGCATACACCAGTGTGCTGTGGGAGCCTTTTTGCATAATCACATAAAAGGTTGTCCTATAACCTCCTTGGCTGTTGTGTAGACATCGGAATATGTGTGAATGCAAATGACCTTTTAGAAAGGAGATCTCAGTGGAAGGGGGAATCTCTGTTTCAGTAAGGCTACAGACCCTGTCTGTGTGTGTGACTTCAGTGCAGGGCTGTGACACCTGTGCTGTATTACCAGCCTCCTGCATATCTCGTGCTGGATTTCAACCTGGAGATTGCCGGGAGCGCGCAGAGGAAGGGCTGGTGTGGCGGCTGGGCTGCTGTCACTGGCAGCTCCCCGCGGGAGCCCTGGGCACCGCCGGGGTGGTTTAAGTTGGTGTCCACCCATCCTGATAGCCAGGTCCCACGGTGTAAGGTGCAGAGAGGAACACACAGCGGGAGGTTCCCTGCAACCACCAGGACCGAAGTGATTTCGCTTTAAAACTTATTTTGCATGCGTGCTTGTACCTGGAGATACTCTCTGACTAGGCGAGCTGGTGCTGAGGGATCAGTCTGGGGCTATTGGGCTGCAGCGTGCTGATCCTGTGTGTATTTTGGCAAATGCTGTCCTTACTGGCCGTTGCGGGCGAGCAACAGACCTGCTCCCCTTCCAGGCCGGGCTGGCACAGGCTGAGTCTGGCCCCAGTTTGTACAGCAGGCCCCTGAGAATGCAGTTGTCATGTTAATTCAAGACCTGCCTGCGTTTTGTGATCTTGGATCTGTGCCCTTCGCTGCCTCCTACCCCAAACTCCTCTTTTTATCACGTCGTCTCCTGCTCACGTTGCTGCTCACCCCTGCACGACCTTTTCACCACTCTCGCAGCTTTTCTCTTGGAATCACAAGGAGCTGGGAATGGCTGAATCTCCTATTTTACTTGCAAGACAGAACTGTATGTAAATTGAGGGAATTAACTTTGGTAGGTTTTTTTTCTTTCTCTCTCTCCTTTTTTTTTTCCCCCACAGTAGACTGCAGTATGAGTAATATTGTAATCCTAGTATAATATCTGCACAGTTTTTATAGCTCCCAGTTTTCCTATATCCTTATACCTGGCAGTTTCTGTATGCGATACCAGCCACCATATGGCAGTGCGTAGCTGGCAGGAGGTTGTGTAGTGCTCCTTGCCTCACCTGCCTTCCCACCCTCCACCAGATCTGGTGGTTCATTCACAGAACTGTCTGGATAGTTTTTCCCACATTGCACATGCATTAAGTACTCCCATTAAGTACTCATAGCTTTTAGCTGTTATCACTGACTTCAGAGGCATTCTTCAGTCTGTACAGCTCAGACCAGTTTCGTTTGGCTTTCATTGCAGCATGAATTGAAGACTGAGGAACTGGAAAACAAGTAGATTACAAACTTTGGTTATCCACTCCCACTTTGGGTTTACATTCACCCTGTGCTGCACACACACGTACCCATACTTGCTTACTCACTCACTGTGGTTTGGTTGTTTATTTCTCAGCACAGACAGTTTTGCTATTAAAATCTGCAGAAGTTTTTATTTTTAAAAACAGATGAGCACCTGCAAGTTGATATACATGGCTTTGTTCTTTCCATTTCCCAGTGACACAAGTTTAAATGTAGCCAGCAAACTCAGCACAGAAAAGACCAAACATGTTTGTGATCAAAATGAAGACCCAGCAAGTCGCTGGTTTAGTCTCAGTTTCTTAGGGAATATGGTGAACTCTGCAGAATTATTCATTTACTACACAAATGAAATAAAATAGGTCCTTGCCCCTTTCTCCCACAGCACAAATCCAATCCACTGTGACAGAATATTACTGTGATGTATGGTATTGTAGGAAGCAATTACAGAGATGGAAAGAAAGAAGAAATGCTCAAAAAATGTTGCTACCAATCATTACATACTTTACAGCTGAACCAAAGGGCCTACTTTTACTCAGTAAGTTTACATGCTCGTAGGAAAGACAACACAGGCAAACACAGGGAGAGTATTGGCATACTGCGAGGGTAAAGAAGTGAGGAACATGGACTGTGAGGAAGCCACTCAGACGATGCAAGGAATCCATGGCAGAGCTGGATCTCGCTGCAGAGTCCCAGTGCAGAAGTGTCTTATCTGGAAGATCATCTTTCCTCTTATTAATAATAAAAACGATCTTTCAAATAAGATTTTATATGTGTTTAAGTTTAATAACTCATCCTTCAGGAAGAGCTCAGTTCTGCTGGGTACTACATCCAATTTGGGTTGGCTTAGACCTGTTGGGAACTGAGGATGCTCCTCTTTTCCTGAATCAAGCCCGTAGTGAAGCTGATGCTATTGACAGATTACCATTTATAGCTCTTTATTGCTTACTGTAGGTTTATTGCAACCTCCTTTCCTGCTTAGTTCTCCTTCCCTCTCTCGGAGCAAACATAATGTACAACTCATGTAAATATAAAACATTAAGCAATTACTGGGTTATTTCAAATGCAGTGCTAATAATACATCATTTCTGAAAATCACAGCTTCAAATGTAGGGCATGCTGTACCAGTCATCTCATACGATGCTCGCTGGAAAGTGAGCTCAGCCATTACTGTTCTATTGCTGAATTATTACTCACTCACCCCAGGAAACAAAGGGGAGTCCCTGAGGTTAATGTGGTTAGTAAAGCAATTTGAGGAAGCTGAGCTCATATCTGCTTGCACAGTGTACAGAAGATATTTAAACAGCAGACTTCAATCTCCTGCTCTTTTCTGTCAACTCTTACATCATTGTCTTTCTTTTGTAATGACTGAAAGTGTTCTGCTCGAATAAGAAATGGTGAATTTGAGAACTTGCTGTGTGCAAAGTCCCTGAGGCAAATTGCCTGGCACCAGCTTTAAGAGACGAGATAGGGGTTTCTTGCTGAAAATGAAGACTTTCGGATTTGTTTGGCTTTTGTGCCCTGAATCCTCCCCAGTTCTGTCCCGCTTAGCCCTGGGAAGGGAGCTGGGTGCTGCCAATGGGGAAGAGGAGCAGGGGCACTGCTGGGCACCTGCTGCCCCGGCGCTGGGGGGCCTCTTCCCACCACACCCCCTCTGCATCTTGGGTGCCCTGTGTCTGGGCAAACAGAAAGAATTGTTACTGCCTTCCTTAGGACAAGAATATTGCCCCAGCTGCGTTGGTAGAGTGGAAAGGTGCTTACAGTGCTGTCAGTCTGATGCAAAGAAAGAGCCGCTCCAAAATGTTCTTTGAGGCAATAGTATCCCTGCATCTCTGCCACTGTCCCCATGAGCTGATGTGGAAATGCTGGGGCATATAAGGCACATACGATGTCAGTCTGCATCTGATTAGCACTGGTACAAATCTGGCCTCTGAGATGCAGAGCCGCTGGCTGAGAGATGTGGTGCTTTGGCCTGGCTCCCTTTGCAATGCATACAATATATCCGAGGCTGTTAAATTTTTTAATAGTGCCAAAGGCATGTTGGTAGGGCAGTCTCAGAGAAGTTTGTGCTGCCTGTGTTATGCCTGTTTGGTGGGTAAACAGTGGAATGAATCTCTGGAGCTGTCAATCCAGTGCCTCCACCAGCAATGAGGTCCCTGAAAAAGATGTTTTTAAAGAAAGCTACAGATGCATTTTGCTTCCTTGGAATAGAGAGTTGAAAAAAGTTAGGATGTGCTCAAAAAGCCTACTTGCTACTATTTATAGGCTTCTTCACTCCCCCAAATAATCCATCTTCTGAATTTCATTTGGTAAAACATTAAAATCACCGCATTGTGGGTTCTCACTGTGCAGCAGGCTCAGAGTGACTCATAGACAACAACACACTGACCTCTGAGCTCTGCAAATTGCTGTGCCCTGCACTAATTATTTCTGCTTTAATAGATCTTGTTTTGAATAGAAATGTCATTGTTTCCAGGCAGAGGCAGGTCCTCTGCGAACCATGAAGGCTGGGGCTGCGTTGTGGACCCTGGGCCTGGCCTTTGTGGGGAAGGTCTCCTGGCACCGTGCGTACCAGCTGGGGATGGCAGCTCTGGTTTTTTCTTTAGCTGTGATAAATGAGTTTTCACTGATGGATTTTTGGCTGGCCTTTTCCAGACATGTGGCTCACAGCTCAGCTAGTTGCCTTAGCAGTAGTGGGACTGCCCGTGATCCTGATAAGGGGTCGGCTGGCTGACGGATTATCTTGCCCTTTCGTCTTTTACTTTGTGAAAAATGCGCTTCTTGTGTTTTTTTGAAAATAACTGATCTGCGATTCCAATTTGGGACCCTTGGTATTTGGATGCTTATATGGGAGGGGTTGGTGTGCTAGAAAGAGATGCAAGTCATAGGAGTGGGGTGTGATTTCAGTCTTTGAACCCTGTTAAATTTGGAGTATGAGGGCACCTCTTTGGTTCAGTGTCCATATTTAATTTGTGTATGTGTAGGAATAAGCAGTGCTCACTTATCTCTGCATCATTTACCAATTACATAAACAGCATCTATAATTATGATCCATTTATTTAGGTTTTCTCTTGTGGGATTTCCTTGAGGACAGAGATTTGGACAGAATTAAAAGAATATGGCTAGGTAAGCAGCAAGGCATTATCCCAGGCTTGCTATGACTGGATGTGATTCCGATTTGATTTCAGCGTGTGAGTGCAGTGGCTGCCGTCAAATTCTTTATGGACATGATAAAAATCTTCCAAGCTGAACATTAATTGACAGGCGGTTTGGATGGCCCTGGTAATAATCTGTAGCAGGTCGAGACATATTTGTTTGTGGGAAAATAACTAAACCTGGGACATTGTGAGGAAGTCTCCACAAGCTGTGTTTGTAATGCACTTGTCTTGTGAACGTACAAAAGTTTCCAGTGTCAAGCCTGTGCTTTTGTTAAATTCAGAATTTCGATGCATTTAAGAAGCACTGATCAATAGTTCTTCACATCTTTCTGTCTTTCTGATGTACAGAATTTGCTGAGCATGGATGAGAGGCACAGCTGTGAGTAACAGGCCTGCAATTCATTCCTCTGGGAGATGCTGGCCTGGTTTGGTAAAATGAGTGGTTTTCAGAAGAAAAATTCTGATTTCTCATAGAAGCCTTAAGAAGCTGCAAAAATAAATGTTTTCAGTTCAGAACTGGAGCAAATCAAAATGGTTTCAGCTTTACCGTAAAAAGGTAGACTTCTTCAGGAGGAGGGAAAACCCCCCACATTTCTGCCATTTCTTGTTCTGTAACTTACCCTTCAAACATCCCCCACAAAATTCCCCAGGGCATTCATAAAAGAAAATTAGATGGAAAAATTTCAAGCCACCTTGTTATTTACAAAGAGAATTTTTATCAGCTCTCAGTTTGCAGAAGAAAATCTCATTCCTCCAGAAGAAGCAACCCAGACATATCTCTTTTAATGAATTTCAACCATGAGCATCACTTTGTGATTTATTGGCCAAACTCTAGTCAAGACTCAGGTATTGATAGCACTGCGAACAGAAGAGAGATTGGCAGATAACTTTTCTCACATTTTGCAGAAGAAATGACAAATCCTTAGTATTTATTATCCTTAAATAACTTGCCATAGTCCGAGGCTACCCTCTGTACTTAGCCAAAGCTCACAGTGACTTACAAGAATTTCACTGAGTCTGCAGTTTAATCTGAGGACTGGGGCTGAGCCTTGTGGTGGTGTACAAATATTCAGCATCCAGTCCTGATGCTTTGTAATTATGGCAGGAGATGAGGCAACCTCCTAATCCCACAAAACTTTTTGAGACTTTGAGCAAGTTTTATTTGGTGTTTTGTGTATACCAGAGAGACATCCAGACTAACACCTTGCTAGGAGGGACTTAAATTTGGGTTTTCCAGACCCCAGGGAATGCTGCAGTCATGAGGGAAGTTGCTGTTTGCTTTCTCCCAGTCTGTCATCAGAGATACTTGAATTTGTTCCCCTCTGAAAGTGGCAGAACCGCTGGACTACCCTGGCAGGCTCTTGGGCCACTAAATAGTTAATTATTCAGTGAATAGCACAAATGGGAAAAAGAGGCACTGCTAGGAGCTCTCCCAGCCAGGAGAGCCTGGGCACCTCCCTGTGGCATTGCCATCCAAATTCTGATGGGAGTCAGCCTGCACTTTTCTGCTTTGTCCAGAAATGCCACACTGGCACTGAGATGCTGCTCAGCAAATGTTTCAATGAAATAGATAAATTCTCCCTTTTTGGGAAGGTGGGAGGAAGCTGATTAATTGATGTTTTCTAACAAAACATGTTTTGCCAGAAAATCCCTCCCCAGTTCTAATTAGAATGCTGTATCTGGCCTGCATGTTTTAGGCTTATAACTCTGTTTGGAGATCAGATGGTAAATTTTTACCACTGAGAGCAATTTCCTAAAAATCTGTTTAGTATTCTGGCAGTTTGCAGGATGGGAAAAAAAAAAAATGCTTAGGGGCAAATTTTCTGCTTGGTGCACAGGGAGTTGTAACGCAATAATTGCAGCTGGGTGGGTAACTCACTGTACTGGAAATTTACTCCTTAATATCTTGAGATTATAAGGCAAGGTGGTTTTCTATGTAAACTTCAGGTTCTTGGCCTCTTTGGATACCAACTCTAACCAAGAGGAAGTTGGCAAAATTTGTAATGCAAAGAGGGGGAACAGGCACTATTGCTTTAATCAAAAATGGCTGAAATAGCTCAGGTAGACTTCTGCTGGTTCGCAATGTTACTATTTCTTAAAATTCATGTGGTAATTGAATCTAATGTTTGTGCTGGATGCTGAATGCACTTCAAATGTGAATTAGACCTATGTAACATAGATCGGCAGTGCATAATTAAGGTGTTTCGTAAGTGAGATTTAGATTTGCATTATACCCTGATTTTCAAGACATCTACAACCTTCTTTGCAAAATGAACCCAATACCCTTAGAGTATAGGTGCCATTTCATCACACGTGATATTTTTATCCAGGAATTATGAAAACGAATGAGAAGTTAAAAAAAAAATTATGGATCAGGTTTTCCCATTTGTGCAAGCTGTGTTAAGAAACTTCGCAAGGATTTGGGATGGAGGAGAAGTGGGGAGGACAGGACTTCAGTATGTAGGTTTATGTAGGGGCAGTGGCGTGTTTTGACGTGAGCCGCCTGATTGTCTCTGGTCCAGTGCTTAACAGGACATTGGGTTCTGAACTTCTCCGTGGACCACAAGATTATTTCAGAGCGTACCTAATACTTTTTCTTTTCAGACAGCTTTGATCCCCTGAGCAAGGGGAAGATTTGTTCTAGGTGATCAAGCTAAATCTAACCCAGATGAAATCCATGATCCATACATGCTGGAGATGTGAGGGGTCTCAGCACCCACTGCTTTCATCTCCTGACCCTTTCCAATTGAACTGAGTTAGTTGCTAATGGGGACACTGCTGAAAACATCTATATGGCTGCTTGATTTTCTGCTTGTTTCACACTGGGTAGGTGTCTTGGTGGGTGTAAAAACAGTGTGAAGGCTGCTCTGGATTTTTCTAATGAGTAACAGCCTCCAGGAGAGTATCGTGGGCAGCAGGACCCTGGGAACTGGGTCCATGAATCTGAGAGGTGAAACAGCGAAGTTTGACATACAAAGTAATGCTGAGAGAAAATGCAACTTCTGTGCTACCAAGATCAGGAGGAATTAAATTCTGGCTCTGTCTCCAAAATGCTCCTAATTAGAGACGACTGGAAGATCTGATATACTTTAGAGGTTTTGATAGTGACTGAGGCATGGATAACTTGGAGTGAGAGTTTTTGTTAACTTTCACTTCCAGATTGCTCTTGGCAGCGCTGGTAAGCATGTTGGATAAGGCATTAATTTTAGTTTTAAATGTTCTCAGATTTCCACAAGCTTTTATTTTTAAGTTTCCTCCTGTTCAACATGTGTTACTAAGAATACAGAAGATGTATTAATTTTAAAATTTCCCTCTTAGGATATTTCTTAAACCATCCTAATCTGTCAACATAGATACACACAAATAATTCCCCGGTATTACACTCAAAACGTAAGGGAAACACAAAGAACCCGATTAGCCTTTCTCTATCAGTGTTAAATTGACATGGGAGGGATGAAGATCTCACTAAAAAAAAATGTTAGTTTTAAAATTATTGTGTAAGTTGGAGAAGTTCTTCCTAACCAGCACTCACAGAATACAACGCCGGTGTCAAAATCCTCCCTTTGCGCAGAGAATTTGGAAAGAACAGAGAAGCAGAACAAAATGTTACTGAAAGAGTTCTGTAAAATGCATGTTTCACTTCATAAGGGCTGCTGCAGTAATATTCTTCTGATTTTGACCTTTGTGGGTTTAATATCGCAGTGCTGTGGCTGGAGCTTTGGATTCAGCTGGAGACAAAAACCTAAAAATAAACCTAATTTGTTCTAAGACAGAAACTGGAGGTCCATGTAACTCTAACCTGCAATTACAGGTGTGCTCAGGTTCACTCAGCTGCTTCCTATAGAGAACCAGTTGATAACACTTGCGGTGTTAATTTAAAGCTAGTAGCAGAAGCTGCCAAAAGACAAATCAGGCAGGTTTCCTGCAGCTTTATATTTCTCCAGAAGCCTTCTTCCAAGTGAGTAGTTTTCTCCTACTGCTAATTCATTAATGTTATAGTACTGTGCATTGCTGTCAGAATAAGATGTGGGACTTTTTCAGGGTGAATATTACTATTATGGCTATAAGCGGCACAAAGCAGCGTGGCTGCGAATCAGATTTCACAGGGTTTTTGTTAGAGACGAGTCCGACGCATTGCGGTCAGGTCTAGGTAGTTCAGTGCAGCTCCTGACCGGGGGTGCCTGCGCTGGCTCTGAGCAGGCTGGTGTGGCCGAGGCTGCACTTCGCAGGATCTAGAGCTAGGTCGTGGTGACTGCAGTAATGTGCCTGTGTGCTTTAGCCAAGTAGGGTTCTTGGAGTGCTTCACCTTCTTGGTGGTTTGCAGGAGTCTGAGGGGTTTGGGATGGTGATGAAGGGCTCCCTGCCACTGCCTGTGTTTCAGGAAGCTGTCTTCCACAGGCTGTGCAGTAGGCTCTGTGCAGCTGGCAGAAAAGCTTTGGGCAGAGCAGCAGTCCCAAAGATGCAAAGCTAGGCAGTAAGAGGTGAGTGTGAACTGGATAGATCTCCAGCAAGGGGGCATTTTAAGTGCAATTGTGCAAGCTTGTCTGATGCTAAAATTTGATTAAGAACAAATAAAAGTATATTGCTGGACAGTCAGAGACTTCTCTGAGACCACTTTAAACCCTTGCCTAGGGCGATCTATGAATATTCAATGTGACGCCCTCTCTGATAATAGTGCAATCACCTGAACATACAAATCATGGCTTTTTTTATCATTAAAGTAGGATGTTTTCCATTATTTTTACACTTGATTGATTGGCACACCTTGAACTCAACTTCTTGGTAGTTAGCACTCCCTGATCGCTGTATGCTGATCTTCGCTATGCCTTTCTCATCACAGGGTTGATTATTTGACATCTGAAGTAGTTGTGTGAGCACCTGCTAAACCAGTTTCAGATTATCTGAGTGTTTTGGGCTTTTTTTCTTCTTAAAAAAAAAACAAAAACCACCATCTTCACACTGTCTATTAACCAGCTCAACCACCTCTCTCCCTGTGTGGGGCCAGGGATGCTGGGTACCCAGAGGAGACAGAGATGCCTGCACCCCTCAGGGCACTGGGATGCTCCCGAATGTCCCCACTGGAGGGGTTCCCACCCCTGCCCACCTGGGCAAAGGGATCGGCTCCTGCTGTGGCAGAAAGCACACTATGGATACAGGCACATGCAAACTTTGTCTGCAGCCCTGATAGGGACATTCTTGGAGACAAATTAAGTGGTGGGCTTAGTCTCTTCCTGCAAGCCTCTGCCTGGTGCCGCAAGGGATGTGAGCCCTCAGCAGGCTGAGGGCAGCTGCTCCCTGTGGGGCATCAGTGGTGCCTGCTCCCAGGGCTTGGGCTCGTGGCTGGCAACAAGCAGCATGGTGCCAGCAGGCTTCCCAGGCGTCATCCCTGGCTATCACAGGGCCACTTGTACCCATCTGGTAGGGAGGGAATCAGGAGGAAATGGGGCAGCTGAGGGACCCCAGGAAATCATTGTTTCCATAACTGCCGTTCCTCACAGGGTCTCATTAACCCATTCTTAAAGACCCCCAGTCTAGTGTCTCCTTCCCAAGGGGGCTTCAGTGTTTCTTCAATATTTCACTGTTCTCAGGATTAGAACACTTTTTTTTTTTCTAATGTCTAACATGAATCATTCTTGCTGCCATTATAACCTACCGCTTCTTATTTGGACAACTGTGGATAAAGAAAGCTTTTGATTTCTTGTGGCTTTGCAAGAGAACACCAGGCTAAACAAAAATACTCATTCATAGTGTCCATGTAGGCCCATTTCCTGGACTTCGACTTTTCTCACTGTTCTCCTTCAGACTCCTATCAATTGGTCCAGGTCTCTGCTGAGGGGCCATGCCCCAAACTGGCTTCATTTTCCCAACAAAAGCCTAGTCAGCGTTGGGAGAACAGTTGCTCTGCACAACTTGCAGACTAACCCTTTATTTATGCATGCATGTTTGTCTCTTTCAAAATTGTGGCATTCTTGATTCACACTCAGTGTAATTTACTGTAATTGCTAGATCCTTTTCTAAAGAACTTCCAACTAATCAATTTTTCTCCATCCTGTATTTGTGCTGTTGATTATTTTTGCATGCTCTAATTGAAATGCACCCTATTGTTTGTGCTAGGTCTCCAGCTTGTCAGGACCATTTGCAATTCTGATCCTATCCTCACGCGCATTTGCAGTCCCTCCTGGCTGGGGGTCACTTGCAAATGGACTGAGAATACTCTACATTCTGTCTCCTGGGTCACTATTACAGCATTGAACAAAACTGGCTCAGGACAAATCCGCAAGAAATACCTTAGTTTTGTGCATCCTTCCATTTTGACAGTAAACAATCAATAACTCCTCCCTGTCTGTAGTCACCTTGTCTTTCTTGCATCCACCTACAGCAGTTTCATCTCCATTGTGTATCCATAGCATGTATAAAAATATCGTGTGAAACAGTGTCAGAGACTAGGTGAAGTATGACACTTGCCCTTCTCCCTTATCCACAAGGTCTGTTACCTTGTTGCAGAATTAAATTACATTGTTTTGACATTATTTTTATGTGACAAATTCATCTGTGGTGCTGTTCATCTCCTTCATGTCTTCCATGGGCTTACAAATCACTTGTTTATTTGTTCCAGCGGTCTCAGCTGCACTTTTATTCCCCAGCTCTGCCTTCCTCCCCTCTGTTAAGCACAGGCACTGTCATTCCCCAGTTGTCCTGTGCCTCCTCCATGACTTCTCAAAGGTGAACTCCTTCCCAGGGACTCCTAACGGCATCCCTGACTGGTTCAGCATAATAACCTACAGGCTCTATACATCAGGAACTAATTGGCTGAAGCAATCAGAAAGATCTAAGTTACTGAAGTACCCTTGAAACTTGTTTATTTTTCTCTTCCCTTAATGTAGATGGTGATAGATACTTCCATCAGAGGTCTTAATTGTTAGTTATCTACACAGAGTTGATCTTATGATGAAGATTATTGCTGAAAAGAAAGCCTTGAAGTCATCAGCGTTCACCTCTGCTGAGCCACAGAATAACACTCCTACTGCTTTTCATCTTATTACTCAGTTACACTCACAATTTCTTAGTTGTACCATGTTTTGTGATTTCTCTTCACTGATCTTGTTCAGCCTGCTTTGCAGTTTATTAATGTCTGCCCCAGTAGGGTCAGGTGCTTTGTAAAACCACGTCGCCCAGGGAGCAAAGAGGGAATATCCTGCAGTGTGGTGAGCCAGAGATCTGCTGTGGATGGCCCTTCTGCTCATCCAGAGTTGCTCAGCAATCAAACAAACAAAATAGGTATGTCTTAAAGTTACTTCTATGCCTTGTTCTGAGTCTATGCTAAGTCAGTATAGACTAATTAGATGATCTGGGCCTCATTTTACCATTTAGGAGGCGGAAGGCAACTGGTAAATATCACAGACAATCTTTGTCTTCATGTGTAGCTGCTCTATTGCATTTCTGTCTTACACGGCTGTGTACAGTGGAGCCAAAGGACAGCAGCTGGGAGGAAATTGCAGACAATGGAAGTCCTCTGGCCCAAGCGCTCATTGTGATGTATGGAAGAATTGTGTTAATTTATATGAAGTGGCTTTTGCTAAGGCTGCTTCTGCTTGAATTTGATTCTGAAAAGAAAAAATTATTCTCCCTTCTTACTGCAGACTTCATAATGCTTTTTGTATTCTTTGGTTGGGTCACTCAGTACCTGAAGCATCCCACTGCTTCCCTGCGGCAGATAAAATAGTGTCTTTTGTTTCCCCTTGCCGAGGCCTGACCCCTCCGTTTACCTTGCCATCCACTTCTCTCTGACGTCTCAATTTTTGTGGGCTCAGCAGGTGCACAAGAAAGCTTTTGTGAAGGATTTAAAGGAGACAATCTTGTGGGTACTGACAGTCTCCTTCTAGTTTGTCCTTGGCCTCTGACAACAGTGGTGCGGTCCTTCCTCCAGTGCCTCAATTCAGCCTGATTCATCATCCTTCAGCAAACCTGAGCGAGAGCCCTCTCGCCCTCTGCGTGCGGAAATAGCGTTCCCCAGAAGGCCCAGTCCCCAGCCTCCCCGAGTGGCTGATGGTGCTGGGGGAAGCTCAGCTTGAAGGGCGTGTGAGCCAGACTCGGAATTACAGCCAATTCCCACCGGAGGTGGTCCTTTTATATCCCAAAACTGCCATGATCCTTCAGTCCTTGAGGAGTTATAGGCTACTTCTCTTACACGAATCAATAAGTCCTCGGGCCTCAGCAGCTGCTGTGGTATTGCTGTGCCTGCGATGGGCAGCTTACACAGGACGTATTCATCATAGATGTCCGATGATATCCATCGGATATATGTAGCAGCCCTTCTCTTTATGGGGTAGCCCAGGCTCAGCATCAGGCCCGTTGTGACTCTTGACACACGTGCTGCTGTGAGGAGAGGAGTGAGGCTGAACATGGCCCTCACCAAGGGAGGCCTCCTCAGGGAGGCTGCCTGCAGCAGCTGTGTCCTTGGTGGGAGCGTGGTCGGGCTTGCAGTTGGACAAGAGTCTTCCCTGGGGCACGATATAATCTCCTCTCTTTAGGAAATACTGTTTTCTTCTTCCTCTGGACTTCCCAGCTCTTTTGACCAGATCCATCCCCAGATCTTGAGTTCTGTTTTACTCTCACTACCTCTTTTCTACTACTCGGTACTCAAGCTCGAAAAAAAATTAATAAACTGTTCACAGCTAATAAAGCATTGCCGCTCTCACCCTGTGCTTTTCTTCCTGTACCTCTCTTGTATCTTTCTTTACTTGTAACCCCTCCACCTCATTTTCTGTCTTATTACTCCTCACATACTTGTCACTCACCCATTTTAAGACTTTTCTGCACCTGATAGATCTGGTAAATGAGAATTGGATTCCTAGTAATTAGATAAATTTCTGAATCCTGTGTGAAGACAGGGTTAGAAAGGTCAATACCAGCTAGTTCTGAAGAAAACTAGTAGGAGCTTATGTATAAATCAGAATTTGAAGTTAAATTTCTTCCTATCTACTGTTTTTAAAAAATGAAAGAACATGGAAAATTTAAACTGCATTGAAAGACAAATTTCAAACTAGTATTTTTAACATATTATGACTATGTGGAATTTGCTACTTTTGTATCAAAAATAGTGATGTTCATGGGAAAACGAGTGAGGCATTTATGTGTATGTCTAAAGAGAATTCATACCATTAGGGAAGATTTAATAAATAGAAGACATTTGTAAGATGTATATTTAAGATATATTTATAAATGTGTGTCTGTGTACTTGGAAATAAAATCCCTGGCTTCAGACCATAAAGCAACCACTGATGGGAGGAGTTTTGTTATGAAATATGTAGCTAAACGTGTAGTCCTGTGAAGCACTCGGTGCTGGGTGCCGTCAGAGACTGCGCATGGGACAACACGAACCACTGGTCCCTGTTCAGCTGTTCCCCGCGCAGGTGCCTGAGGCACCAGGTGGAGCATCTCTTACCTGTTGACCCTGCAGGGCATTTTAGGCAGCCCAGTTACGTGTGCTGGGTGGCTTTTGCTCAGGACAGTAAAGCTGGCATCTCTGTATTTCAGAAGAGTTTCAGGAGATCTCTAAATGAGAACAAGCAGATAGATGAATTTTTGCTTTCAGAAAGCTTTCCATGTTAAATACACAGAATAAGGCTCTGAAGGGTTCTCTGCTTTGTGTTCCCAGCTCATGCCACAAAGCAATTCTGTCTGGGAGAGCTGATACTGGGAAGTTGCTTCACTGAATGCGCACCTTGAAACATCTCTCTGCCCCCAGATACGTGGACATGTATACAAATACACATATACACACTTTCCTAAGAAGCATTTTCTCCTATTGCTTTGTTTAAGTATTACACATCAATATTTTTGTCACTATTTTGCTCTTCATTACCTCTTTAGAGCTGATGTTAACTAGTAAATTAGATTCAAAACCAGCCATAAAAGCTGTCACTGACTGACATAGAAGAGCTTGGTATTTGATTGGAAATTACCACAACTATTGCAGCAATAGCATTGGCAATAGAGTAATAAAGCTAAGCACATCTCTCAAGGGCTCTACATACTGAATGATCTAAGCCTTGTAAATCTTCTGTCATGCAGCAAAATACCAGTATAACTCATTTACAATAGACAAGCTAAGGTAGAGAGTGGGTCAGCCTCCAAGAGTCAAAGCAAACCCCCAGCAGCTGTGGGAAGCAGCTAATGGTGAGCGTGTGTTTAGCTGCATCACACAGATCTCCCGGTGCTTGGTGCTGTACAAGGACAGAGCAAATTGGAGAGGCTTCATCCGAGGCGTGCGAGCGCCAGGTGATGAGGCGGAGGTGGGAGGCGTGTGAAGTTACCAGGAGGGAGTGTTGGTCAGCAGTGTCGCTGCTCCACGGCCTGTGCTTTGTCAGCGCTGCAGCAGCACGGCCAGCCTGTAGTAAAATCTAGGCTTTGACTGTGGAGACATCTGCATCAATAATGTTAGAGGATTAGATATTATTGTGACTCTTTGATAGATAGCTACGGCAAATAAGGGGCAGATAAGATGCTGTGATAAAAAGACAAATAGGTTACAGGAGGTACGCTAGAAAGAAAACAAATTAGATGGCTTTATAAATCACACCCAGGAGTTATGTGATACAAAACTTTGCTCTTTGCCAGAGAGGCTAATGGGGAAGAATGGGCAGTACCCAAAATCAGGAGAGCAGGACAGTGGTAAATGAGAGAGGAGTGTCAGGAGAGCCGCTAGGACTGCAGGACGTTGTTATCGTTCTGTCAGCACACCACTTAGACCTGGCAGTTTAGGCAGACCTGGGTTCACATCTATCCTTCCGCTTTTATCAGTGACTTCAGCTTTACAGAACAGTAAAAATGTTCACAAAGGACTCGGGGCTCCCAAAAGAAAACCTCCTGGCAATGTTAGTGGTCCGGGGAGCAGACCCTGCGTCTTTCCTCCCTTTGCTGTCAAAGTGCTGTGTGCTTCTTCATCCCTCTGTGCTTGGGATCACATCTCACATGCTCAGGAGTAGCGGGGTCAGGGGTTTCATCCATTACCAGGCAAAAGGATGTTTTGCACGGCTCCACCCATAAGGCAGCAGAGTAGAAATCTGGGTAGGATCCTTTTTTGCAGGGATGTGAGGGCAGACAAGCCGTGAGCCATGTAGGAGTGTTGTCAGGATTTCTGGAAGTCCCTCTGGAGCTGGTGTGTTTCATTCCTTTTTATAATCTTCTTGAGCTAAATGACACATTGATAAACTGTCTAGGATAAATAGCATTTTCCAGACATTACCAGACAGTGGGGACTTTTTCAATGATCCTTTGTCACCATTTAAGATCAAAAAGGTTTGTAACCACTGAAATGGGAGGAAGAAAAAGCTTCTTGATATTGCAGAGTGTTTAAGTATCCCATTGTTTAGTTAACGTGTTTTGACAGATGTGGTTTCAAGATGCATAGAAGTTTAAAAAAAAAATACCTGTATAAACCTCATCAGTTGGGGATTGGAATTTAGATTTACTTCTCACTGAATGGTGCTATTGTGTTGTACCATGAAGCTAGTGAAAATGCATAGCCATAACAGCGCCTGGATTTAAAACACTATATACCAGGTGGACTTGTGTGGAGTGATCAGAATACTAAGTGTCACTTGTGGTTTACAGTGAGACTGAGAGATTATTTGTTTTAGGAAGAAAGATGAGTAGGCCTGCTGTAAAGAGTGTGAGGAATGTCTGATTGGGGGACACATGGTATACAGGCCTAACATATTTCATTATGATTAAGCAATATCAAACGCTAAAAGTTGGATTGCTTATTCTCGTTATGCTGTTGCTCTCTGCACGTCATGGCAAGTTAATCTGTGCCTCTGGCTCAGCAGTAGCTGGGGGATACATTTTGGCGTTTGGAGTATATTTTATCACTTTTTCCCCTTCTCAGATTTCTTTATTTGAAGTAGGGTCTATGCCTGAGAACAGTCAGTCTGAGCTTTGATCCACGTCAGGATTTGACCCAATGTCGCTGTAATCTCTGCCATGCAGAACAGAAGGCTTTAAAAAAGCGTGGCACAATCTTCGCCAATTTTGAGCTGGGCTTTTGTCAGGTTTGTACTGCTGTTTGATTTGCAGCATCCTGCATGCTTCTGCTTGTAGTATCTGCTGTGCTAGGGCTTCAGAAGTAAATCCCTCGGGACCTTACCTGTTGCAGAAGTTCCAGCTTCTGATCTGATCCTCACCTTGCTCCCTGCAGAGGAAAGGTGACATGCAAGCATGTCACTTATGTAGGAATTCATTATTTTGAGCCTTTCACAAGCAGTACAGACCTCCTAGCACAGGATGAACAGGAGCAGTAACAGTACTGCTAAACAACAATATTTGTAAAATGGCAGGTTTTGGCTTCCCAGCGCATCCCTCCTTGTTGGCCAGCAGGGCTCTCTGGAAGGTTGACCAGCTTTGGCTGTGGTTGCATACTGCTAGTACATGCTTCTGGCTGGGAAAAGCAGGCACAACTACTGGTTTGGATGTAGTTACACTTGCTTACACTTGCACTGGGTTTGATCCTCAACTCTGCGGTAGCATTCAGGTTTCTGCTGCTTTGCTGTGTCTGCTGTGTTCTCTGGCCACCCACATGCAGGGACAATGCTGCAGCCACTTGGTGCTTTTGGTAGTCTTTTTAGTTAGGGTTTCGTAGGGTGTTGGTTTTTTTTCCCAAAATATATCTAAGCATCTAGTAGCATGATGTTCAGCTTTACTGAGCCAACAGCGAAGGAACTGAGCACAACAAGAACAGCAGGAAAAATACAGCAAAAATGTTGGGGGTTGAACAACAGGCATCTTCTCATCTTATCAGCAACGCTTCTACTGAAATGTCTTTATGGAAAGAATTTTAAGGATTCTGCTTTTACACGGAGTAACATTAAAAATAAACACAAAGTGTTAAGCATCCTAGAATTTCAGTCACTGGAATACTTCAGGCTCTGGCAGTATGTAATTATGCTTTCTCTTGTTCCCAAGACTGTACTGGGGTGATTTGTGTATTCCTGGGGTAAAGGGGGAATGGTCCTGATGGATGGATTCAGGGTTGCCACTGGTATTAAGTCCTCTCGTAGCTGTTAAGGATGAGGTGCTTGTTGATGTTGTTTGTAACCGAGAAGGCTGAGGGGTCCCTGAGGCTCTGATTCCTGTGCTCCTGTCCCTCTGTAATTCTCAGTGAAGTGGGATGACATGAGCAAGAAAACAAAAAGGAAAAAATGTCTATAAACATTTTGGAAAAACTGATCCAACAAAATGTTCAATGAGTATATTCACTAGTCATTTAGGCAGCTGTATAAGATGAAAAGAAAGATGGGAAAGAGGAAGGTGAATCATTTTACACCTTATTCCAAATAAATCAAAGACGTTGTCATATCAATTATTCACCAAATATGAATTAAGCAAATTTTGGTCCTCTGTGGTGATATGTCAAAGAACTACACCTAATTTGTGTTAGCTTGGCTCACCTGTGCATCTTGTCTGGGCCTTGAAATTATGTAGGCCAAATTATTAAGCTGCTGAGATTCTTCATGAATTTCTTTCCTCATTTTGAATATGTATTGCTAGATGTCCAAACAGATGTATGTCATTGTTGGTCTTACTCCTGAAGGGTTTAGTTTAACCTTATGTCCTTGGCAGATCCTTCATAGCAAACTGCTGAAAAATAATTTCTGTATCTTCCCATTTGCTTCCATTTACTGTAGCTGATGCCTTGATTTCTGTTCATTTACTTCCTTGTTACCCAATTTGATTTAGTTATTAGCCTGTAGCTGTCCCTGAGAACTTAAAAAATCTTGTCCAGGTGGATTGATGGCTCATTATTAATAGAAATAGCTTTTCAGAACTCATTTGTATGTTTTGCTGGTATGTTCTGCCCTATTCTTAAGAGTTCATGTCTGCTTTAATTTGAGAAAAGACTTTGATTCTTAATTTTGTACCCAAATACTGGAATGCTAACTGACAGCATCTCTTTGCTTTCCTTTCCATTTTAATATGCACAGCATTTAAGGCCAAACCAGGCAAAATCACTCATTGGTTCCTTAATTGTTAACTTTGGTGGAAGCATTGCCAAATGGTTTTGGCTAGTTACCAGTTTTGGTGCTGCAGAAATACTGGAAGACCATGTACCTTATCTCTGGTGCCTCAGACAGCATGAAGGAGTGCGTGAGATCGACAAGAGGAGGAGATGTCAGAGAGTCTCAGGGAGCAGAGGTGGCAAAGAGGCTGCAGGTTATAGAAAGGGAAGATGTACAGATTTGGGAAGGAAGACTGGAGTATAGAAGTAGAAAGGAAATTTTGAGCAAATAGAGAAATCTGTCTAATACTCTGTACCCATGGTATCATCTTCAGAGGCAGCTTCTTATTTCACTTAACTTTCTCAGAACTTAGACCCATATACATGTAATATTTGATGACTTAGGCAGAAATAAGTCCATTTTAAAAGCTAATCTTTGCATTACACATTGAATCCATTATAGATTCTCTTCTACTTTAATGAAAAACCCAGGTGAAAGGCTTAAACAAGAACAACTTATATTGGAAATTCGACAGAGGCAGTTGCCTGAAAATTAGCATGAATATGTTTCAGTAAATACTGCCCCAATCAAATAGATAGTAACACTCAGTAGAACCATTCAAAGAACTGAGTATGAGTAGAAGAGACATAAGTGCATTCTGCATTCTGTGGCATTTTTGTGCGCCTTTTTAAGGGACAATATTTCCCTGGCATTTAAAAGACACTTTCATCTTTCTATGTCGTGATGCAGTCTCTGACATAAGAGCAAGTCCCACTTAAGCATCATACTCAGATCAAGAATTTATGGCCTGTGTTTAAAAAAAAAAAAAAAAAAGTGGTCCTCCTATGGAAGAGATGTGGAACTAAGATATAAATTAAGTCCTCCATGACTCATGCAACTGCATAGAAGTACCTGCCTCCATATATTGTATCCTCAGAAGGAACTACCCAAAGGATGTATCACAACATTTCTTGTGGTTGTTGCATGTATAGGAAAAGAAATAAAATAATAATCCTACATAATCCTATCCTCATGCAGTTTTTTCATTCCAGACTACTGCTCTTTCACACTGCAGTCCTTTCCTACCAAAGAGATTGTCAAGCAGATTGAAATGATTGGGTCAGGACTGTGATTACGGTGAAGTTCTGCTTTGCTAGTTACGCCAGTATTTTACCCCCAAATTCAGGAATTTTGGACTTGTAACAGAAAGGAACAAACAGAGTAAGAACAGCAAGCATAGTAAACCTGGACCCACTCTATGAATTGTTTTTCTATTTTATTTTCTTTCCCAAGGTTCACTGGGCTGTACAAATGTTGCCTCGTTGTCATCACTGCAGCCAATACGTTTTTCCTGCTTGGTAAGAGAACAAGCCTTTTCCACTTACTTTGAGCATGCTGTTCTCACAGGTAAAACTATTATTTATTCATAGGACAAATGGGAAGGTATTTAGAGGAGTTTAAGTATGTAGAATGAAATGGCAAGTTTTTCTTTTACATCACAGATGGAAGTGATTCACTGTCATCCCTCATTTGGAAGATCCATCTTGTTCTGGAAGTCCTAACCCACCTATCCCCACGCAGCGTATCCAGGCCTGTGTGCTGCGTTGTCATGGGTACCCCTGCTTATCTATGAACTCTGTCTCCTAAACAATCACACACATAGACGGAGAAAAATTCTCTTTTCATCAGAAGAGCTGAATTTGTGCTCACACTCCTCTCGGTCTCTGCAGATGCTTGTTTGCTCAAACGCAGTAATATGGAGCCAAATGTCAAAATAGCTGCGGCTTTCAAGTCAGGGGTGAAAGGATGCGTTTCTCCCAGAGGAGGAGTCTCCTGCAGTAGACTGGGTGAAGGAAGGAAATGAAGGACCCCCAGGCGATTTCAGGGTTTGCTCCTGCCTCTTGACTGCTCCAGCATTCATGGCAGTGGCCAAAAAATAACTGCCTTACTGTCTACCAGCTGGCTGCCAGCTACTCTCCCTCTCTTCGGAGAAGTAGAAGCAGCAGATTGGAAGTAAATCAATAAAAAATAAAGGAGGATTCAAGCTTCCTGCCCCCCTGCTCCACCTACACTATAGATGTTTCCCAGCGCGTGGCCTATGGATTCCCAATTTTTGGTGGAAAACAGAGGCTGATCTTGAAATGTGACAACGATTCAGAGGGAGGAAGGAGATACTGCCAGATGGCTCTGCTTTGCACCTTCTTCAGTTTGCAGGGTAACGCTTCGTGATTTGCCATAAATTTATCATTTTCCCCCATCTTTGTGCTGTGGCGTGAAGTTAAACTTTTGGCCTCTTGGCCCCATCTTTCCACAGAAGTAACAAAATGATGCGGTAACATGGAGAGAGAATGAAGAAATGTTGTCTTTTTGCATGCATATGTGCAATGGAGGAGAGAAAATAGGGATGGGGGTGTTGTGGAAGAAAGGAAAGAAGCTCATACAGAGTATAAGTAGCAGAGCTGGAAACACCCCCTCACTACCCACTGCAAGCATCTCATTCCTCTGAGAGTCTGCCTGGAGGTGTCTGAAATCCATGAGAAGCCAGAAGGAACTATTTATTCTTATGATCATCATCCAAGGTGGAATTATAGCCAGAATTCATGAACTTTTTGAGGTATATTGTTTACTACAATACAAATTCAAATGGCACTTTCTTTCCTAATTTTCTTTGCTCTCTTGCTCCTATTGCAGTGTAAAACTGTGAAGCAATTCCACCGGGGCATGGTGGGCCACTAATCTTCACGCAGAGAGACAGCAGGATGTGCTGTGCTTTCAGATCTGTGTTTCATCATCCTCCTCTGTCCTCCTTATGGCATCTTTTCAGAGGTTCCACTGAGAAAATTGTAACCATGTTGTTACTCGCTTTCCACACTGTAACTATTAGGCGTGGGATAATGTCATATTATGTGATTTTTTTCTGTTGTTATACCATACTTATATCAAGGACTAAATAGTAATAAGGCTGTAAATACCCATTTCATATCTTAGTACTGGCTTTCTGGTTTATGGAAACGTTAATTTTCTTGCATGATAATCTGCACAAGTATAATATGTATAGCAGAACAGGAGTTAGAAATTTATAGTTGGGAGCTCTAATTTTGCCAAGTTCAAGAGAGAATTCAGCACAGAAAACATGTCAATAGTAGGCTTTTGGAGCATGTGTCACTTTTGCACAGAAACGCAGTTTATGCATGTAATTTACATATTCTGATAGAATTCTCAACCAGGCTTTTAAAAATTATAGTTCTAAAATTTGAAGTGATGTTTCAGCATTTCCAAGTTCAAATCAAGGTCTGTGCATGCAGTAACCTATTTAGCAGGATGGTGTGGATCTATCACCAGCACACTGAGAACACAGCTTACTACAGCTTTGGTCCCCAGCGTTGTGTGTGTGTTCTGAACAGAAGTCTTTTTGTGTCACCGACAGAAAGAGGAGTTCAGCTCCACTGAAATCTGCAGCCTGGTCGTCAGCTCAGACATCAGCTGTCCTGCTGCAGCCGGGTGAGGATTAGTGGTCCTACAGCCCACAGAATTGCCTCAGTTTTACCTCAAAGCAGTCATCCCCAAACCCCGGGGGTCCTTTTGTCTCCCTTATTTGTGACTTTTCTGTGATTTTGGTACCTGTGCAGCAGTACAACAGACAAAATGAAGCATTCTATCCCCAAGGACAGTGAATTTTTTGCAGAGCTCCGTTTTTTGTCCATGTCCCAAAAAAACCTGCAAATTCATCTAAGGGCAGTTCTCTAACCATGGCATTCAGGCAAGTTGTGCAGTTGCAGCAGGAGACTAGAGGCTTGATGTTGGCTATTGCGTGAATGGTTAACTATGCTTGATATTTTGGATGTGATATTTTATAAATAAATCAAAATCTAAATATCCATTGGTTTTACATTCCGAAATCTATGCAGCTTTTCAGTATAATTATGAGAAGACTGTCGTAACAACTTGCCCTATAATATAGCATAAGTGCACATAATTCAATATTTGCTGTTGTTTCAGATACAGATGTCTCAAACATGCTTCTTTGTTCAGAGACATCCGAACTTAGGTTTGGGTATATTGGCATTTACTGTAAACTTGCAAGCAAATTAATGTCTACTCAGGAATGTATCTAAAGCATTGTTTTGCAAGCAATTCTATGTTGTGCAGGATTTTTGTTTTCTCAAGAGAGAAATGTGCGAACATGCAGTCTAGGTAAGAATACTTAAATCCTTTATGTCTGTTCCTATTTTAAAAGTTCTTCAATGCTACTGCAGTGGCTACAAGGGCAAAGCTGCTTTTGCTACAGAACATATCTAAATGGAAATAGAGATAGGTACAAGTATACAAGTGCTGCAGATGTGAGCTCTGGTCAGAATAATAGCTGTAATATGAGAATGCATGCTTTCTCAACAGCTCCTGCTATATTTTTGTACCCTGACAAGGACTCTAGGCATTAAGAACAAATTCCTCTTTCTATCCAAAAACACTATTCAAATGAAAACTGCAACTTAGACAAAACAGCTGTGATTTAAAATAATTTGAGCAGGTTTTAAGAGGAGAATCTGTCCTTAATAAAACATCAGTCGTAGTCCTATTTGTCACCTCTACCATGGTCTTTCTCACAAAGCAACAACTGTCTCCAGAAGGTCTGGTTTGGGCAATAAAGCAGGATGAGAAGGTTCCCTATTTTCCAGACTTTGAGTTTTGTGGGGGAAAATTGTATTAAGCCTATATTCAAACAGAAACTCAGCAGGAAGAAAGCACTGAAAATAAGCATCATTTTCAGTTAGCTAAGACTTTTATAACTTTTTTTTAATTTTTACTTTTTTTTTAATGAGACTCGGTGGTAAATCTGCTAGGACTGAGAGTTTGCAGTTTTCATAAAAACAGGCTCTATTTTTTTAATTCAATCTCCAAAGCGCTTTCAGTCCCTGGAGTGAGTTGAGACTGTTCATTGTAAGCAGGAGGTCTTTTGATTGCTATTTTTATCGTTCAGAACAAGATGTCATGACCATGAGCGTGATAGGTGGGCTTAGCACTGGGCGGAGGGTGACTTTCCCGCGCAGTTGTGGTGCCAGTTGTGTGCACGGAATGGCTGATAGCTCTGATCCTTCCAGGCTATGGTATTGAGCTCTCTCTTCTGGTCAGTGCCTCACAAGGCCACAGCTACTAGGTCTTGGCAGTAAACAAGGCAATGACGTCTGTACACATGTGCACCCCTCACCTCTCCATCAGCTCCTGCAGAGAAATGCCCGGTGTCAGCGTATAACCCAGCAGTCTGAACACCCTTACGTCGCCAGGAGGTTTTCCTGATTCACCTTAACACAGGTGTGTCATCTTGGCACTCAGAAAAGGACACAAGAAATCACTACCAACTGAGATACAGCTGAAATATTTTTACCAGATTAGAGTGATTTCAGGACCCTTAGGCAGGGTTTTCAGACAGATTGGCTCAACTTGGGCCGCATTTACTTACTGTGGGGACAGGCCAGGCTCAGAGCAGGAGGCAAGGTCTTGCAAGGGTCTCCCTTGCCATCGCATGTCCACGGGAAAATGCTGTCCACTTGAAGTTTCTTCTTGTGAAGTGGTGTTGGCCAGAAGGCAAGGGATTGCTTCACCCCAAAAAGTGTTTGAGCTCACACCTCCCACCTTCTGGAGGTTTGTCTGGTGCCTTATTGTAAGCTGGTATTTTCCAGTTAGCTTTCACTCAGCAGGTTTCACATTTGTCCACTTGTGAACAAATAAATGCCGTGCTCGAATTCAAGCTTCCAAAGCTTGCATGTGGGAGAGAAGCTGCTCTTACCTCCGCACAAACGCTTGGTCTGTGCTCCAGCACGCCTGTGGCAGGAGGGCTCTACGGACCCCACCACCAGTTTGTCAGGAGAATTCTCAGTTTCAGTGGATGCTGTCGAATAGCATAAACTTTCCTTTGTTTGCAAATGCCCTGGGTAGGTAGGGTTTTGGAAAATCATACAGCATTTTTGTGAAAAACAGATCAACATTTATTACTTCTTAATCATCTCTGTAAGTGAACAAAAGAACAGCATTTTGTAGATAAAAGTCTGGTGAGTGGCATCTCTTGTTGGCTCTGAGAACAGATTTAACATTGCCTTTCATTAAGCTTTCTCAGCACAGGTCTGTCGCAATAATGCCCAATCATACTATGACCAATATTGATTGTTCCAGGACTACACAAGGTAGGAGCTGTTGCAAATACTTTGATCATTTCACCTCTCCACAGCATATACATGGCTTTTATGAAGGCTTTAGAAAATCCAGAATAAATAGTTTTAATCAAAGGAACATGGGTGAGAGAGTCAACCACGGTTAATATACATGTAGGCGAGAACAGAAGTTTTGCACCTGGTATGGCGAGGCTTGTGCGTTCATATCACCCATTCCATCTGTTTATCAATATTATGATCACTCAAGAAAAACTCTGCATTTCTAAACCCTTAGTTTTGATTTTCATAGTTTTGTCAGCAATTTATATGTGATTGGCAGAACTTTGGATATAAAAGCCTCCTTCAAGCACAGAAACATTAGACTCAGTCATGAGATTTTATAGCTACTGCATCTGGATCTGTTTCACTTGCTGCCGAACGCTGAAATGCTGAGGATTCCCACTTGCAACTTGCTCTGCTACCATGGTGTCTAAAAATAACTTACATGAAGAGCTACACCGTGTTTGGATACTTTGCTCTACATTTTGTGTTAACCTGATTACACATATGGTCTTCATGAAGAGCACAAATACTGCCAGATGTATAGTCATGAATCCTGTATTTGCAAGATGGGTGAAACAGCTGAATTAGCATCGCTCAGTGAGTGAGCTGTGCTACCTGCTTACATGTGCTCCTCGAGCTTACTGTAAGGGGGCAGTCGTACACGGTAGCCTTAACTCCCTGGGTGGGATTTCCTGATTTAGTCTTGACTCTTCCAAGTGATAGCAGAGGTTTCACACTGCATGTCTGAGAACACCCTTAATTATATTACTCTTCCTCTGCTTGCTGCTGGTGTAATGAAAATATTTTTTCATCTCAGTGATTGAAGTCTATGTGACATCTAACCAGTGACTCAGACAATAAAACTGCTGGTCCTTTTATCTTTCCATTATTCCTTAAGCAATCTGATTCTGTATTTTTCATTTCATATGTACATTGGCTGAAAACCTTAACAATATTACAACTGTAAGTTTTATCTATTTTGTGAGGTAGATTGCTCCAGTGCCTTTCCAAATAATAGCTATTTCTTCTTCAGGTTCTTTGCTCGAAGACTTTAAAAGTCTTCATCTATCTGCAATTACCATCTGTTAATCCAAGGTATAATCAATCTAACACCTCCATTGTATTAGAAATGGTTTTGATGTTTTTTTCTAATTTAATCTCATCTGAAAAATTTGAAATGTAGCTTTCAACTCCATCAGTCATGTCGTTTGTAGACATGATAGTACAGTGGAAAGATTGAGTTCAAAAGTTCAGGCACATAACTTGTTTCTAAGTTCTTGTTGGGTTACATGTTAATTATGCTTTCTGCGTAGCCCTTCTTTGTAAAACCCTGTGAGTTACATTCAATGCTTTGAAATTCTGTCCTGCTTTTTTTTTTCTCTTTTGGTAAAAATGATTGGTTTTTAGCCATAGTTTTTGGTGGCTTGTGTGGTTTTTGTTTTGTTTTGTTTCTCCAGAAAAGTAACACAGAGATTCAATTCTCAGAAATATAATCTCTGATTTGGGAATACTGTGGCATACTACGTAATTATTTCTTCCTAGGAATGGTGCCTGGTTGCTTCCAAATTGATCTTCAGTATGGTTTTGCTTTCTCCTTAAGAGAGGACCAAGCCATTTGGGACTGGGAGAAGGTATCAGAGGTGGGTCTGGAGTGGGTCGGAGCCATCTATCTCAATCATAGACACAACCCCTATGGAGCACAACTAATCCTGATTTTACTACTGAGCTGGCAGAAAAATAGCGCCATTTTAGAGCATAGAGTCTGAATATTCTTGTGATTGCAGCTTCTGAAATCTACAGCAACATTAGAATTAAAATTGTCATAAATATATTTCAAGACATCCTGGTAAGAGAAGAAATTCCACTACAAGAGTCAACTAAAGATTTGGGTCAGTTGGAGTTTTTCAGTGAACTTCACTGAGTTTTGGATCAGGTCTTAAAAAAGGTGGATAGAAATAACCAAGGTGTCAGCTCATTATGTTCAGCAGGCCTGTCTGGGCAACAAGCCAGGATGGAAGAAAGCAAGACAAAATTGGCTACCCGTTCTCCCTCCAGTATTGTATGGACAGGTAGATGTATAACATTGGATTTAAAGTATTTCTGTGGTGTTTGGAGCACTTGGTATTCTTATATCCTGCCATTCTGTAACCGAAAAGTTTATCTTCAGGTCAATGAGCCTAAAAATGTTCACTTGGAGATTTTAATAATTGGATTTTTTGAAGAATTTAACTAAATAGTGTCTATTGTCTATCTTTTATTTAAGTTTCTTCATGTGAATTAAAATTTCTTTTTCTAAGGCCAACTTGCTGCTGTCTGTAGAGTCTACATGTGCTTGGGAGGAAGCGTCTGTTCACATGATTGGATCAATAATGTGTTTCCACAGAACATCTCTGAGCCCCTTTCATCTGCATGTACTGCAGCAGTCTCATAGTGGGTGCTTGACTGGAGGGAGGCCTGTGGACCCCTGCACATTGCTTGTTACTTCTTCCCAGTTTTCTAAGGAAAGACCTATTGGTCAGATTAAAGCTTGGCTAAGATCACATAGCTTCAGCCAGAAAAGTGATGATATTCATGTTCCGCTTCCTGGGAGCAGCTGGGAATGCCTGTTTGAACAGCAAATACTGTCTGTGCAAAAGCCACCTCCTGCATGGGGTTGGCTGGGAGCTATTGCTGCTATCAAATGCTTGCAGCAAGAGGGGAGGAGGGAGGGAGAGAGGCACGCTGCCTGCTCGTGGTTGACCAGCCAAGTGTAAGTGCTGCCTTGTTTGAGGGAGAGGCCTGGGGAAAAGGAGCAGTGAAAAGGAGACCCCCTAAGCTACTGAGGAATTGAGACTTTGTTCAATAGTGTAAAGTTTAAAGGCTATGTCTCTCTACATTCCCACTGGTTTTGCTAAGGTCACTGGAGCCTCTCAAGGACCCAGGTGGCTGCCCAGGCACAACTAATTGCAGGATTGAACCCAGATGATTATATTCAAAATTGTCTTTAAAATAGTTAATCCATTTTCTGAATGTCCATCATGTTAGGAGAAATCTAGTATCTTTATCAAATCTATTTTTTTGTGTGATCCTGGGTTCAGAAGAGAGCTTGAAGCTTTTATTTGTACTGTTCATACCATCAAGGTAACTTATCATTGTTGCACAAGAAAAAGAAACATATCAAATGAAAAAATCATTTTTATAGTTGGCAAATGCCTGTATTTTGTCTTTGTATGATGTGTTGTCATTCATCATCTAACCTTGGGGAAATCACGGGCACTCTAACAATGTAAGAGGCCAATAAAAAAGAAAATGATTTCAGTAAAATTGTAGCTAGGGATATGTAAAAGAGAAAAGCCCCTGGGTAATAAAAATTACCCATGCATAATGGCTGTGAATGTATCAAGCAGGCGTGCTGTATGCAGCATGCTGCACCAACTCAGCTACAGGATGTCCCTGCCACCAGGCTTGGGCTTCCAATGGCGAAAAGAGAAGAAGAGGAGAGTCAGGAGAAGAGGTCAAGCCCAAAGCAAAGGACTAAGAAGCCAAGTACTTGGCAAGTGCTCATGTGTCTTTACCTATCTCTTTTGCCTCTTTGTTAGAGCTGTCTCCTTTGATCTTGCATTTCTCATTATTGCCTCTGCTACAGAATTTGGGCTCAGTTCCAAGGTCGAGGTCTGCTCCTGCTGAACATCTCCCATATCTTTGCCTTGTTAGTCAGGCTGTCTCATTAGAGTCTGGCAGGCTTGCACAGTGCCTGTAGCAATAGTATTCCTCACTCTTTCTTCAGTGCACTATTGTGCCTGCTTCTCTCCAGTTAATATTTGGATAATATTTTCTACTGTCGTCCCCTTTAGGCTTGGTTGGCACAGCTTTAGGAGGCTTCTTAATGTCCAGATCCTTAGTGTTCACTTTACTTTTTTTGAAGACCCAGCCCTGATCCGTGCCTTAATAATGACCCATGGTCCTAAATACTCTGAACAAGGCAGTCTTTTACATCAAACTGCTTTTCTCTGCAAGTCCTGTTCTGACAGACTGCTGTCTCAGCAGTGCTACTTGTGGTGGAGGTTTAAAGTGTACTGAATGTCTTCATTTTATATTTTACATTTTTGTTTATTGCACTTTTAAAATTTGCTGACTCTCACACTAGTGAGAAGAGTAAACCTAAGAATAAATCTGAGATTAGGGTTAGGTCAGTAGGTTAGTTAAGTGGGACTGTGTCGTTCCTCGTAGCCAGAAGTTACCACACAATAAGCATTTGACTGCCTTGGGCAATTAATTGCCTGTCCTGCTTGTCTGACCAGCCCCTAACAAGCAAAAGTGACGTGCATAAAACAAGTCATTGTTGATAAGAAATTATTACAAATAAAGGTTTTTTTTTTTTTTTTTTTTTTTTT
>VXAL01014427.1:240098-277279 GCA_013399475.1 Chauna torquata | reverse complement strand
AGCTTGGGTTAGCCGTTCAGTTTGGGAAATCATGCTCGCAGACAGTCACGGGTTGCTTAGCACAAGGTCTCTCTCTCTCTTCCCGCTCTCCCTCTCTCTCAGCTGCACTCAACAATTTTTTCCGTGCTTTGAAAAGGTCCCATTAAAAATGTATTGGAAGGGGAGAATCCTCTCATAGGTGCCAAAAAGAGGTTCCCCCAAGGACTTAGATCTGAATCTTTCATGTTTAGATGAAAATTACTCCCCTGTGAAGTTCTTGTCTACCCATGTTTTCTTCCAGTTTGTGACAGTTCCCTGTGCAAAGATTCCTTGCCAGGTCCAGCTGATAGCGAAGCTGTGCTGCAGGGGAGGGAGCAGATAGGACATCGGACAGGACAGTGACTTAAAACTGCTGACCTAGTTACGAGAAGCGCTTAGTCAGCAGTGAAGGAAGCATCCAGTTTACACTGTAAAAGCAGTAGTTGCTTTTACTGTTTTCCTTGTATAGCTTAGTTGCTAGTGCTGCTGTTAGCATAGGCCTCTTGCACTGCACATATTGGGTGTGGAAACGGCATCAGAAATTGGCTAGAACTCAAGCTGATGTTGATGGTTCTGTCTTGCCTAAAACAAACAACTAAACAAGGCCCTGTTAACAAATAAATGATAATTTCTGGAGAAATAGTTTCAGTGGTTCCTTAACTTCATTGAAATCTGGATCCTGTCTTCATGACCTCAGTAGAACGGACATGGCAGACTAGGAGTTTTCTTCTGAAAAAAAAGAGTTGCAAAAGGCTAGCTTAAAAATGGTGGGGAAGAACAGAAATAAAATGGAATTCCTGATTACCAGTGTGTTCCAGTTGTTGCATTAAAACAAAACGGTAGATGGGTCATACAATAACAAAATATAATCTCTCTGAAAATATAAAACTTCTGAAATAAGCTTTGAAAACCAGCAGTTCCAGGCAAAAGAAAAGCATACTTTAAAGAACCAGATATAGTTTAATGTTCTTAGCTACATGTTACTTGCAGTATAGTAAAAGAAAAGAGCTCTTGTGTGGGCTTAGGCCTAAGTGGTCATAAAAATTGTATGTGACAGGCAGCAGGGAAACTGCCAGCTGCTGTGAGAGGCCTTTGCCAGGCCAAGTAATGGCTGAATTCTGGTACCAGGTTAGTAAAAATGAGGAAGCTGAACTTCAGTTGTCCTCTACTGGTCTTGCAAGTAGTCATTTCTAACATAGGCTACTGCTTATTTGCAGAAGCTTGCGTTCAAAGATGCGTGTGGCACAAAGCAGTGCTTGCATTCCATACCCTTCATTATGAGCTGTCAAACATATAGCTCTGCTTTATGGTTTTGAGTTGAGTTTCTGGCTTGTAGATGCCAGGGTCCCTCCAGTTACAGAAGAGTCAGACCTTGAAGGACCAGCCAGTGTATTGTACTGATGAAGTTCTGGTATTGGTATGTCTTGTGTGATGTGGACTGGGTGATTGATCAGAGATCACAGACCAAAACTGAATGCTTGTAATTCCTTCTTGGGAAGGAACTTTGTGCTAGTATTTTTAGGTGGCAGATTCACAGAGGGTTTTATGTTGATGCAATTGCATGTGTATTTGCAGGGTTGATACACATGTGAGGCAGTCATATACGTGTACCCACCCAACTTACTGTGTGTGGCATAACAATGACATATTTGAAACTGAAGAAGTTCTAAATAATAATCATTGCTTAGACAGTACTGCGTAGACACAGGGTTTAGAAACAGTTGGGCTGGAAGGAACATGAAAAAAAGAGCAGGCTGGTAGTAACCTACTTCCCTGTCATGTATTTCTTACCAACAGAGCAGTGGTCACACAGCCAGTCCCGTGTTTGAAGACTTTTACTGTGATCTTGAGTAGTGAGAGAGTTCTCTTTCCAAATCACTGCTTGCAATAGAAAAGCAGGTATATAGCCATATTATTTTTCTTAAAACTTAAACTCCTGTGTACGTGCTAGTCTCTGACAAGAACTCTCCGCATAAATAGCGGAAAGTTGGTGCTAAGGCCACGCGTACAGAGTGACCCAACCTTTGCAGGCAGAGCAAAGCAGTGCTTTTGGGTGTCTTGCTGTGATGTCACTCCGTCCCTGTTCCGTGAGGGTGTCATTGGTTTGGTGGCTGGGTGCTTGCAGGAGGGAAGACTGGAGGAAGCAAATTTCTCTTAGTCTGTTCCTCCCTGAAAGCCAGCTGTTTATCTCTGCAGATTTTTGGTTGTGAAAGTGGACCTGTTGCCTAGCACACTTGTACAATCCAGGGCATTAATTCACGTATGAACAGAGAACCTGAGTTGCTCAGCAGTGTTTGCAAGGACGCTCAGCCCAGCCCTCCTGTGTCCTGCAAGCCTCTCTGTGGGATCTGGCACACCCAACTGTTGTGACTGTTACTGTGACCTTAAAAGAGAGACCAAGGCCATGTCTATGAAAAAAATGCAAATCTAAAACAACTGTATAAGATCAAATGATTAACATTGTGGCATCAAATTCAAGCAGGGAGAGTAGGATCTGGTTTATACATATAAGGAAGAATGCAGTTTTGCCATAGAATTAGCTAAAATGTGCCGAAGAACAATCATTTTACATCATAATGCGTTTCAGCTTGAGTGTTAAGAACAAAATAAAAGACGCTTCTTAAGTGGTTTTGGGAGACTACAAGTAAGAATTCCTTCCTGATACTGTTATTTCTCCTTTAGTCTCATTTTGGTTGTTAAAGATTTTAAGTGCAATAAAAGCATTAACAGTAAACTTACTGGAGGTGAAAATGTGCATATGTAGCGGTGTCTGGGGTGTAGGAATAGGCCTAGAGGAGGAGGGAGGTCAGAGCCCTTTTTTTTTTCTTTCCCACAGTAAAAAAACTTGTGAAGAGGTTAAAATTACAATGGGAGTGTCTTTTGTTCTGTCCTTTGAAACAAAGCATAAGCAAGGTTGTGCTATAACCTCTACCTTTTTTTGATTTTTTCTTCTTAGCAGATACAAAGATCTGCGAGCAACCTATGGCATAAGGATATCTGATTATGTTCTCTCGTTCCTTTTATACTTGCAATAAGATGAGCATATAGATTTCTAGCCCCTGCATGGAGATATTCCAGTGATGATCTTGCTTGGATAACAGAGTTTTCAACCTCTTCTGTAGTGCCAAGTTGCTGAGCTACCACTTTGCAACTGAAAAATCTTGCCCTTAATTTGTTTAAGGTTTGCTGTCTGATTTAAAACTTTCAGTAGTGTTTGCTAGGATTGTTTGAACTTGCTTGACTCTTTGTAGAGGCCAGGGTATTCCAAAATGAAAGCTTATGCTTTGCTTCCATGCTATACTACTGTGCCACAATAGGTAGTCTCAGCCCTTCTAATTATCACCTGCTGTGTTGCTGGGTTATCAGGTGTGTGTGGGAAGTAGTAAAAATAAACACATTTGGGTTTTGTGCACCATCAGCTGAACTCCTAGGCAGATAGTTGGAAAATTTGTTTAGTAAAAGTAATCTTTCACCTTCTAAAATTACTTACACTGTTATATCAAGTAGTGATGAACAAGTAAAACAAAATATTTTATTAGCTCTTTTATGCTGTGTCTGCAGCACGAAATTATAGGGTTTACATTTCTGATGCTGATAAAGCCTTTCAGGAGATTATTTTATGCAGCTATAAATCAAAGGTTACTTTTCAGATTGCCTATGAAAAATATGTAATAATTAAGGTATATAGCTCTGCATTGCTAAGGTTAAGTCGAGTCTGTCATTTTAGCACAGTAACAGTTTAGTTGTAGCTTTCTATCATCTTGTCTGGAAAAATATCTGATAAAAAAAATGAACATCCAGCCATTCAGAAGAATGTCTTCAATAAGCTGAGAGAAACTGAGATGGAGGGGCAGATTGGACTTAACTCATAGGTTTCTTTAATAAAATAGCGTTCATCTGTAGTATTGAAGCTCCAAAGTACAACTTTACTATGTTAAACGTTAAGAAAAAAGAGAATACTCTTTTAGATTTTCTCCTCATCCAATTAAAAAAAATATCCTGCAGCAAGCTGTACAGTGCTTCTATAGCTAAACTCCAAAAAGTGCGAGTGTGGACCTATAACAAATGTGATTGAATCAGTAATATATTTTTGTAGTATTTTAAGCATCTGAATTACTTAATAACCCTTTTATTTTAAAAATAAGCTCTCTACCTTTAAACTGTGTCCTCCACATTGAGCCTCTGTTGAGTACAATCTTAGATAAACCTTTTAGGCTCTTCGCAATGTTTGTGCTGCCTGAGCGAGCTAGTGATATACAACAGGAGGTCACTGATACCTGGGGCACGCTCCTGTTGGCCACATGCATGAGCTCAGTCGCTTGCTGAAGCTACTTCTATGCATACAAGAATAAATGTATGCACATATACAAGAAATTCACAGATACCATGTGAGTACGGGAGACCTGCCTGGCGCCTGCTATCTGCCATCTTCTCTCCGCAGTTCCTGTTTTAGCTACTCCAGCACTTCCCAGAAGGCCTCTATGAAGTCTTGCCGGACAGTGTAGCCTTTCCCTTCTGTTTTCAGTAATGCACAACTCGCTTTCTTCCCTCTTCTTTTGCCTTTACTCAGCAGAACTAGGCTGTCACTGCTTTTTGCGTCTACTTTTTGTGTTACTTTACGCAGAGGAATGTAGTGTGGTATGCTGTAGGCTGTAGCTCCAGCCAGCCATATTGACTGTTGCCATTTTTTTTCATTTGGTACTCATGTGAGCAATGTCTGATTGTAGCTAGAGAATGCTGGTTGTGTACAGCATCTCTTCCCCTTGAGTGATTAGTATCTTGTTTTTTGAGTTGAGTTAAACTTCCTTTTCCCTACTAAAGTAACAAACGCTGTATGTCTGAATTGTGCTAACCGTTGTCTGTCTTCCATTAACTGTCAATTAAAAAAATTTTTTTCTAGACCTTCTTTTTGGCTGGGGAATGAGACGTTGAAAGTGCCTGTAGCGCTCTTTGCCTTGAATAGAAGACGACTATGTGATCGCCTGAGACAGAATAAGGATGTCCAGAAGAATTCAGTTGTTCTGCTGCAGGGCGGAGAAGAAACCCAGAGATACTGCACTGATACTGGTATTGTGTTTCGCCAGGTAAGAGTTGAAACAAAGCTTCAAATCAAATAAAGAAACTGCCTCTTATACTACACGAATTTTAAAACTATTTTTAATTATTCTCCTTTTATCTCTTATGTGTGCGTTGCTTTGCTTCACTGAAATGACTTGGCTTCTTTGTAACATTGCCTCTTCAGCTGCAGTTACTCTTATGCTCCCAGTGCTTTCCTGTGTGGGGTTGTTAAGTGGCTTAAGGGGCCTAAACCTGTTCAAGACCCTGCTGCCTATCACTGTTTAACGTGATATTAAAGGCATCAACTGGACGTATCTTATTTTTTTCCAGTCTTGTCTGTCATGAAAAACATAACCTTCTTTCTGTAATGAAACACGTTACAATGACCTAAACTGAATTAATTCGTAGAAAAGTGTATTAAAAGTATATGCACTATTTTATAAATAGTGTGTTCCACATACCAGGATGTATCTCAGAATTTAAAATGTGTCTTCTCAAATTAGACTCTTCCTTACATACCTATGGGTTCTCCTGTCACAGAGAGGACTTAATAACTTGTTAACGTAATGATGAACACATTCTTAGTATTGATTCGTTTAGTTTTATGAATTTAATTGAGCAATTGTATGTTTTGTAGAAACTCAAATTCTAACCTAGATAGTGTATATCTTAAAGTAGTTATTGGTCTGCTTTTAGAGGACATGCACATTTCAGGATATCAGAACGTAGGCCTGTCCTTATCAGGATTCATCTCTGTATTCAGTATTTTGTTGTTTGCTTGTTTGTTTTTGAAATAACTCTTGGCTAAGGGTTGTTCCTATTGAAGCTTCCTTCTTCTCTGCAGGAGATTGGGTCTTCACTTCAGAACTGCCATCACAACGCAGTGAATCTGCTCTCTGCTTTTGCCTTGTCTCATGTGACATGATTATTTCTTCCTGATACTACGTTCCCTAATTCTAGACTGGAAGAATGTATTTTATTGTGCTGAGTTGACTGTTTTTTATTTCTTATGGTAGCTTATTAATCTCTGATCATTTCCAGTTGCCAACAGAACGATTTGTTTATTAAAACCTAACACTAATCAGTCTGAAAAGCTTGAAACCTAAACCGCTTCCTTTCCCTCCAGAAGCAAAATAGATCTCTTTCAGATGTGTGGAAGTTGGAATTAGTATGTACTGTAGTGTATTTTTAGAGTTGGTAGAAGTGAGGGTTTTCTTTTAAGAATATATTTTGTCTTAACCTAGGAATCTTACTTTCACTGGACTTTTGGAGTAACTGAAGCAGGCTGCTTTGGAGCAGTAGATGTTGATACTGGAAGATCCATGCTTTTTGTTCCACAACTCCCTGAAAGTTATGCAGTTTGGATGGGAAAGTAAGACATATCTTTTAACTATGTTAAGATATATCTGGATATTTAATGCAACTGTCTGAAGAGCTGAAATGCTGTCTGATTTTAATCAGATGCTACGAAGTCATTTGGTGTGAACTGCAGTGATATGTCTGTGCAATGATACAAAATGTGATCGGCTGATATTGCTCATATAATATCAAATGATTCACCACCATTCAGGAGAGAAAACATGTCAAATTGCAACCTATGAATCGTGTGGTATCCATGAAAGGAACCATAAAGAAGAGTAGAATTTTTCTGTTAAGACAGAACAAGTTATTTAGTAAAATAGACTTTTTCAAGCTGCTTTGCTAGGTTGCAGCCTTCTCAGCTAATGAGGCTTTTTGAATGGGAGGAGGTAGTTTACCCTCTTTGATATTTTGATAGGGTTTTTTTTTTAATGAACCAACTGACTGGGGAATGTGATTTAATTCTATTCTGTGAGTATGCCATAAACATCTCTTTTTCTATCCGCATAGGTAGTAGATATTGCTCAGTGCTATATTAGTGAAGGAATTAATTTATTTGTGTTCATTTCCTTATTCAATCTTAGTTGTATTTATACTGTCTAACAAACTCTAAGAGTCTACGTGGTCTCAGAATATTAGATTACTTCTAATTTGATGTTTTGAGCTCAGGTTGCTTTGTTTCTAATTGAAGCTATCACTTATATTTTAATGCTAATTTTGGGAAAAGGAAAATAATTGCAACCAGTCCCATATGCTGAACTGTTAGACCATATGGTAGGGCATGGCTGCTGTCTTCTCAGAGAGTTTGTATGAATATCACTCTCTTAGACCTGTGTGGGAGCTTAAATTGTTTATAATCACTTTAAAATGCAAATACTACTATCTGAAATACTTCAGCTCAAAGCTGCACCTATATGGGATGGTAGGTTCTGTTTAACTCCCACGTGTACTGTAAACTCTGTTCCCTAGTGGAGGTTGTTCGCGTTTACAGACAAAGCTTTTCCCTCCTCCTAGGTTCCTTTTTGCTAGTTCAAATCAGCTGTTTCATACCCATGCATATTTTGTTTAATCTGAAAAGTATTTAAAATATTACTGAAATTCCACTGTCATTTTGTATTTTTAAACAAAATAGTGTTGCTTATATATGGTGGCCTTTTTGATTTGTTGTGCAGCACTCAGTATTGGTTCATTTACAGAATTGTAAGTCTGAATAAAAATGGTTTATTGCCATTGTATCTTTTCTTGTGGAATGTAATAAAGCGATTGCCTTTATCGCAGCATTTTTGTTTTCTAAATTCTCGTCCTTACCCTTCCTGCATCCCTCTGTTTGGATCTTGTTTTCTTTTCTGTCAGCCATGGTCATATACTTTTCCTTCTTGTCAGAAGGAGGATGGATGAATAACTTACTTGTGAGGCAGTAGCACTTCTACTTCATAAGTTAGTTGGCAGGGGGTACTGCACACAGCTAGAGATTGTGTTCCTTCCCAGAAGAGTCAATTTTAAGTCAAAAGTAGCACTAAAAGAAAAACAAATGTTTGCCTTCCGTCCTCTGTTTATCTGCTATAGTTTGCCTTGGAAGTGCTTTTTTCTGTATGTGTGGAATGTACTATCTGCCCATTGAAGAAACGTTCGTTTGACATCGATGGAGAACAGATCTATTCAATCCCTTGTATAATATTTGCAAGATTGGTATCTTAGTGAGGTCTACAGCTGGTCTTCTAGTTCGTAGTGCAGGGTGGGCTTGATTTGTCTGGTGTTTGTATTGCTTTCTATTTAAGACAGATGCAGGAATCTGCTGTTTGAGTTTAGACAAATACATAGGTTCTCTTAAAATGAACGCAGAAGGCTCTTTACTGCTACCATGTTACTAAAAGTGTTGTGTGGTGCACTGTTGCGCTTTCGTTTTTGAAGGACGTATCTTTGGGCTATGTTCAAAGACATCACTTAGGTAATGTGGCAGACAGAAAGGTTAACCTTTTTGCTGTTAAATAATGCAAAAGTGGGACTTCTTTGCTTTTTTCAGATTGCACTGTTAGTTTGGCCAAAACCAATGAAGTGCCAATGAGAGCGTTTGGTTGGAGATGAGCAGACTTTTAGTTTACAAAGGAGACCAAGAACACTAGAATTATTTTAAACTTGCCAATTGCACTTGCTTTTATAAGTAAAAGACAATTTTGCATGCTGATGTGGTGTGTGGGAACTCTCACCAACTCACCTGTTGGTGAACATAGAGATGACAAATGCAGCTTCCTGGGCTGCGGTCTGCCAGCCCTACCAGTACTTTGTAGTACCAGTGGTGAGGGTGACTAGCACTTGTTTGGAAGCGTTACTCATTTTGTAGGACTTCTGTCTGTACGTGTATGCTCTAAAGATTTATAAATAGCTGTAAGGCTACTTTTTAGAAGTCCTTCATGCTAAAATAACCTCTACAGTTTTAAAAGGAAGGAGAGATTTAACTATCTTCACAGTTTAGACAATGAATGTTCTCCAAAACAAAAAAGTAACCTCTTAGGGTGGGAATTGCAGAATTGTTATGAGGATATTTGTTTGACTGGTGGTCCTACTTTCATGTTGGGAAGGAATAACAACAGTCAGTCTGTTTTTAAATTTTGAGCATGGGTAATTCTCCTAATGTTAGGCTAGCCCATTTTTTAGTTGAAAAGATTTTTTCAGCCAACAACTAAGAGAACCATTTTGCACATCTATTGATTTTTACCTCTGCCCATTACCCCTCCTATTATTTGCAAGGCAGACGAAAAGACTTTCACAGGATGGCTTACAGGATAAGCTTTTGCTCTTCTGAATTATTTTTCTATTCTTACTTTTGGAGAAGGAGTTTAAAAAATTCATGTGATAATATAAAATTGTAAAGGCTTCAGAAACGTAACTGTGCTGTGAATGCCTCTCTTTTTCTGCACAGTCTTACCTAGTCAAGTTTGTGGTGCAAAGCTGTTAGCAATTGTTTTTATTTCTAGGAAGCATTCAGTTGGTATGACTGTATGTCTTGCATAGAGACTTCAATTTCACTAATTATTGCTGCACCTGCCATTTACCTCCTTAATTATAAATGACAGAACTAGTCAGTGTGCTGATTAAAGATATTTTATAAAGTAAAACATACTGTACAGCAGCTGCTTTATGTGGAGTGGATGCCAAAATAACTTAATTGCCTTGCCATATAAAGAGTGTTTTTAATGGGAAACAAAAATATTTAACACTTTCATGCTCTAACTTTAGAAATACATATTAAATGGGACAGAGCAATATTTATATGCAATTTTCTTTGTTTTCTTTGAAGCCCTGCTGTCTAAGTGGTACGTATAACAACATTAATCTAACGTTGCATCCAATGTAAGTAATATTTTTCCATGAAGCTGATTGGAAGCTATCTGTATTTGCGAAGCTTAACCTTGGCGTGGCACGTTGGAGCTGCAGTAAAGCACAATGAAATGCTTTATAAATGTCACTGTTTTCTCAGTGACCTAATGAGGAAGCTTCTCAAACATTGTCATCATTTTCTAAGTAGGTTATAACCAAAATGAACCTGGTTGGAAAAAAATCACTGGTTTCGGTGATTAAACTTGACTGAGTTCAGCAAAGCTAAGAAGTTGTACTGCTCTTTGAAAAAAGTGCAAAAGTATGTATTTATTTTTCCCAATCACTTTTGTAAAAAAAAAGTTTTTAAAGCTGTCTGTGCTTTACAGTTTTTTTCCTATAGACTGTTTGTGGTCATGAAAATTAGAATTATGTTCTAAGAAATCACTTTCTTGATCTCTTTCTTTATGAGGACAGGTGAATTTTTGTGGTATTTGTATTTTGAATAACTGCGAGTATTAAATTTATGTACAGCATGGTATGTTTATCTGGCTGTATCATGGCGGTGAGACTGGTGCGTTTATTAGCCCTAGGTGTGGCCTACAGGAAGGCCAGGTCTGTACTAAGCCCACTCTATGCAAGCTGAAATTTGAGACAACTCTTGAAAGGTAGAGGGGTCTCTGTGGGTGCTGTAGGGGACAAGCTAAACCACCTTAATCGTTCTTCTTGACACAGATTTTGCAGGAATGAAGGACATTTTCTACATGCTTTAATGATGCTGTACGTATAGGCCCTCTTCTCTGTAATGTGCTCTGGAGCTGTGTGTTCGTATAGTATACTCTTGGAAGGGTCTTTGGTTTTACCTTCTGAACTGATCTGGCATGTCATCCTCTGAAATTCTTTCTTGCAATTGATGTTTTCCTTTTCCGTGTCTATCAGTTTCATCCTTTCCCACCATTTATCCCTTTCCCTCACCCACTGAATTTTTATTTTGCCGTTCAAAAAAAGAAAAAAATCCATTTTTAGTCACTTTAGGTCATCTTATTACTGTTTTGTACCAAGTAGCAATTGCAATTTATCTGCAAAGTTTGTTACCACCTGCAAATGCCATCTGTGGATCTCATGAACATATTCAGTCCTGCTTCTGAATACCATCAGAACTAATTTCAGTCTTTACATTATCCCACTAATCAAGACTTGCAGTCTGTTGCTGTTTATCACTTTAACTTCTGAGAACATCAGTCGAAATTGATACAGCACTTTTCAATGCGGTAGTTGGAGGGTTTCCCAGCCCTTGAAAAGCTCATCTTTTTATTTATCTATTTATTTTTAATTTTCTGCTTTAGGCCCTTCAGGTTTTTATTATGATTAGTCATTGGGTTTCAGGTCACATCATAGTGTTCCTGTCTAAGCCAATTTGAGTTGATTTTGGAGAGTAAGAGTCTTCAGAGAGATTTTTTGTCAAATATTTTACTATTATTCGGATAGTACATCTGCTGCTTTACCCTTCATTCTATCCTTTCAAAACTTTGTACAATAAAACTGGTTGCTTCTGACTGACGAGACTGACTTGTGTAATTCCCCATACTGCTTATTTTCTGTGATTCCATTTCTTGTCTCCCATTCATTTATTATGGTATTACTCTGTGGATAAAAATTACTTCTATAGAGTAATTAACATCTAGATTGTGCTTGCCACTTCACTGATAATTGTTTTTCTATAAATAGTGCTGCTCTAGTGCTCTGACTTCTCAAATGATCAATTTAGTTGTTGTCTCAGTGTTCTAGCTGTCCACAAGCCTTGTTAGTCCAGGATAAATGCGCACTGTTTCTGTCACTTTTACTTCAGTAATTATTTTTATGAATATTTGCTTTGTAGATGCCTAAGTTTCTTTGTATTTCTTGCTCAGAATGTTTTAAAAAAATAAGTCATTTGTATCAGTCCATTGATTTGCCCTCTCAACCAGCGCGCACCTTTGACTGGATGCACAATTTGTTGACTTAGTAAGTGTTAATGTGCTTCTTTTTCCTCTCCTCTTTTTCATTTAGGTGTATTGAGAAATAAAACGAGCCGTAAGTAAATCTGCTTAACAACACTGCACCAGAGTTTTTAGATGTGGCTTTAAACCCCAGCATGAGAAAGTTAAGTCTTTCCTATGCACGTCTCACGCGTGTGGTAAGGGGGGAAACGTTGGTAACTCTCACCAGGCATTTCTTAGTTTATACTTTATTTAATGTGCTAGCAGGAGTATCAAGTTCAGCGGTATAAATTCCTGATAACATTTTGAAATATCAGGGAATCCAAGTTTTCTTTGATCAGGCATGCCATCTGTTTTTCCTCCAAGGATTCAGATGTTGCTGGTAGGAAGGTAAGCTGCAGCAAAAGAAATGCCCGTGGGGATTTTCCAGCAGTGCTCCAACAAGGCTCTGCACCTCCACTGTGTCTTCTGCTGTGCAGCTGCCTGGTTTGAGTGCAAAGCTCTTTGCTTCTCATAGGCCAGGATTTGAGAAGGAACTGTAGGATGCGAAAATCCCGCAAGTGAGATATCTACAGTGCTACCTCTATTCTTGCACTTTTAAAATTGTTCTCAACTGTTGCTGTTAACTGTTCTCTTTAGGTTTTTTATTTGCTAGGGCCTTTGCTGTGTCTGTCTCTGCACACTTGCTTTCAGTCTTTGAGGCCTGACTCTGGAAGAGTATTGTCTGTGTTGTGCTATGTCAGGAGAAAGAAATGTACAAAGAGAAAAAAAAGAAAACATTTTGTAAAATAGGATAGGGAAAAGTGTAATGAATATTAATGCGTCTTAAGAGCTAAATGTGAGTGAAAAACAGGCAGGTTGTGTTTTATTTGCTGGAGCTCTGAGTGTCGGAACTCGTGGCCTTGACCGTACTCCTAGGAGATGCCAGATACTTCTTTGTCTTACAGGGGCAGTGTGGTGCAGTGGATCGCAGACTGTTTACGTGGATGGGTTCTGCCTTTTCTTTGTGTCCAGCGAGTTGTTATGGCAAATTACTTTAATTTCTCTGTGGTGTAGCTTTTTTTACAAGTTACAAGATAGGAATATTGTCATCTCCTTCTTAGAGCTGTTCAGGTCATCTTAACGCTGCTGTGAACATCAGTACTGCTTCCTTTCATGCTGTCACCAATTAATATGGGAGCTGTGGGACATGCTGCACACATTCCAGACCTTGCTGTAATGCTTTTATGTGTGGGACATAAAATATTGCTGTTTTTCCCTCCAAAATAGGTGTGTTTCCAAAGTAAAAGCAGAACATCTGCTATTGACAGACGCAATGTGTAACTTTCTGCATTAAGCATGAATTAAGACCCGTGTTTACCACTGAGTGGAACTGTTACTATATAGTGACCTAGAAATTATGCTTAACCTCTTAACCAGTATAATTCCTTTTGAGCCCTTTTTGGGAGGAGAGATTTCTTATAATTATTTGTCAACAGTGTTATGCTGTGGGAAATTATTCCAGGATTTCAGTATATAAAAATTTCCTTTGTTATAGCTTTTTCTGTACCCAGTATAGAGCCCTTCTCTCCAAGGAAGAGTTTCGTTTGCAGAAAAAAATAAAGCAAAGGCTATCACCTTGTAAGTTTTCTGTGATTTTGCTTTTTTCAGATAACTCTTGATAGTGTTTCTTAAATGTCTAATTAAGGCACTGCCTCTTGAAATAGAATTTATAGAAAGCTTAAAGAACTTTTCTTTTGAGAATGCCTACGGTGGGAACAGCTGAGCAGGAGCAGTGAGACTGTTTATAAAGTAGATCAAACAGTTTGTTGAGAGTTTGGTCTTTATTAGGAAGAACCATGAGAGTCTCCTGAATACTTTATTTCTGATTTCTTAAGTCCAACAGTCTGTATGTTGCTCTTAGTTATCCTGCTTTGCATAATCTGTTCGTGACATCAGGAAGTCCGATATCTTACATCCAGTGTCCTGTATCCGATATCATGCATGTAGACGCTACTGTTCTGTCACTGTGCAGGATGTGACTTCTGTTGCAGCCCTGGTCACTTTTTGCAGACAGATCAGCCTGAGTCTTGATTTTCAGTTCAATTTTTTTTAAGTTCAGCTATTTTTTCAAAATCTATCTTGTTCTGGTCTATATCAAAAGGAACAAGGAAAACAAGTTTACATGTATGCGGATACTTCTGTCTTTCAAAGGATAAAACAGAAATTGAGAGAAATGTAGAAAGGGACTGACATTAAGGTTGTCAAAACACATGCTGGAGGCTGCCTGCAGTACCAGCAAGTCGATTAGTACTGTTTTGTTTTAAACCTAACTTGATGCCTTTTAATCTTCTTGTTTGAGATAGTGAAATTCCTTTTGGATATATAGGTGATTGCATTTTTTTGGACAAAGTCAGGAACATCTGCTGGTATCTTGTAAAGCCTCCCGTGTTGTTCTTTCTAGCAGTTCTCGACACCCCCTTGTTTGGTTAATGTTTTGCCATCTGTTAACGTGATGATGTTGTAATGAGGAGGGAGTTTATTGGTGAAATTGTGACAGCATTAAAACATTGCTTTTCCTCCTTCACCTCTACTTTGTTTCTTGACGCATTTGTATTTATCTAGATTTATTTATTTATTTATTTTGGATGGAAGACAGATTTCAATGATTGGAAATTGCAGGTGATTCTTATTATTTGGCCCTCGTGTATGTTCATGGATAGTGTGCATAGTCAGACAGCCTGGAATGCTACTTTGCTGTCTGTGCTGTGTGGTTTTAATTTAGTATCTCCCTTTTGCAGGAGAACTGGTACCTGGCATTGGAGCTGCCATTAGTATACACATCTTTCTTTCTTTTGTGATGTGATGGTGCAGTAAGGCACTGTTCTTTCAGAATAGATTCAAAACACAAACAGTGCCGGATGTGTAGACTAAGGAATTCTGTAAAACCATTCAAGTCTTAATATTAAAGGTTCATTATAAATTGTGTAGGTGTAAAGCAGCAGAAAGGTAGAACTGATTTTTATAATGTATGAATAAGACTAAAAACTATGATACTTGAAGTGTGCTGATGGTTCTCAGGTATCTGCCTGTTTGGACAAGCTGATGATGGGAACTTAGCTAATGGAGAGCTCTGAATGAAGGGACAAGCTTAGGGCAAAGGTTAAGTATGATATGAAATAAAAAGCAAAACTGGCACTTTTAAGTCAGACAACTGCTCGTAGATAGAAATGGTGCAACCGCCATTTCCACAGTGTTACTGGTATGTTTTTATTCTGTATTTGAGGAAAGCAAAAAGTGTGTGAAGCATCACGAAGTGATGGTGATGAACTATTTTCTATTCTAGCAATAAACCTGGAGAAAGTTGAATTGCTCCTAAAGGTAATGTTTTTATCCAGATATTTTAAAAGAGCTGACAAAGGGGCTCTCCTGCCTGCTTTAAAAACTCAAGTATGGAACAGAGAGAAGATCCTGTTAGTAAAATCTAACAGCAGGATATGTAACAATATCAGATGCCTGAAAATCAAAGCGTCTAGAAATCAAACTAAAAATCAAACACCTGTGCTTTTTCTGATCTCCCCTGGCTTTTATAATCTGTGGATCGCTTGCAGATACATTAGGAAATAAAACATATGTGAAAATAGCAGTGGTGTTAAGATAGCCATATGAAGGGACCTTGCAATTCAGTGGATTTTTTCTTAGCCTAAATGTCTGTTAGCAGATTGATGCAGGACTGGCTGATGCGGCAAACTGGGTGGCTTTTTTTTTTTTTTTTTTTCATTAACAGATCTGCAGAAAGCTAAAGCTTGTTGTGGGCAGGGAGGAATCCTATGCAATTTAGAGGAGACAGTGCAGTTAACTTGCCACGCTTTGGGTGCCTTGAGACCTTCTGCTGCTGACTTGCCTTGCTAAAGGTGCTCTGGTCATTTCTGAGGTGTATACACATATTCACCTACATATTTGAGTATGTATCTGTAATCCTTTAGTAACAAAATAGGCATTCAGGGTGACGTTAGCTTTACAATATCATGCCAATATAGCCAATGCAAGTATGCATCACAGTTAGATGAACAGTGTTCTTTTTTGTCGTCACAGGTGTTTTTTGTTTTTTTTTTTAAGTATGTACTTTGCCTGCATTTGATGTTGCAGTCTCGGATAGGATGTGATCCACATCTCCCCACCCCATTGTTGGTCTAAATATTTAGACTACATAGAATGAAATGAAATCGACTCTTTGCGTCAACCTGTCCTGGTTGCTCTACCTGAATAGGATATTCAGACATAGTCAGATTCACAAGTAATTGTGTTTTATGACATAAATTTGTGTTTACAGCTACATAATATAAAGGAAGACAAAAAACAGTACTTGGAGACTAGAATAAGTGTTATGCACTCATTGTGATGGACTAAATATATTTTTAGCCTAAAAAAAAAAGTGGATAATTACAGATAAATATTCCTTTGCATCCCAGTCTGTAGCATTTTATTTAAGGTTTCTTTAACTGCTCTTGCTGCTGAGCTGCTTTTGTATCTGGCTTTTTATTATAGGGTGACCTGTTTGACAAAGTGACATTTAAATGACTTACAGCATTAGAAATCTGGAAAAAAAGTTATTATTTATTTATTTATTTATTACCACTGTGAATTTAGTTGAACCAAACGGAAAAGTTTAGAATAAACTTGAAGTTTATGCTAGGGTGGTCAACTGACTGTAATTCCTGCTTAACTAGTTTCTAAAACTATACTCCCTTACTCTTTTGCTGTTTTTTAATTTAATGTGTGATTTAATGTTTCACATTGTATTTTTGTAATTAAAGTATTGCTCCTCCTCTTCTTTTTCACATTGCTACCTCAGTAGAATTTTGTGTATATCAAAGTTGTCACTTGTGACTGAAAAGTAAATCTTTAATATTTGGTGCTTTAATAAAATTTCAGCTTTTAAAATGAAAATCTGCATCAGAATTTGAATATTTTCTTAAAAATTTAGGCCATCTTTAGCATTTCTCAATTGCTAAGAAAAGCTTGAGAGTTAGAAACCAAGTAGGTGGGCTAGAACGTGGAAGAGGGCAGAGGAGGTAGGAAGCATCAGCAGAATGTAAACAAGCTTGATATTTAACACAAAATTATGCCAGCTTTTTCACTGGACTGGAAGTGTGATGAGTTCTAAGTGGTGAACTAGAAACAGTCTCATCTTTTAGGCAACCTTTGGCAACAGAAGAAGGAAGAATGTATTATTGTAAATAAATAGAAGCATTGGACTCCTACCTATTCTTTCTGACTGCCATAATCTATGAGATGCCAGATTCTTGGCTGGCTTCTTGGGTGGCAGGGTAGTTGGGCTTGATGCATTTCCTGAAGTTCAGAGTTGGTTATTTCCATGGTGAGATAAAATGATGACTTCTACTGTTCTGGAGGCCAACTATTGAAATTTGTAATGAACACTCGTATTTTGCTAGGCTGGAGTTATAAAACTATAGGGAAAGGAGATTGAGCCTTTTGGTGGCTAAAGTGCGTTATTCTCTGTAGGTTTTTGCTAATTTATGTTGACAGTGAATCTAAAAGTTTTTACACAATTCTTTCCCCCAAAGCTTGTAAAAATTAGACTATTACTTCTGTTCACATCTGCTTGCAAAAGTTAATTTTTTTGTGTAGGTAGGGAAGTACATGATTCAATAATATTTGGGATCATGTCTTCCACTTGGGCAATCCTACTAATTAATGTATGACTTGCTGTGGGGTTTTTTGCTTGTAGTCTCTGCAGTGATTAATCAGAATTTTGAAACTGGCAGCCCATAGCAGTGTTACAAAAGACAAAGACAAACCTAAAAATTGTAACAAATTAACTTATTCTACCTGCCTGAAAGTTCTTTGTAGAGAGAAGTATCAGATGTACTTGAAATCATCAGAGCTGAATATAACCTTTGATTTTCATGAGGCCAGTGAGTGTTCTGTGGAAGGTATAATTCGCTGTGACAGTGATGGTCAGTGCTAGACTTTAACCTGTTTTGCATTTAAGTTGTGTGAAAATGAATACTGAACCCTGTCGCTGCTAAGAAACTGCACTAGTTCTTTTTTACAGTAACTGTGATGATATTGCATAAGGACCTTTGGTAGGTACCCACCAAGCTGTGAATTGAGGTGTTCGTACCAGCCGTAACTCATCATTACAGTTACACTGGTATGAATTACCTTTGAATAGAGCATGGCTGTGTGCAATTCTAGCTCTATAGGAAGAAAGGGGTGGAGAAGGTTTTGGAATCTAAAATGCGTGGGAAGAGATGGTAAGATGTCACAGTGATGGGACAGAAAATAGCACGTGGGAGGAAGTGGAGAAAGAATTGAAGAGATTGGAGAGAATATGGAAAGGTCTCAGTGAGGAATCTTTCTTTGGTCCCCTTTCTCCTTGAGCTTTTGTTTTCCCTTCTTTACTGCTTTTCTATATGTGATAATGCAGAATTTTTCTGCTTTAATGCAGACTTCCATGTGCATTTTTTCCTTCTGCCTGTATAGTTTTGCAAAAGGGTGGGTATATACAGAAATCTTCCTAGTAATCCCTGGGGAGACGTGGCTTCAATACTGAAGCATTGTGGCTCCCATGGGATGAGTTGGGGATGGTAGTTTGTGGGAAGTGTATGTGAATTTATTTTCCCAGTCAGAGGTGCTAAATGGATGAAGAAAAGAAGTGCGGCAGAACCTCGAATGCTTCAGAGAGGAGCTGAGAAGTCTGTGTAGTTCATACTGTAAGTTTGCTAACTTCTGTGCAAGGCAGCAAGAACAAGACCAGCAAGGAGGTGCACATCTGGGAAACTTGGTAGCTTGTCATTAGGTACGATGGAGTCGGAAGTATCTGACGGATGACATGGTTTAGTAAATAGAAGTTTAGAGCAGAGTGGGAAGCTGCTGTTTTCTTTCTCTCAAAGTACAGAAAAAATCCTCAGCCTTGAAAGGATGACTTGTGTTCCTCTAACGAACGATAGTGTTCATAAGAAGAGGTGTTGGAGGGATTACAGCTGGAATGGAATCAATAATGGTTTACTGTTAACTATAACCAAAGAATTAAATTAGCAGCAGTTTGCTGTAGACCACACAATTATAGGAGGTAACAAACTAAGAAAAGGAGTTTGAAAACAGTTTGCAAAAAGATGGAAGTTTTATTATTGGAGTGTTGGAAAGTGAGACCTACTCTTACTTAAGCAACATTAAATGAAGTGAATAAAATCCAGCATATTTGTGGGCATACTCTTCAGAAATATTTAATTTACAAGAAACAGCTTTCAGATTCAAACAATACAGCTAATTGTAAATAGCTTTGGAGGTATTTCTCTAAAAAATATAAAATACCATAAATTGCCATTGGCCGTAAATTAGCTGGTTTTATGGTTGGGATCCTTCTGATACCAGATGAATTGGTTGAAACTGTAAAAGAGAATGAAAATGGAAAGTGCTAAATCTGTTCATGATGTTTCTGGAATATTAAAGTACTTTAATGTATGAGGAATGAAGGAGGGGAAAAAGAGATGCCTACAGTGGAAAGAGTATGCAAGAGTTGGAGGTAAGGGAACTATAAAGTACAGGGTACAGAAAGATAAGAGGATACAGCAATTTTTTTAATTATATGCAGAACTAACCAAGGAGAAAAGATAAGTGGTAATTCCTTTGAAATTTCCAGCAGTGGTGGGAAGAGTCCACAAAGGAAGCATTGCAAATGGGAACATACAATTAAATGTTTGTGTTACTTTTGAATAATTATTTCACAGATAAATTAAAAAAAAATCTGATTTACTGCTTTACAGTCTGCTTTCTTCATGAGAACACTAAAAACATTTTCGTGTCATTGTTTGTGTCTCAGCCCAATATAATTTGGACCATAAAGGAGCGTAAAGTGAAGAACTAGTGCACAATATTGAAGGAATGTCTTCAGTCAGAGATCTAGCCAGCTGGTACAGCAGGCAGCTATGCCACGTCTTTGTTATTGAGCACGTCTTAAAAATGTTGGGCTGTTGGTCCCACCACTTCTGCTGTTCCTCACTGCAAGAGTTTTTTAGAAATTTTTTTCAGTCTCCAGCCTAATTTATTCTTTTCCCAGTTGGACTCGTGCTATTGTAGTGTAATGTTTAAACAAGTGAAGTTTCTGTCCTGTCACACCTCTTGCCCTCCTGCTTTCTTGCAGGAAGCAGAATGCACAGAATACTCCAAACTCCAGTTCTTTAGTCCACATTTTTCCTCCTGTTTTCTTTCCCCTGAGGAAGGCTGTAGGGTGGGTGTTTTTTAACTTTTTTTTATTACATTTCCAGAAGTGCACTGATTATATTTGTTTCAATTTGGGGGGATGGAGGTTGGAATCGGAGAACAAAATCTTGTGAATAACTGGCTGTTACCTCTGAGTGAAGGAATGAGCCGTCGCACAGCTACTGTGTGCCGCCAGGGCTCCTGGGGAAGCTCTGGAGCTCTGGGCCATGTCAGCACCTGCCCTTGACTGACTGGAAGCAGATCTTTCACATGACTCCTGCATTCTGCTTCTTTCCTTTAAAAAGAGGTCTTTGGTTGGGTATCGGGGGAGAAAAAGGCAGAAGTGATTTCATTTTGAGCGTGGACCCTTGAAGTTGCATATCCTGTTATGTTAGAGGAGTGCAGCTCTGGAGTCCTGAGGAATAAAGGCTGCAGAACACATCCTTATGGTCCTCAGGCTGCTTCGTGCTTGTGTCGGAGGGGTTACATCAGGGAAGAGGGTCCTGCGGCGAGTGGGTGCCAGAGCTGAAAATGAATATTTTGTTCATTCTTTAAATATAACACAGGGCAAACTGGTCTGTTGCTATTTCAACATCCTTCCACCATCTGGTGAGTTGGAAAATTGTACGCAAATGGCATGGCAAAGTTCTTTTAAAAAAACTGTCTTGTGTAGGGCGAATGGGAAGAAATAAAACTTTAATTCAGGAGGACACCATGAAATCTAAGTGCCAAGCACTGGATTAAAGCACAGTGATTTCGTAGCTGTGACAACTTTGTGTAATCAACTATTTTCAGAAATTGAATCAAGGATAAGATTATTAAAACATTCCTTATATCTGCTTCCATTATTGTGATTGTAGAAGACATTATTTGTCTGTGGCCTTAAACTGTTAAATGTAACAGTAAAGCTGAATCCAAATGTTTCTTTCTCCTGTTTTCCAAAGGATTCACCCCCCTGAACACTTCAAGAAAAAATATGCTGTGGATGAAGTCCACTATGTGAACGAGGTGAGTTGTCTGTGTGTCTGAGTATTTTTCTGTGAATACAAAACTGATATGTAGCAGTGATTTTGCTCCTCTGCTTACTGGATGTCTCCTGACTTGGTGAGGACTTACTTTTTTTTTTTTTCCCCCCCATGTCACTGGGAGGTGTCCTTCATTCTTATAAAGCACTTACAATTTTTAAAATTAAAACAAAAAAAAAGGCTGCCACTTTGAGCTAAAGACTAAAGTCTTAATCCAAAGACGATCTCGTAGAGGTGTTCTGGGCATCATGAGACCTGTCAGTGTGTATCTTTATCCAACAGAAGCATGTTGCTAAATACATTTTTTTTCAGTGCCTTGGAGATTTGAGGAGCTTGCTGCCAGGGAGATTGCAGAGAGAGAGAGCGCCCGCACTTGTTTTATGCGTCCAAAGAGCTATGAGGAATGGCTACCTGCCTTACTCTTAGTTTGTGTTGAATCACTTAATATTTTAATAAGCAACTGCATTTGTATTTTAAAATGCAAGTGTGACTTCCTTAGTCAGGTTTCACATTTTGTTTTTGAGCAGATGTTTATATACTTATGCACCTGGCCAGTCTCTTTTTTTTTTTTTTTTGGTGGCAAGGCTCGGCAGGATGAGGGCAATATTCCTGCCAAGCTCTGTGGCTGATTTTCATGGAGAGCAGCTTGAAAAGGAAGATTCTGATATTTCGGTCCCTGCAGAACACTAACTATGACTCACAAGACCCAAAATTTTGCTGTAATTAGCTGTGAGGATGTTTCATTTCATTTTCGTAATGTGTCCAGTTATGAAATGAAGTTTGATCCTATGTTTCAGTAGTTGGGGGTGGAGGAAGCTGTGCAGAGGTTGCTTTTTGACGTAAGTTGGAATTGCATGAAGTATAGACACTCCTCTGTCAAACAGTGAAAATTGCAAGTGGAAAATGCATGTTTTATTTAAAAAAAAATCACATTTATTTTGGGTCACTTTAGTTGCTTTGGGTTGCTTTCCATCAACAAATGACTTTATTACAGTTCTGTTCTTACTGCTTAGAAACCTCATTGATGAGGAAAAGAGCTCATCAGGTGAACCAGTACGTTTTTGCAACATAAAGGCCATTTTCCACCCGGACTATGTGGATTGAAGTTAGAAGCAGCTGAAGCCTGCAGTTAAGCTGTTTAGCTTTCAAAGGTTCTGTCTATAACTTTTGCCTGGTTTGCCGAGTTTTGGCTTGCCTGGTTTTCCACCATCAGGACACTAGGGGCATTTTTCATAGGATGGTTTTATGTCAACAAATGACCCATCTGTGTAAGCATGTAATCCTTGTATTTCGTTTAAAAAAAGAAATAAAGTATGGAAATGGTATTTTTATACCTCACTGCTATATGCTTTATTTTATTGATATTATTAGTGTGCAGTTAAGCTGTTTTAAAATTAGTAGAACTGTGCTGCATGGAGCTGCATGGAATTATGTTGTCTGGTCATTGCCTCAAGAAATGTTTAATTTTCCATCCCCAAGAACAGGTCAAGTGAGTCACCTGATAAGTACTGCACATTCCTCACTAGTTCTGTAACCTTTAAGTAGATCAGGCTGTGAAAAATGTTGGTTGGTCTTTGAAACAAACCTGAAACTTTTGGTAGCTTTTTGAAGAGCTCTCTTTTTTGTCTCGCTAACCATGTGGTAGGGAATATTGAGGGGGAAGGCTGCTAAGTGAATGCAATGGAGTTATTTTCTGATAGGAATCATTATTTAGATAGAGTAACGGTGTGGTGGTTTTGTTTTGGTGTTTCTGTTTGGATTCTTGTTTTGGTGGCAAAAAGATGAGAGGAGTTGAGAACTCAAAGCCGTTAGTCTCAGCCTGTGAAAGTGAAAGACACATTTTAGTCTAAGTTTATAAATGTTTGAAAGATGCTGAAGCAGCCTAACAGAAGTATTCGTTAATGGAAGATGACCCAGTAAGAATAGCAGTAGATGTTCATTACTATATTTTTAATGCATTGTAACATAATAATATTAATGCATATGTGTTTTACATGCAGTAGTGTGTTGAGGATACAGAGTACCCTGTTATACCTTATTTCTGTGTCAAATTACAGCTTTTCGGCTCATACTTCCTCTGTCTTCCAAATAATGACAGTAGACTTAACTTTAAGATATAGTTGCTATTTATGTATTTAAAGGGCACCATCAGCTTAAGCACTGTGTCTCTGCCTAAATATTTTGTGATCTACTAACTCTTGTTGCAAATGTCATGTAGTAGTACAATATCTGAAAGGTATCAGAAGAACAATTTTGTCTTTCCAGCTCGTTTAGTCTATATGCAGCAATTTTTGATGACATAGGTATCAATGTGATTATGAGGAAGAAAAATAAATAAATAATAGCAATCTAAAACTTCTTTTTAGATATCCAGTGTCTTGGCTTCGAAGAAACCTTCTGTGCTCCTTACTTTGGTGAGTGATGTTATTCTGAAGAATAACTACCAATTTCCTTCAAAAAGGAGATCAATTCATTAAGTATTTCTTTACACTGTCGTTCCCTCCCTGTAATACCCTCCCCATCTTTGCCAAATTTGAGGTCATCTGTCTATATTCATCTGTTCTTCTGGCTCCTCCAAGACCTCATGGTTTCTGACCTCTGGGTTCTTGTCTATATTCTCAAAAGCTTTACCTATGTTCTGGTAAAACATGACAAGCCTGTCTAATGTTGACCTCACTATCCTCCAGCCTATGTAGAATGCCTCCGAACTCCATTTTTCTCTGATGCTGCTCTGACCATGTCGTGTGCATATCTGGACTTTTCTGTGGGAATCCTGTAAGGATTCAGGATACAGATTTTTCTGTATAGAGTGGGTTGGTAAGAACAACTTCTGTGAGGAGGGTGCGATGGAATGCCTGCCAAGTATTTAGAATGGTGCTTGCTCTGGAAGTAGGATGAGTGAGTGAAGGGAAAGCCTGCAAGCTTCTTCCCCATCACCTTTTCCCCAGCTTTTTTCCCCTGCATGTTTTGTAAACCTCTCTGTCACTGTTAGAAGTATCTGATTTGTTGTCTCCAGTCTATATAAGAAATGATGTGCTGACTCTGAGCTTTCCCTTACAGCAAATGCAGCGGCAGCTCCTGGATTTCTTGTTTTCCCATGATAGTTGCCAGACAAGTCTTAAAAAAAATCCCTCCTTAGGCAGTCACATAGCATGAGATCTGATCTCTTTATCCATTAAGAACAGATCCTAAATAGTCTTCAGTCTTTCTTCCACACTAATGTTAATATATGTATTAAAAAGATGAACCTATAGTTTTATTTCATGTTCTTTTAGAGAAATGAGTGCAAAAGGGAATATTTGTTCATCTTTCACTACTTATTGTGCATTTCTGCACATCAAGTTGTTGGTTAGTTGTCTCTCTGTGAGCATCCCATCGTAATTGGGAATTTTCACAGAATTCTTGGCTGAGGGGATGGAGCTGTGATGCTTTCACATTCCTCCCGCTGCCATGTTGAAATTTATAGAGAATGGCAGAGCACTTCTTGTAACGTTGGCCAAAGGGAAGCTTGGTCCTCTCCTGTGGCCTCATGCTAAATCCAGAACTGCAATGCTGCTCCACAGGGTTCCCCATATGCAGGTCTGAAGTGTTCATCTGCTGTGTAGCAGCCAGAATCCTCATGCTTATGCTACTCGCTTGAATGGAAAGCTGTAGGGGAGCGGCATGCAGATTTAAATAGTAAGCATTGCCAAGGCAGTGCAGAATAATTTCTTTTAAAATGAAATTACTTTAGGAGAAACCTTGCCTGTTTGTTGTTCTCTTGCCTTTTGTTATTATATAGGTCTCCTAGCACATTTCAAGACTTAAGGGAATTGGAAATCCAAGCCTGCCGTTTTCCTAAGCAGCATATCCCAACCTGAGTTCTATGCTGGTCTCCTTTGAAACAAATAGTGTCTTATACTGGTCTACATTTGAACACATTGTCTGGATTTTTTTTGATTTTTTTTTTCTTTTCTTTTCTTGTAATAGTGATTCAAGTAAATGTATGTATAAGTTTTCCTAAAGACTTACTGCAGTCAGGTTGTCTCCGTGATTTGAATTTTAAAGATTTGTGTTTGGCTCAGAATCATGGTGCTTTTAATATTTTCCCTCCCAGCGCGGTGTTAATACTGATAGTGGAAATATCTCCAAAGAAGCTTCATTCGAGGGAATTAGCCAGTAAGTGACAAGGCTTTTTTATATATTGATTGTTGCATGGTTATATTGAATTCATCTTCTATTTCACATTTAAATGTTGTTTTTCCTAATGACAGGATGTTGAATGGCAAATCAAATGTATTGATATTTCTTTGGAAGTAAAACTTTTGACATGCTTCTAATGATTTGAAATATATTGGGGGAGGGGTTGGAGATCTTTTGTGTCTAAGATCATCCAGTGTTTCTCAGCATTTGCTTTAAGTAACTGAAACCAAACAGACCCTCCTCTAACTTCTATTTCCACTTTTAGAGATGGAATATTTGATTTTCAGAGCTCAGAAAAGTGGATTTTTAAGAGTAGCTTCTTTCTTTTAGTGACTTCCTTCTACAGGAGAAGGTAGTATCAAGGTGATATCTACCTTCTAAAGCAGATATTAGGAATTCTGCTATGCACGTTTTTCTGAAAAGATACAGCATTACAGGTGCAAAGTAAAATACCACATTTCTGCCTAGAAGTGACCTTTTAGTGTCAGTATTTTGAAAAGGCAGTTAACAAAAATACGTCAGAGACTGCTCTGGGAAGTGAGGACGATAGCCTCAATTTTGAATTAAATACAGCTATTTTTTGATGTCCTAAAATGAGATCATTTTCCATTTTATCTCAAGCATATGGCAAAAAAGAAACAAAATCTCCCATTAAAAAGCCTGTTAAAGTAAGCATTTGTGTTGAGATGTTGAGTAGGTGGCCTTTTTTGCGATCCTTGACTCCCAGTCACCCTGCTGTATTTTTCCCCATCCACCTCTGTCCACAGCATATTAATTTTGCCATGATAATTGCAGTGCACAGAATTTGCTACAATTCTGGGCAATCATGTGTATAGTTAGATAGTATGTTTTCTCCTGGGATAGTCTTTTCTCTGTCATGTGAACTGAAATCTGGAATCTGATCCCATAATTACTTTGTTCTCTCTTCCACAACCTAAATGGAAACTTAATGATTGTCAGGCTTGTTGGGGGCCATGCTGGCAGACATTTAGACATCTTTTGCTGCCCAATGAGAAAATATAAACTATTTCAGAACATAGGCAGGCAATTTTGAATGAATATTCGGTGTCCTTTCTTTTCCATTGCTTGACCAAGAAGATGCTCAGTTATCTGATGCTCCAGGTACGGATGGACTCCAAAATTTGTGTGGAAAGATGCCTTCAGTTTTATCTGAGACACCTCCACGTGAAATATAAACAGTTACTAGCTCCAGCAGTAATTCTTTGTGGGAGTGATGTACAAAGGTCCATTTGAAGTTTCAAAAACTCCTTTTTCCTCCTAAATTTCACTGAAACACTAATTAGTAAAACGTTCTGTTACTAGTGAACATTAAGGTAGGAAGCCACTCCATTTGATACTTGGCTTGAGATTTTAGTAGTGTGTGTCCTGAAACACTGAAAGGCATCAATGGTGTTTTCTCACTGGCTTCCCGGTTTGTAGTAAACATGCTCTTGGAGTACTTCTCCATTCTTTAGGGGAGCTTTCTAGCAGTTTAGCAGATAATTCTTTTGAGACCTGGGATATGCTCCCCCTCTCCACCCCTAGGCACCAAATTGTTCATTTTGCTGCCTTTCACAGATCTGGTTAGTGTCTTCCCCTTTCCTCCCATACTCGCAGCGTGGGAGAGTGCTCATTGATTTTATTGTTGAATATGCTGGAGATCCACTCCATCTCACCTCTTTTGACAGATACAATGCCCTCAAACCACTTGTCACTCCAGCCTTTCCTTGATCTCCCTAACTCATACTTCTGTCTTCTCAGGGGGCTGTCAGTTCTGTCATTACAACGTGCTTAGTTTCTGTGCCCGCAGTACACAGTGTGGAGATTGATCTCTGCTAATTGAGAATGTGTAGGAGGGGTGAACTTCCTTTTAAAGTCTGTTCTTAGATTTTTGTAACTGTATATAAATCAGCCAGTTTTATATTTGTTTTTGACACAGTCCTAAACCAATTTCAGCTGCTTTTCATTTTCTCCCCCTCTCTTGTATCACGTTTCCTTTACTGAAACTGGTATATTCCTAATGTATCGATTTCTTCCAAGAGGACTAAAACCCTTGAGTTTGTACCAAACAGTGTGTTCTTTCACACTGTACTCTCTCTTGGCTGACAGTGAATACACGTTTTCCTCTCCCACTATCCTTTGCTTTGCCAGCCTCTGGTTTAGCTATGAAGTTGTATTTTATTCTTGTGTTCTTGTTTGTTTCCATGTTCTGGCTACCTGCTCAAGATGTATTTGCTTGCTAGGGCCCTTTTGTGTTTCTCCTAGTCCCATTTGTCCTATTTCTCCTAGACTGGCTATGCTCCAGTGTGTATGGTTTTTTTGTTTAGTTTTGTTGTTATTTTGCTATGGATAATTATAGAAATAATGTGTAATTTCCTGAAAAAGCTGAATCCTGCTCTTTTTGCAGGCTGTTCATCTGCCTGTGTCAGAAGCTACCTCTTTCTTGCCCTAATGATGTTTCTTCTCTGCCTTACTTTTTCAACCTTTTGAACTTCTTCTGAAATATAATTATCTAAACTATTTGATTTTTTCCACTGTAATAAATAGTCATTTGAGGCAACGTGACTACTGTGGTCATGCATTATTTCTGTGCTCACCTTGAAGATCACCCCTAAGTTATTTTTGTCCCGCTAGCAATGATCAAACTTGATTCTATGCAGATAATAGAACCCATAGTAGTGAATCATATCATTATCTCTAGTAGTTTACATATAGCCTCTCTTATATAACAAAGTATGTAAGTATGTTGTACATTTAAGAATAGGTTTTTTTTTTTAATCTAAAAAAAAAGGGAGCTGGTATGTTGCTGGAATCTGTAAAAATGGGGATTTGCTACAATTGGAAAATCGTCTTGCTCAGCAGTGGATAGTGCCATGGTTCAGTGGAGACAGAAGAATGGGACAGTGACTTAACAGGAGACCTGGGCCATTCACTGTTGTTGTTGCTGTTAACTCCCCTGAAGTCAGTTTGCAACTGTTATGAATCCTACAGAAATGACTTGCTCTCACTTAGTTCAGATGGCGTAAGTGTAGAAGGCAGATTTCTGAAGTAGTTCTAATGTATTATTCTCTAGAAGAATGTATTCTGTCTAGTTCCTTTTTTTTTTTTTTCCTAATTCATGGACCCATTTTTTGGACTGGAAAACACGCAAGAATTTTTTAAATCTAATCATGTGGCTGTTATGTAAGGCTTGTAAAAATTTTTAGAGATGTGTCTCACCATATAGAAAATGGATTTTGAAACTGTATGCAGAAACAATAATATGCCACATACCCTAAAATACTGTTAACAAAGCTTTACTCACCATCTTAGTGGCTTTTCTTTATCCTCAGAATTGATGTAAATGAGAGGCGGTTCAAGATAGATAGGTCAAGCAATTATACTTAATGTTCACTGTTTTTTCGTGAAGTTCTTTGCCTCAGAACCGCACCTGTTGGGTATGATGGTGAAGACTAGCTGAGTGCTGGGCCAAGGCCAATTCACTGTTGCATATCAACATCATTCATTAGAGTAAAGATTCTCCATATTGAAGAAGAGTAGGAAATTCTAACGTGTGAGTATATTTTGGATTTTTGTTGCCATATACACATTCTGTAAACTGACCAAAAAGATAAAGACTCATTATACAGTCTCATTTATATAGGAGGTGTAGATTTCTAGCCTTTTTTTTTGAAACAAAACAAAACAAACTAATGACATTGTCATGCATGCTAAAGGACAACTGAGTACGAAATCAATTTAAACATGCCATTCAGTGTAATATTTCATAGTTCTATGTTGATTAAATGGGAGCATTAACACGTATTATAGATTGCAACAGTAGCAAAATGTTAATTTTTCTTCCTGAAGACCACATATCTCATCATCAAGTATTGTCAATTTGCAAATAGCAGTAAAATATAGAATTGGATTGCTCTGCATGATCCTCTTAGCATTAGGGCAGTCTGTGGTTTTCAAGACTAAGTTGATTATTGTCTAGCAGGATCTAAACTTACTGAAAGGATAAGGTAGGATTATTTTATGTAGAACTTTGTGCACAAACTATATGAGTTAATCATTATTTGTGCGCTCCTGTTAGTGATGACATGCTCTTCCCCTTGAGTGTACTATTTAACCAGTAACTTTTAGAATGTGGCTTGTTTAGCTGCCTTGTTCCTAATTAAAGCATAATTTGAGTAANATTGCATTGTGTACACTTGCTTTGTATATTCTTTTACTAGTGTCATTATTATTATTATCATTATTTTTCCTTTCTTTTCTGTCCTATTAAACTGTCTTTATCTCAACCCACGAGTTTTTTTTTCCTTTTTTGCGATTCTCTCCCCCATCCCACTGGGTTGGGGGGGGAGAGTGAGCGAACGGCTGTGTGGTGTGTAGCTGCCTGCCGGGTTAAACCACAACACAATCATAAACAGGTGGTCTTGTGGCCACTCAGACAGGACTCACAGCTATCACAAGCTAAGTGGAATTGAGACAGTGCAGTCCTTAATCGTTGGCTTCTTTGAAAAAGCTTTGTAAAATAGATCAGATTCTCTTCTAAATCTGAATTGATGCTGTGTCCTGGAGATCTAAGATCTTGTTTTATACTTGACAATAAATCGGGAAGTCTGTCTTTCAGGCGAGAAAGAAAACTGCAGTTCTGCTCATGACCTCCTGTCTCCTCTCCATCCCGCCAGCACTGCTTGTTTTAATCCCATTGCCGCTATTCTGGCAGCACAAAGACGGTTCAAGAAGTGTTAGGGTTGGGAAAGGCACAAACAGGGGACGGTGGCAGAGATAGTACATCTCTTGAATGAAAATTTTTTTTCTGAAAGCATTATTTGAACTATTGTAAGTCTATGCCAGTGTACAATTGTCCCCCTCCACCCTATTTGTTTTTAAATAGATAGATGCTCAGATGGGTACAATCTTCAGCTTGTTGTGAGGTTCATAGTTTTACTTACTTGACTCGTTTGATTTGCTTTTGGTTTCATCTGTCTGTGCTTGTGGTTAAAGTGAGTGTGTCAGATTCTTGAGAGAAGGGATGAGAGATTGTCAGCCTTCATCTGTACCAGCAGCTTCCTGCCCTTAATTTTCTTTTTTACTTCATAATGACTGTAGTTTATACTTGTCTTATTTACATAGAGCTGTTGTTGGAGCTCTCAGCATTGCTGCAGTGTCTCCTTACACTTGCATTCATTGATCTGTTTTTTGTCTGAAATACTGATGACAATTATGAAAGTCCTTCTGTCTGTTGTTGCAGTTGCAGACTAATTCCTCTGCATCTTGGTTTTCTGTGGTGGCATTAGCTGGTACTCTTTCTACCCAAGTAGGGAGCTCAGGCTTTTGTGTTTTTTTGGTTTTTTTTTTTATAGATTGATTTTTACTATATCATTTATGGGTTTTCTTCTGTATAAATGTGTGTTTAACTGGCTCTTCCATTCCAGAATTATTTCTGCATTGAACTGCTTAGATAGTAGCTGTTGGGATGGTGATGATTAAGTTGAAAATGTGCCCTTTTTCTTTGGTATTACAAGACTTTCTTGTTTCCAGGTGACGAACTTTATTGTGTAATGAAGCAGTATTCTGGGACGTGTGGCTTTTTGTATTGTGTTGCTTTTCCACTGGTTTCTAATTAATACACATAATATTGAATAGCGTACAGCTTGTCCTTGTTGAATGTTATGATAAATTGTTGTTTTCTATCTTGGAGTAGGAACACAAAGCTATTAACCTTCGCCTTGTTAGAATTCTATAGGTTTAGCACGTGTTCTTGAAAAAGAAACATGGGTTTTTCTCCTGCTATCTAAGGATGCAGGAAGACCCTGGTACAATTAGAAATGACTTCTAAATACTTTTTTAATTGGATTTGTGCTTTAGTTGGTCCCTTTTGAGGTATTACTAATGGCCAATAACCTGAAGTAGATTTATTTTTTCCCTCAAAATTGTGAGAAAATGAATGGTTGCCTTACAACATTCTTCTGAAGATCTGTTGGGAGCCCCGGAGCATTTTAATTCTCTTAAATGCCCTAATTGAAGCACCAGCAGTCTTGAGTCAGACAAGACAAGAGTGTTCTTGCTGCAGAACACTCCTTAAGCATTTAAATTGTAAGCAAAAAACCCCTCGAACAATGCTTGAAAATTCATTTGTGTTTCACTTCATTACTCAACTTCTTACTCCGTTGGCCACTGTAATGCTCTTGTTTAGAGATCCTCAAAATAGTTCCAAGAAGACATGAATTGCTAATGCAGAAAATAAACAGAAAAAAAAGTTTTTAAGGCTGAGGTGAGATGGAAGCTTTTGCTTTGCCTCTTCTGTAGAAATTCACTGAAGGGTTTTCGGGGAGTAAAGTTAAAGTCACAGAACAGTTTTGGTTGGAATGGACCTCTGAAGGTTGATCTGGTCTAACCTACACTCATAGCATTGAATTGGTAACTTGAAATTTTACCTTTGTTGAAAGAAATTTTCTAAACATGTCCTGAACATGCTGTTACTCTGGTTTCTGCATGTTCATAGAAGTATGTATCTGATTGAGTCTTACGTATTTCGAGATGAAATACTTGCACAGTGAAGATTAGTGTGTGCTTTCTCCTTACTGTGATCAGCTCTGATCTGTACTAAATTCAGATATAATATTTGCCTTTGCAAGTTTTCAAATCCTCAGAGAAGGCACATTAAAAAAAAAAAAAAAAGTAACTGTGCAATCTCTGCCTTTGTGTGCCTAGCTGTTTTTTGATGTTTGTATTTTTTGCTTTTTGTAGATTTAATGTGAACAACAAAATCCTTCATCCTGAAATCGCAGAATGGTGAGTAGCGTAAAAGCTTTCTCTTTGAGTAGTTGAACATGCTTATATTCTGAACCATTGCTTCAGAGGCATTCCCTCAGCAGAACATCCTAGTTTACTGAAGGTTTTAAGTTTAGGCTGATTTCACATTGTGGGCTAGAAATGAGGTACAAAAGTAAAAATAAGGTTAGATAACAACATTGAGAAGTGAAGAATTTACGTAACATTTCTTAAGCCTTGAGTCTGGATATAAATTTTTATAGAATGTGTTTGAAACTAAGTCACATTTACCTAAATGTGAATTTATATGAATAGGAAAAGAACTGAGGATAATTGATGTTCTAGCAATGAAAATCAAAGGTAGATGAAAACTATGTCTGAACAGGTAATATTTAATAAGGTGTTATTACTTCTCTAGGATCTATTTTGACAGCATTAGTTTTGCTGAATTATTACTCATGTAGCTATACTTTTTAATTCTAGGGGAATTCTACTGCAGCCTATCTTGAATAGAAAACTTAGTGTGTGTGGTTAAGTGTATTAGTAGCTTGCAAAGCTACCGCATTTTGCCAGTTTTCCTCTTCTGGTCAACACTGTTGACTTTGTCCGCAGAATTGCTTCATAACTAGGACTTTCTAGCTTTACCATCTGGGAAACTAACTGAAGACACAACATAGAGGATTTTTGTAAATGAATTAGATTTTCATGTAAGCATTTTGAGTGTATTTATCTGGAAATGAGGAAGCAAATCGTTGGTTAAGAGAGAGAAGCTTAGAATCTTAAAATACAACCAGGAAAGTGTGCACTCTGGCTACCACTGTTGTACCTATTGCATTGTAGCACAACTTGTTTTGTTTTGCAAACATGAGTGTTTAGTCAGGCAAGCTCCTGTCATTACAGAATCTTGATAGGAAACATCTAGAAACGTTCGCGTATGCTCTGAGCCCCCCCGCTGCCATATTATGTTGCTTACAAAAGTAATAGAGACAGTGTAAGTCAGGTTAGAAGTTCTTCATAAAGTCTTATATACCTGCAGGGGTGGCTGCTGCTGGTGACTTTTAGCTGGTTGGTTTGGTGTACGATGTGGAGTTTTTTACTGTTTAAGATGCTGGGAACTTCCAGCCTCAAACCCTTCATTGTCATGTGTCCCACAGCCAGAACAGGGTTCTCTAAGTGATCTGGCAAGCTGTTTGAGGAGCAGAGAAGGGAGCTACATCTTTTTGTGCCCTGTTGCTTCCCTGCTGCCTTGTACTCTTGTTAGCACAGAAGGACAACAGACAGGAAAGGGGACATGAAGAATGCCTGGTCTAATTTCCAAGCTTTGATCTGTAGATACAAGCGTACCGCAGGGAGAGAGAGAATTCTAACTGCAGAGGATTTTGGATTACGGCTACAAGCTTGTTCCCAAGTCAGCTTTCCTGATACCATTCACCTTACCAAGGTGTCACCTGATAAGCCTTTCTTCTGTGTGGTTTAGTGTAGGTGAGGGGTTAAATCTTCTTCAGGAAGCTCAGGGATGGACACACATGAGGTCGGTGCCCCAAGGTTGTACTGAGATAGACGCAGCAGTGAGGCAATACAAAGGCAACACTTGGAGTTATTTGTTTTTTTAGGTAGAGAATCTCTTCTGCAAATGGTGAATGCTAGTCCAGAACTCTGATTGTGCCCTCTCTGTGATCTTATGTGGGGAGAAATACTTGAATTACTTGGTATGCAGCCTCTCTGCAGTTGGCTTTGAAGAAAATAGAATTTAAAGTGAAGCCAAAGTTCATATTTGCATTCAAGAGTGTTTTAAAAGATTTTATCAAGTTTGGTGGCTTTTGTTTTAAGTTAAAAGTATGTTAAAGACCACTGTTAGGTTTTAAGTATCTGGTGAAATCAATATGTGAATGACAGGCTACATGTATTAAAACCTCCTACAGTAGAAATTTCCTTGGAATCTCAAGTTACTGCCCAAGAAGCTTTCTTTGGAAAGCAGTAACGTTTTTAGAATTAAGAACATTTTTCTTTTAGGAAGGTGAATTTTTGCTGCTTATTTGATATATTCTAGGGCAGGAAATCGCTTCATTTGAATTGTATGCTTGCATTGACGCACATCATTTCAAATTCAGCAAGCTCTGGACTGTTCTGTTTTACATGCTACTTGTCAGAAAAACTCCGTTCTGTCAAAACTGCCAACAAGAGGTGAAATGACTGAGCTTTCTGAACCAGCCAGGAAGAACTGTGAGCTGCAAAAGGCATCTCTAGTATTATCTAGTCTTCTAATAAAATGCAGAAAAAAATGGTTCAGTGCTGACAAGGGGCGAAGTGTTTGTGGTTAAGGATCTGTTGCCTCCTTTTTTACTCCACCCTATTTCAAGATTTCAGTGTTTTCTGACTTACTATGAAACTTAAGGATAAAACGCAAAAGAATTTCATGTTTGCTGAAATTAAAAAAAATCAGTCTATTTGCAGAAGGGTGTTTTTACTTTTTTTAATTGAGTATGAATGTAAACCCTTTCATTTTAAATTTCAGGGTTCTTTTTTAAATCTGGTGCTGAATCTATGCACACAATATTGATTCCATTGTTTTAAAAAGAAAACGGCATCTAACAGAAGACAAATTCCAAACTTGTCCAGTTTTTCTCCCTACTAATCAGAAGGAAATTTTAATATACTAGCAGTTAGTGAAATGGGCTTTTGTTACTGTACTGTACCATTGTCTGTCTACCATTATTGTGGCAGTGCTAGAAGATAACCATTTAGCAATGTGTGGGTGGTTTTGTGCTTGTATATGCTGTATTTTCCTGTAACGTAAACAAAAATGGGATTTGATAGTAACGTGCTGAAGATTTCATAGTTGTTATATTTTGCATTACTTTGATAGACAGCTATAACTGTTTTTTTAGGGAAAGTGATATGTATGTTAATGTCTTAAAGGTGCGCGGAAGCTTTTGTCTTCAGAGGGTTTTTTAATTTATATTGTAAACCTCTAACGTGTTTTCTGACTGTTTCAAGATGAACTCACACGTTTGGTGTTCGTGCAGCTGTCTTCCAGAACGTTACCGTAGTGCTTCGCCTTTGCCCTCATGCATTATTGTGTAACTGGCTTTGATACTACTTCAGTTAGAAAGTTTTTATGCTAAAGCTTGCAAAAAAGCATAAATATATCAACTATGGTAGAAATTTGTGTACATGAGGTGAAAAAGGGTGAAGACAAGGCAGGAGTGTGAAGTCTGTTACTTGGACAGCATCTATGCTTGCTAGGTGGTCTGTAACTGTAATGTTTCCAAAAGGACAAGGAGGAGTGGATATGCCCAGATGTGTTCCGTGTGTGTCATGGAAAGCAGCCATTCAGGTTGCATGCACATAGTAAAAACAACAAAACAAGATGACTGATGAACACCGAACTGATAACTAGGAACAAATACTTCTGATGGCATATTCAGGAATGGTGAATGCACATGAAGAAGCAAATATTTGTGCATCTTTGAGGAAAGCACTGGTTCAGGAAAATGCAGTTGAATTATGCAGCTTCCAGGCTCGTAATTGCCTGGAATTCCGTGTGCTCTTGACCACTTGATTACTGGGAAATAGATTGTGTATGAAATTTGGTGTCCAGCCCCTTAAAATGCCCAAACTCAGTTCAGGACTGGAATGATACTTGCCTGTACTAAAGCTTTTCTCTTCTTTTGGATGACTGGCGTGCATGAAAAGATGACCTCATATGGCAAGTGCAAATAAAAGCACATAGTATGTGTAAAAGAGGAAAGTGAGGAAGAAGAGCCTTTACAATACAAAATAAATAAATATTGTAGGGTAATCCTGAGAGTAGTAGACTTGTGTTTCTGTTTTACCTTGATTTCATTAAGTGGTTTCCCTGTTAATCTAAGAACTGTGTTACGTGCTGAATTTGTACATTTTTGCAATTGCATTAGCTGAAGCCTGGAAGTGATTTGTTCCTGCTAAAATATTAATTAATGTATTCAGTGTGTAACTGGTCCAAGAGCTGTTCTTATTAGAACATTGAAGTTCACATTCGTACACAAAGGCAGGGCTTTCTTTCTAGCATTATCTTGGAAGTGGGGGAAAAAAAAAAAGTCATGAAAACAGTGGATCATTCGTCACCTGTGAGACTACCCTGTGGTGCTAACAAAAAGTACAGGGCTAGCAACGCTTCAAACCTGACTTGGGCGAGTGCTGCTTTTTATCTTCACAACCTTCACAATGAAATACATACCCTTCTGCTACCCAAATATGCTGGTGGGGACTCCATCAACAGTACCATTGCAGTCTGCATAGGAACCCAGTGACTTTTTCTTTGGGGATCTCTACTTGAGGGTAAAGTTGATCTTATTCCCTGCACGATCGTACACCCTCCATCTCCCCCTACTAACAGTTGGGTAGTGGTTTTTGCTGGTCTCAGAATGACTAAACATTTTCTTTAAAATGTTCCAGTGCTTGACCTTGTGTAAATGAAGGTGATGAATTCCATAAAAAGGCTAAGGCTAAGTATGAATTTGTATATGCAAAAAGATACCAGAGAAGTTACGATCTAAAGTAAATGCCTTGACCCTGAAGCCGTATGATCTAGTCAAGTAAAATAGATTCTAATACTGTTTGCACTTGCAGTTGAGCAGTTACTAACTTGTATTACTACTAGATCCCGATAAAGAGATGAGACATCTGAATTATGGAACAGCCTGTTTTTCAGGCACTTGCAGAGCAGGGATATGTACTGTATATTGAAAGTAATATAAAGGCACATCAAACAAGTATTAAATTACCCTGCTAGCACATGCAGTCTTCTGAAGAACAGGATTAAAAAAAAGAATCTGTAAGCCTTTGCTACCTCATTCTAATGTGAATACATTTGAGCTACTGTTCTTTGTCTTAGCTAAAAAACAGAAGCAGAAGTTTGTTTCCTCATCTATGGTGGAGGAGCTGAGACTGTTCCAGTGTAATTTTTTCACCTTGGTGTGCATTTTAAAACCTAATACTTCTCATTCTCAGTGTTCATAATGATTATATTGTGTCATATTCCAATTTAGTAAGGACGTCTAATCGATTCCCCTCTGCTGTTTTTCTGTTTGTAAGAGTATTTTGATTGATATCAACATTTTAAAAAAGGTATCTTTACTCTTGCCAGAAAAGTTGTGTTTGAATGGGAGTGGCTGTGTCGCATAGCAGTGCAATCACTGTCTGTGGGAAGTGCTCTTATAACACAACAGGAGCAGAAATATAGTAAATAGTTTCCTATAGCAGTGTGAGTAGAAGCATGCTGTAATAAAAA
>VXAL01014427.1:128918-240034 GCA_013399475.1 Chauna torquata | reverse complement strand
AACAGTTATGTTACTTTGCAACTGCTCCAAGCTCTGGAACGAAATTGGAAAATACAATTTAAATATTTTCATCCAGTTCAATAGATGTAGTTCTGTTCTTTGTAAACAGTATGTACTTCATGGCTGCCTTAGAGATGGACATGAGAAATACTAAGAAATCAGTATGTGTAGCAGTAGCAAGAGTAGGTGATTTTCAGTAGAAGGTACGGAACTATCTCCACATCCCTGTTCCTGTCACACAAACTAGCTGCTTTTCTTTGAAANCTGTCACACAAAATAGCTGCTTTTCTTTGAAACAGACGGTATAAAGCAGTGCGAATAGATAAGAGTTTAATGTTAATTTTTTTTTTTAAGATGAGTTCAGAAAAGAGTATCAAGGCTCATGAATAGGTAGATACGTGTTCAGCATCACATAAGTCGTGAAAAACAGGGTGTTTTTTGTTTTGTTTTCCAGAAACATGTGAAAGAGAGTGGACATTGTGGCTGTAGTTACTGCCTCTGTGGTTTCTGAATTTCATGATTTGGCTTTTTTTAAATACTTAGCGGATATAGTGTTTGTTCCCCTCACTCCCCCTTGAAGTATTGCAAATAGATGGGAGTTGGGATTGTGCTGAATAGAAATTCTGGAGCTCTGGAAATTTCGTTGTGTAAACTAGTTTCATATTGTGTTTAAGTATGCCTGTAGAAATGTTCCACTTCAAGTAGCGTTTGAGCAATGACAAAGAAAGCCATTGCTTTTGTTCCAAATGTATTGTTGAATGAGTTGAAACAATGTTGATTGGACCACTTGTTTATCATATTAAAATAATGCAGACTGATGTTTGGAATGCCTGTGACTTTCCTTTGTAAGATTGTTTTGCTAATGGTGAATCAGCACCAACAAAACTTCGCTGTCATGAATACTGTAATAGCTCTTTGCTCTTGACATATACTTGATCTAATTTTACCATAGGTGATGAATATTAGTTTCAGGTTATTTTATTTTGTGTTCTTAAGATGAGAAGTTGCAACCTAACCTGATACCTGTTCTACTTTTCTTTAAGTCGTGTGATTAAGACAGACATGGAATTGGAAGTTCTGCGCTACACCAATAAAATCTCCAGTGAAGCTCATAAAGAGGTAATAGATCCTTTACTGTTAATAATTTTTGCTCTTAGTGTAACAGTAGTACTCAGAAAATGTTCCCAGCAACCCTGAATTGCTTAGTAATAAAATAATGGAAAGGCTGGATAGAAATAAGAGGGTAATATCCCTCCTATTACAGCCCAGTAATATACCTTGCATCGTCCTTGAACTCACTGGTGAATTTGCAATGTGTGAGAAATGAAGTGTGGTTTTGGATAAGAGCTGGAGCCTCAGCAGAAGGTGACCTGCTTGCAATCTATCTGTCCTGTATGCATAAATACCTGTGTAGCGATGGAGAAAGAAGAGATCAGGAAGATTTTTATTCTGGCCCGTGTCAGCGTGTGCAGCTCTGAAAGGTTTTGCTCTAGCAGTTTACCTGGTGCAGATCCTTATAAACTGAGAGAGTCTTTGCATGCACAGTGGAGGACAGTGCAAGGTTCCTTAGATTGCTTCTCAGAGTCACCCCCCTCAGTACAGTGCTTCACCATGCTGTTCTGTCAGCGTAGCATCATGGCAAAAATAAAGCCAGACTCAGCGAGGCTGCTCAGGTTGGACCCAGCACTGTACCAGTAGAGTCATATTGCTTTACTGATATTGATGATAACAATTAATTTGAGTGTCAGTCCCATACTCTATATAGTGATGCAGAGATGCCATCGGTTCTGCGGAATGACCTGAGGAAGCTTAGTGAAAAGTAGCTGATGAGGCTACTAACTGAACTGTTGTCTCTGCCCCTGCTCTACAAATTTCTGAACTGTGAAGCATGAAAATATTTTAAAGTGAATATTTTAAAATTGCAGTCTATGAATAAAGTCACTTCTTCCTTCTCCTTGGTCCTTCATAATCCTTGAATAATCTCATCCCATCTGAGATAATTCTTTCAACAGAGCAGTTGCCCAGAACTTCCATAATACAGAAGCAGGCAAAGGAATAACACTGGTGCACGTTCTCAGCAAATCTGAGAACAAAATTCAGGCTTATGAGGTGTAACACAGCGTTAACTCTAGTAGTTTTCTGTTGATTCAGATTACAAAGTACAAAAGAGAATCTTCCTTTGTAGCATATTCCAGGTCACAGTTTTGTTTTGCTGGTTTTTCATATAAGTGAAGCAAAAGAACTTGCTGCCAAGTTCACCAGAGCTTTCAGAATTAGGTGTTGGTATTTTGATGAGCTGCACTTCATTAGGATATACTTTGGCAATTAAACTTGCTTTATTGCTGGAGACTGTAGGCATTTATAAAGATTAAAATGAGTTTGATTTCTAATGTAGTTTTAAAATGCATCTACTGATGTAAATTTAAATGAAGTACAGATGATATTTTTGTAATATAGGTTCCTCTGGATATACTCGGTCATAAGTCATAAATTTATAAACATGTGATTCCCTCCTGTTAAGAATGTCCCATGTTAATACGTATCTTACAGGTAATGAAGGCAGTAAAAGCTGGTATGAAAGAATACGAGCTGGAGAGGTAAGAATTCTTTCAATAAGTGTAATAAAAAGGGAAAAGTCTGTTTGTACTAGGAGTAGATGCAATAGCTGAGGCAAAGTAGTAGCATTGGTTCAGTAGAGACTGAGAGCTCATTGCTGTTTGAAGACTGTTTTAAGCATTATTTTATTATTTCGAGGTGGCAGCTCGTCAGTTTCAGAGATGTATTTGATGATGGTTGATTATATTTTTGTGATGGTTTAGTGTAGTATAATTCTCTTCCTGGAGTTTTAGTAATTTTCAGAAGCTTTAGGAAATAGCTGTTGTTATTGTTTGAAGGCATCCAATAAAATGGTGTTTATGGATAAACACTGCCCTTACGCTTGTTATGCTTAGAAGACTGCAGTATGAGTGCTAAAGAACCTTATAAAAGTCTGTGCTCAATTACATTTTGCCTGCAATTATGAGTCAGTATTGCTTGTACGTAGCCTGTACAAGGAGCTCATCTCACAAATGTGGTGGATATTGCTACAGCTGTTAAGAAGTCAACAATAATACAGCATATTTCTGTGTTGAAGAAAATATACTGTACAAGCGTATACAGGAGGGATTGGCTGCCTGTGACTGATACAGTAAGTGATGTGTCTAGATACAAAGAAAACATTGCTTCCTCTTTTAAATCAATATTTACATTAGATCATCATCTTACAAAGAATGATTTCGATCACCAAGTCCACTTATTTTTAGCTCACATACAGTATTCTCAATTTTCAAAGTATTATGTAACGAAGAATTAGAAAATAGTGGTCATATCTCAGTTACTTGTTGTTTCTTGACAGTCATTTTTCGAATGTTAGCAAGCAGGCTAATTGCACGCACCGTGAGAGGAAGAACAAAGTGACCTCGGTGTTTGTTATCAGGTTTTAAAGTTAGCTTGTAAAACAAATAATACCTTTAGAATGTATGCAATACAGAAAAACAAATGTTATATATAAACAATTTAAATTTCTGCAGACCCTATAGGCTCATGCTCTATAGACTGCTAATGCTCCTTAAATTTGTGTTCATTTTACTCACTGCCCATGTTATACATGCTGATAGTGAAATTTTGGCTCTGGAAATCAATGGTAATAAAAAAGTTCCATGGAGCAGAGTTTGCTCTCAAATGCTTTTAAATGTCAGGAGCCTGGCAGTTCAGTTTAAATGTCATACAACAAATATATATACTCTTTTGTAAGTCTATGACGTATATTGCATTTTCACTCCAGGACTTCCGTTCTTCTTTGGCTAGCTTCTTCCATACACATGAACCTTTTCAAAAGATTATCTGTGTCTTTCAAAAAAAAAAAAATTAGGCAACTGTCTATTAAACCTATTTAAGATTGCCTTCTGTTCTTCCATATGTCTTGATAGGTTACACTTCTTGAAAGAGTTTGAGGTTATTTCACTAATGAAAGAGGTCTTGGCAGACTATCTCTGTAGTGTCTGCCTTTGAGGCTATAAATAGAACTTAAGTTTCCATTGCTGCGTGGGATTCATCCTTGCACCAGTTTCTGTTGCCTTATTGCTTAGGGGAAAAGGGTCCTAAAAATGCAAAACTGCAATTTCCACACCTTTCTGGCAAAGAAGTGTGTGGCTGCAGTGTTTAAAAATAAATTTAGAAACAGTCTAGGAAATCTTTGTTCTGTAAACAGATAAACCCATTTATGTAGTCTAAGAAGGAAACTTTCAAAGACCTAAAAATAGGTAACATCCGAAAATAGACAAATTTTGTTGAAACTGTAGATATTTTTCAATTATTTTTCTTGTCTACGGGCTAGATAGTTTGCGTTCTACAGACTTGGCACATCTAGGATCTAGGGGTGCAGAGAACCAAAATTCTTAGTTTGTATAGGTTTATCAAAAATACACTTGTCTTTAAGAGATCAGTTAAAAGTTAATGAAGCTTTTCATTTTCTGATGTTTTTCGGGCTTCCACTCCTCTTGTGAAAGTTTCCTGAATTGTGCAGCCCTCTTCCCCAGGTGTATTTGCAGTTTCCGCTGCTGTGAAATCATGAAATTTTGAAATGAATATAGATATTCCTTGAAATGTGGCCAATAAAACTCCCTTCATATTGCTTTATTTCATTCTCTGACATTCTGGAATATAGCACGTGTTTTTGAGTAGAAAGCTGGTCTGACCCTGTCTGCTAGGAAGAATAGTGCCAGGGATCCCAAAGGCAATTAAAAAATTCCAAAGAGTTGCCCTTTCTTTGTTCATTTGGTTAGGCAGCCATCCTACAAAAGTTAAGTCATGTTACTTCTGTGTAATACAGCAAAAGCATGCTAAAATACTCTAGGAAATGTATCTAAGAGTCAACAGTGTATGAAGCTAGTTTTATTTCTAGGTTTCTGAGAACTAATTGATAGGAAATTATGGGGAAATCTCTAGATAACAGTCTCTTTTATTTTGAGGGTTGAAAGCCAGCTTCAAAAATCTGTTGGAAGTATTCTGTATGATTAAGGTCCACTGGTAAATGATTTTGAACCAGTAATGAATTAATGCTGAGGTATATAAAAAACGAATGTAGTTAACTGCAAGTCAGCCCTGACTTCTTTTTTTTTTTTGGTTTGATATTATTTAACTTTAATATGTGGTCAGTTGATTTTAAGGAGACAGCCAAGCCAATTATCTACAAACAGTAGTTCACAGCATGTGTAATTGCATATAAACCCATTTTGGTATGTCAGATTCTGGATTTTCTCTGATGTAATTTGTGCTTATCTCATGTTTAATTAATCTTCTGTTTAATTAAAGGCTTTTAATTATGAAACTGCTGTATAGTGAATATAGTGTTAAAATACAGCAAAATGATAAATCTCTTTAACTTGAGAAGTATGTGAAAAAATCTGATTTCAGCTAAGTTTTAGTGTATATGTAAACAAAAATATTTTGCGTATGTACAGATTTTATATGTATATGTATTTTTAGGAACACATTTTGTATGTGTATATACGTACACGTACTTACTGAAAGTACCAATTAAAACCTACCACTGTCTGTTTTAGGGTGCTCCATAATGCTGGAGACACCTCCTCCAAATCAGTGTTTGACAATTTTTAGAGTGGTGTCTCATCTGCTTATTATTTACCTAATCAAGTTTTGAATCCTGTCTGCATTTTCTCATTTGTTCCCTTTTTTATTAGGGAGAACAGTTTTAAGGTTGGGGTGACTACTTGTAATTGCTGATTTGCTTGGAGAATGAAACAAAAGTGTATGTTATAGCAACAAAAGTAATAAGAGAAGAACAACATGCTAGGTATACGGTACTGGACACTTAGCTAGTCTATGCATCGCCCCCTTTTGTGATTATCCTGTTCTTAATAGCACTGAAGGCCCTGTGATGGGAGCATATGCACATTCCTAGATTCCTTACATGATAATGTGCTCCTCATTGCTTTGATGATGCTGGGCAGCACAAAGCCAAGCTAAACACTCATTCCTTGTCCAGGGTCTGACTGACCCTGTGCAGCTGCTGAGCACAGGAGCATCTTAGTGTTACCACACACATAACTGTGATTCCAGTACCTAGCACCCAAAAACTTGGTTCTTGATGCTGTAAAGTGGGCTTTTAAAACAAATGAGAATTTAGTTGGTGTAAAGGGCAGGTCATGTGATTGGTGGTGTAACTGCGAGCTACCGGTGCTGAGTTTGGGGGGAATTACTGCATGTGGCTCTCTTCACTGAAGCAACCCTGAATTACTTTGTGTGGTGATTCCATCAGTAAAAACAGCAAAGTAAGAAGAATCTGACCGCACCTGCTCAGAGGACGTGTGGCCCTGTAGCTCTCAGGCACTGATCTGGCACTGCAAAAGACTGGTTTTGTGATTGACTTGCTAGGGGAACTCACATCATCTTGGTGTTTGCTTTCCTCTGTAAGGTTTGCCTGCATTTTGTTGTTATGACTTTAGTGCTAACAATAATGTATGTTCCATTCAGTCTTGCAGCAGCTGGTTACCACCAGTCACTGGAGAAATTCCTGAGTGTGATACTGTGGTTCTCAGATGTGGTTGTAGAGCGGGGTGTTGGAGTTCATTCAGAGCATGCCAGCCCAGTCAAGAACTTGTTGTCCAGTTATGCAGATGTCCCCTCTGTGCTGTGTGTAGTGCAGTGGATCTTTTAGGTCCATGCAACCATACAAATTACTGCGGTGATTTTGTAGTAGTTAATGGTAAATTTTAACTCCACTGTGCTGTAACAGCGACAATTTAAAGAATAAAATGGCAAGAAGGCAGCTACAGTGTTTTTTCCTTCTTGGTTTACAATGCTTACAGACTATTTTTACACTTTGCCTCTCTTACCAGCGAAGACTGGTATGAGTTCTTTATCCTTATTCTTTTTAGTGCTGTTGCTGATTCCAGAGCGGAGCTTAGACTGAGATGAGTTGCTGTCATATCTGTCAATGTTAAATTTCACTATCTGTGGAAGTCTGAGAGTGCTCTCATGGATTATAGCTCTCATCTTTCATTTATCTCTCTCTCCTCTGCTCCAGTGAAACAAACTGAGAATAAAACATACATGTTATTTCACTAGAAAATAGCCAGAATCATTTCATTTTCCATTGGGTATTTCCTTTTAGAGAAATGCTTATTATTTTAGCTAATCTGGATTTGCCACTTTCCATCCATAGATTTTGCTCTTTGAATGTCCTTGAGAAAGCTACTGACTGCTGCAGCAAAATCTTTAAAAAAAAAAAAAAAATTTTGATTTTTTTTTCATGCTTGATCTACTTTTTGCATTTAGAATTTCAGCTCAAGCATAGTCTTTGTAAGTCCTTTGTGTAAGTATATGTGGATAGTAAACAAAAATAACCATTGCAACTGGCAAAAATATACAGGTGAATTATTCACAGTTGCTTTCTGACATGGGAATGATGTTGAATTGTTCCATGACCCTCAATGGTATTTGTGCAGAGGATTTATTTTTATTAAGCAAGAGACTAGCACTCTATTAATCTCAAGCAGCCTGCTAGTCTGCTCAGTTACTGAAAAACGATTTTTTTTCCTATGAAAAAATCTTTTTTAAACAGTTGGAACCATTGGGTAGCCTGAAAGTGGCTTGACTGCCTTGTTTCCCAAAGCTGCCTCACAATTAGAGGTGATATGGTTTTTGTTTGTTTGTTTGGTTAGTTTTTTTGTTTGTTTTTGTTTGTTTTTTTCTTTTTTTCTTTTTAAATGTTGGTTACTGTTATCAAAAGGGAGGATTGATATATGAAAAACACCTGAAAGACAGGAGGAAGGTGGCCTTTCCGCACATTTTTTTGGGGGAAAAAAACAGTTTATTTTTCCTTTATTTCTGCATACCTGTGTGATAGGACTGGTGTATACTGTCTGGGCAGTGTTTTGGTACCAAGACGATCCTGTACCCAGTAATTATTTGTTTGTCTTTATATCTAGTTCTGGTGAAAGTGTTGAAGGAAGAAATGGATCAGCAAAAATTTTTGTTTTTAGCAAAATGTCGGCACTGCACAGCAACCCAGGAGCTTCTGCTCATATGGGAGCGTACTGGGGCTGGAGGGGACACTGCCAGCTGACCCAGGTGGCTTTGTACCCATGCCAGTGTTCCAGGGCCAGGTAGGTGTTCTTGTTTCCTGGGAAGGCCATAAGACTGTTTGGAATGGTAAGGGAACCAAAGCAAGTTTTTTGATACAGAGAATGTTTTTTTTGTGGATGTATATAGCTGTTGCTTAAAGTACCTTTAAAAAATATATACGTCTCTGTGGGAATTACTTGCTTTCACTATCAGAGCCCATGAAGTGCAGAGGAAACTCAAGTGTCTGCGGCTTAGTGCAGCTCTGACAGCAAGTGTCAGGTAGCTACTAATGGCCTAGGTGAGCTAGCCATTGAATCTCAAGAGTCCAGTGCCCAGAGAGGTGTCAGGTGTAACACCTTTCCTTTTGTAGGGAAGTGCAGGTGGATTCAGAGAGACACTTCCCTACAGCCTTTTCCTCTCCTGCCTACCTTTCCTCCCCAGGAAAGCATAGCATGGATCTGCTGCCTGGCTCTGCAGGCAAGCTTACCTCAGCTGCAGTATCATGGGTTTTAGTTCGCATGTTGCAGTTGCACTGTAAATTCACCTCCAGGCACTTTAAACACCAGTTTAAATTAATAGATTTATAAATTGTTCTGTGTGATGCTTTTAATCTGAGTATTCAGGTCTTGAATTTGCATTCAGTGAAATGTGTAAAAAAAGGAATGTGAGCATCTTTTAAAGCATTAAACAAAGGTTTGGTTCTGTCGCAGACCAACCTCGAGGCTTGCCTGAACTCAGTAGGATGAGCTGGGATACATCTACAGGTACAGCTGGTCTGTTAATGTTTTAAATTAGACGATCCCAGCCAATTCCTAATCCATCTGAAAGAAGGTTGTAAATTGTCTTAAAATAAATCTGAATTTAAAAATTGGTTTAAAAAACCCTGAACATTGCTCCTCTTCTGTGTCACAGAGGCACAAACGCATGCGCACGCACACACTCATGCGCTTGACTCAGCAGGAGCGGGTTGAGGATTACCTCTTGAACATGGAAACCTTCTGGCAGTACCTCATCTGCTTTAGGAGAGCTTCATCTTTGTGGTAAATCCATCTTGAAAGGTTCCAGCTGCCCCAGCCCTGGCAAACACATGCCCATTTCCAGTTGCCCTGCTCTCCTCCTCTCCTCAGCTAATGTGAAAAGGTTAGGGGCAGAAACCTTCCAGGGAGGAAGGAGCAGGGGCACAGGAACCTCCAAGACCTGATTGACCTGAGCTGCTGGGCTGTGTGGTGGTGGTGGAATCCTTGAACTGCTGGCAGGGAGCAGAGCAGTTCCAGTATATTCCCAATAACCTCTCAGTGTTTTTGCTTTGCAGGAGGTGTTGTGGCAAGCTCATATGTTCACTCTTTCTGTAGAGGACAGCTTGGTTCACCTCCTGGACATCATTTTAATTAGCTCTTTGTGTAGGGGAGAGCTGTTTAATTGCACGGGTCTCTTCTGTGACTTGTGATTGAAGTTCCACATAATTGGGTTTTATCTTCTATGAAAAAATTGTGGAAGTGGACCATGTGAGAACTTTAAAATAAGACCTTCTATCAGCCCGCAGATGAGAAAGAACAATTACCATGCTGCTGTTAGAAAACGGCTCCCTCCCTTCAGAAAGAGAGCAGTAGAAGGTTGTATGCAACATGCATGCACACAGAACTAGGTTTGCTTGCATATCAAGATATACCCAATTTTAAACACTCTGTCATTGTATGTCCTTACAAAGTTGTTAATATAGTTTGTGCTGTGATAATTCATAATTACCCTTTTAATGTCTTTTTGGAAATCAGAAGGTAGTCACAATTTTTATTTACATTTTCAGTCTGATTGAAAATTACAAGCAATATTAATTTCTGTGGGTGTTTTGTAGAGGAACTGTTACTCTTATTTGTATTAGGGAAGGAATAAGTTTTCTTCTCAAATTAGCAATGGTTTCAGTTTTTACTGAATCTACCATAGCATTGAGATAGTGAACTAATTAGCATTACTAATGACAAGCTCAGATTGCAGGTATGTGACATGGAGCTCTTTGTAAAAGACAGCAGGCTGAATTGATTATTATTTGCTGTGGATTTTGTTCATGCTTGTTCAGACAAGTCAAAAGTAAAGATTCTGCCATATGTGAGGCTTTATCTGCGTTGTGAACTTTAGTTCAATAATTTTCTGTAATTGCTGTAGAAGCAGAGAGATCAGAATTTTGTGTTTGTTCGCCCTCATCTTTTGATAACCCGAACTGCTATGTAATTGTGCTCGGAGACTGGAAACCCAACAACGTGAAGGAAGTGTGTAAAATACCAAGATTGTCCATTAATAACAGGATGTTGCACACTGACCTGTCTGAAGTGTTTTAGATTCTCAGAAGATGAAAAGAAAATGAGAAAATTCTGTTCCTTGCTGCCAGCATACCTCCTGCATAAATTCTTTTCCAGGTAGGTTCTTAGGACATCCTCATCACTGCAAAGCACAATTGCTGCCTTCTAGCATACTAAGCAACACTACTTGCGTCCATCATGGTGGAGTTTTTTTGTTGCTTGGTTGTGGGTCCCCTCCAGCATCTCTTTAGGGGAAGAATTGAGCAGATCCATGTCCTGTTTTGGCAAGTGGTAGTTTTTTTTAGTTTACCTATTATCAACAGCATTGAAAAACAAGATCAAGATTATAATTACTGTATGATATATGAAAGTTGGTTTTAGTTTGGTTCTCCATGCATCTGAGCTTGGTCTCATTTACTGAATATTGTCTTGCTCTCAACTGTTTTAATTTTTTTGACCTAGGCCTTGGTCATAGGGCTTCAAGTGTTATTTAGAGAGGGTAGGCTTATGTCACTCAATGCTTATTAAGGTCTGAGATCACAAACAGTAATTGAAAAATATATGTATGGGAAGTCAGTGAAGGCAGGAAGGGACGAAGCTGCGGGTGGTTGCCCGTAGTGAGAGGTGCAACAGTACTGGAGTTTGCTTAGTGTTGAAGTCTTGGTGCCCAGCTGTGCTGCATTTCTGCCATCCAGGCAGAGCTGAAGACTGAAGACAGCCTGTGTAACTGAAGTTGAGTTGTACAGCAGGACAGAATAGAGTTGAATTGCCAGGTAGAAGTGATGGAGCGTGAACTCCTAAGTGGAACTTAGGACCGGGGGGGAACCTGAATCATACTAGACAGTGGAGGTGATGTTTCTGCTAAAAGGGATATGTTGCTATTGAGAACTCCTCAAAATGCAACATTATTTCTAGGCTGGTTAGATTCTGCTTTCACTGGCTTTTCCTGAGTAGATGAAACTGAGCCTCGAGGCAGTCTTGGGAAGTGAGGGATATGAAGAGCTTTGCTGAAAACTGAGTCTGTCTTCTGATTCACCTAGGGAAACCTGTATATTTAAAAGAACCAATGAAATGTATGATATTTGAAGGCTCCGTTACCATCACAGAATCACAGAATCACAGGTTGGAAAGGACCTTCAAGATCATCTAGTCCGACCGTCATCCTATCACCAATACTACCCACTAAGCTACTAAACCATACCTTGTAGCACCTTGTCCAGGCGCCTCTTAAAAACCGCAAGGGTCGGTGACTCCACCACCTCCCTGGTCAGGCCGTTCCAGTGCCTGACCACTCTCTGAGAGAAAAAGTTTTTCCTGATATCTAATCTAAATCTCCCCATGCGCAACTTGCGGCCGTTACCTCGAGTGCTATCATTAGTTATGTGGAAGAAGAGGCTGACCCCCTCCTCGTCACAACCTCCCTTCAGGAAGTTGTAGAGTGCAATGAGGTCTCCCCTGAGCCTCCTCTTCTCCAGACTAAACAATCCCAGCTCCCTCAGACGCTCCTCATAAGGCTTGTGTTCCATACCCCTCACCAGTTTTGTTGCCCTTCTCTGGACACGTCCCAGGGCGTCGATGTCTTTCTTGTAGTGAGGGGCCCAAAACTGAACACAGTACTCGAGGTGCGGCCTCACCAAAGCTGAGTACAGGGGGATGATCACCTCCCTGCTCCTGCTGGCCACACTGTTTCTAATACAGGCCAGGATGCCATTGGCCTTCTTGGCCACCTGAGCAAAGTTAATCATTCAGTGTGAGTTACAGTTGTCATCACTTCTCACTTGGTGCAGTCCTTTTGTAAGATTCCTGTCTTTCAGGAGTATTGCACTGGGTTTCTGCTGTTTTCTTATTTTCAGATGAATTTGCTACATCCTCTTGGTCAGCACTGGATGCCAGAGGTGGGAAGGCATTCTGATGTCTCTGATTAGCAAATAATTTAGAATTTTTTAATTTGTGTGAAGTTGGATGCAAATTGTATCCCTAAGTTGTGAACATTAGGAATGTATGAAGTTTAGGATGCTAGATGTGATTAATTAATAGTCTTTTGCCTGTTTAATCTCTAGGTTTACTCTGTAAGGGGAGGTTTGATCCCTGTAATTTTTTTTCTTTATTATGTGTTCGAAAAAGGAAAAGAAGACTGCGACTACTGTGTTGTTTTGGTTGGAAATGGCAGCAACATTCAGGAGTTGACTTCTCAATCCTGAAAACTTTGGGTGGATTTCAGAGATGTTTACGTTCTTTAAAGTGACAAATCAAATTTCTCAAAGTCAGAGATTCCACTTCAAAACAATCTGAGCCCAACGGTTTGGGTGTTCATGTGTTGCAGGGCTGGGGAGGAAGGTTGAAGTCTGTGTGTGTGAGTGTGGTTCAGGCCTGAGATTTCTTGAATCTTGGAGTGAGCTGCTGAGAGGGGAGAGAGGAGTCGATCTGGTTTTGATCAGAAATTCTGTCTTTGCTATAAGGAAGTTAGTCTTATATGGCAAGAAACATTTAACTGAGGAAGGACCTGACCAACACTGTTGCAGGTCAGAGAGGCTGCTGTTCATAAGACCTTCCTTCGTAGGGTATCTAGAACTTACTTGGTCAGGAACTGCTGAACTCTAGGAATATGGGCGAGCTTGGTTGTTTGGGGCTGGTGGGGCAAGGGGGTCTCTATTACTAGGAACAGTTCCTGCATGGGCTTTGTAACTTCTTTCTGGTATTTTCAGTATCACTTTGTGCTTAGTTTTTGTGTTGGTTCTCACACTTGGGATCAGAGTAGTGATTTTACCACCTTGGAACTAGATTTGGCAGCTTTAGGAAGACTGCTAAACTGCTGTTCTCTGGGACCCTAGCGCACTTCAAGATATATATTGAAAGTTAATCAGTTCTTATATTTCAGCCCATCAGTCTGCTGTTAACCTCTGATTTCCATTGTTGGTGTTTGGTCTTTCTGCCCTTCTCTTCAGCCAGCTCAGGTGTTGGCAAAAAAGCCTGAGTTCTGGGAAAAAGGAGCAGTGTTTGCAGAGCTAGTGTATGAACGCTGAGGCCAGTGAACAAATCAGCCGGACCCTGCAGACAGGGTGCGTCTTGTTCATGAACGAACTTGGGAACATGCAGGTTTTATTACCTGCCTGCAGAGCACCTGTGTAGTTGTTTGTGTGGCCTCTGCATTAAAAAAGAAGGGTTGAAATGTTCTCAGTAATTAGGGAAGGCGTCATAGGTAGACTGAGTAGTCGCAAAATGTGCCTGCATCTTCCCCAAGTGGGTGGAGTCCTGCTTCTTCAGATTGCCTTCCCAGAAAAATTCTGACTTCTGCAGCTTACTAAATCTGCTTCAGACATTGTCATCACAAATTGAGTGTTACAATCCTCAAGGTGGTAGTTTACATATCCTATGTGACAAATTACTGCATTATTCTCTAAGAATAGCTCAAGTATTCAAAAAAGTATCGAGGGCAAATTAAGCTCTATATTGGGACCCCAGCCTGCCTCTAATCTAAGCCCTGACCGTGCTTCTACTTACACTGTGTTGCTGAACAGAAGTTCAAACTTCAAATATTCAAGTTGAAACTGAAAGGAAGACTGTGAAGCATTGGTGATTATGTTGGCTTTCTTTGCCACCGAATAGCACTTGTGTATTGTGTGCTATGTGGGTGGCTGTGTATTTGCTAAGAAGCATAACTGAAGATGAAAGTTTAATTATTTCTTCAAGGCAAATCCTCTCTCCCATGGACTTAAACTTGCATAAGAAAAATGAAAATTCATAAGGAGTGTAAAAATTGGCTAAAATAAAAAACCATTTATTTTTACCCTATTTATTCTTCTGAATAATAAAATTTCCCCATGGGTTTTTGAAACATATGTGGAATAATTACACTGTAGAAGTGGTACTTTAGTTCAGCTTCTCTAGCTAGGGCAAACATTGTGATTATGCTGCAAGCTTAAGTCTAGGTTTTATAGAAAATCTCATTCAAGGCTCTGTTGCCATCAAGTACAAAAAATTGTGACCCATGGATTGGTCCCTGTGGGAGCAATTATTCTTTGCAGAGATTTTTCTCCTGCACTGAATATTATAAATGTCAGAAAAAAGTTTAACCTCCAGTACCTCTAAAAGAATGTTTCCATACCTGCTGGCAAGAATATCCATTTTTGGCTTGTATTTGCAAGCAATTTAAGTCTAAGCCAGGATTTTATTTTATTTTTTTAAAAACTTGTCTTTATAAACAACTCAAAGGTAGCAATACTGTCTTCTAGTTAGACGCTGCATGTCTCGGTGAAGACAAAACAGGGGCTGAAGCTGCCTGATACTGCTTAATGCAGTGCTACTCCTGAGACTCTCACGATGGGATTCTTGCGTGCTGGGTGCAGTGTGAATTGATGATGAAAACCTCTTGTCTACCGGTGGCAGAGGGGGGAGAGTGTGGAGTGAGCGTGGGGTTGCTTAGGAACAGGGGTTAGCATCTGATATTCAGTATGGATGAGTGAAGTGTTTTGTTTAACAGGAGGAATATGTTCATCTTGCAGCCATTGGTCTGTGGAAGGCAATGGGTGGAATCAAGGGTAAAATCCCAGGAGACAATGCTTGCCTTCAGCAGAATCTACTTTTGGAGAGAAGCAGTATGTGCGTTTTATTTGCTTAATTTTTACATTTTTTGTGTGTTTATTTAAATCTCATCAGCCAAAGCATGTGCATCACTTCTAACACAGATTAATAGTTTTCTATTACTTAAAATAGCGGATCCCAAACCAGTAGATTTCCTGCCCCTACCCCTGTGTTTTCTCGTGCATCTTCAGTGGTTTCAGGTTGGTTTGGTCATTAACTATGATAAAACTGTGATGAAATGTATAGAATTTGCATCGTGTGTTCAGAGGCTTTTGCAAAGTGAAAATAGTTGTGAGATGGTCAGAGGAATGTTGTAGTACCTATCTGAAGTTCAAGTGTGAGGTGGGCAGAAGCATCTTTCACTCCCTATAATTACTGCAGCGAGGCGTAAGAGAAAAACCAATTCTGAATATACCAGCCCTAGGACAGGAAAGGTCACCCTAATTTGTACTTAGAAGTGAATAGGGAGTTGAGGTGGTTTCCTCAGAAATGTTAATGGTCATGAAACTTACTTAAAGGGATGTGAACTGCTTTCTGCACTAGCTTAAGGTTCTAATTATCCTCCGAAGGTAGCCTTGGAAGATCCCCTTTTTGCTTTATAATGTGGAGGTGGTCTGTTGAGATACTCAGATTTGGTTCTGTAGTCTCTAACCTATCAACAATCGATAAGAGACTTTGATCCAAATGTTCAGTAAGATTTCTGATAATGCCATAAACAAAAAGCTGATTTGATTAACATCAGAACAGAGGGAGGGAGGTCTGTAACTTGTTGCTAGCTTGTGTGTTTGTTCCTCCAGGTTATGGGCCTAGATCTTCTGCAGGCAGGGGAGATGATTCGGAGGTGTTTTCCTCCTCCATCATTGAGTTCATTCTTAATTTGCCTTATGCTGTGGTGTGTATCATTAAGTCATGATGGTTTTTATTCCTCCTATGCTGGTTGGAGCACAGGGATTCAGGTATCTATCATCAAAAATGCTACTTTGTTTTGTCTTAGCTAAAGGCTTCATTGACTAAGCCACACTGATGGCTTCTTTTTTTTTTTTTCAATGCAGCCAGGCTGTATCAAAGACTAAAGCTGAGAAGATGCTGTTCTCAACAGAAGAGTCTTTATCTGGAGAATGCTAGGGTTTGCAGCAGTGGGCTTGGGCGCTGACAGGCACCTGCTGTTCGTACCTATGTGCATTCTCGGCACTAAAACACCAGGTTTCTCAAACCTGGCAGCAACAAAAATTTGGCTTAAAGTATTTGTTTTTCTCTAGAAAGAACCTGGGTGAAAGGCTGAGTAGTGTTGCCTGCTGAAGGACCAGGAAAGAGAAGTGGCTTGTTTGAGCAGTGCATTTCAGAGATTTCAGAGCAGTGGTATTTCAGAGATTAAAAAAAAAAAAAAGAAAATCAAACTTTCCATGCCATCTTTCATACATCATGAAGAAACTCAGAAGCTGATAGGATGAGCAGGAAGGATGTGTCTTTTTATGTATTTTTCCTTGCTGCAAGATACAGTGGCAACATTAGTTTAAAATCTTTATTTCCTGAAAAAAAAGCATTACTTCCTTTATTGTTTTAGATGGCACATAGGCCATCACAGCTGTGCATGTCAGTCTACGCCAGTAGACCATGCACTCCATTTTCTTTTATGTGCAAGTTACTCCTAGCTGGTTTTACATACCTTTTTTTTTTCTCTTTTCCCCAACCTGAACAAGTATTTTGAGTCCATGGATCATTTATCTTGGCGGTTCTCTTTAGAACTGGAAGAACTGGAAATTCATCTAGCTGCTGAAAGGGGATCTGGGAAAAAATAAGTATCAGCTGCCATGATAGGTGGTGTGCTTGTAGACATTGCCAGTGGCTTAGAGATCAAACAGCAGAGAAATAGCTTCACAGTAAGAGCCCAGGAAATTCTAGTTAGGTAATGAGTAGTGGCTCTCTTTTGATTTACAACATGGCTTTGCTATCAGTCTGTAAAGCTTTGAAGAGAAAAAAATAAACCTCCAAGGGAAAAGGAAGGGCTGTACAATTAGTTGTTAGTCTGCTTACTTGTCTTCTCTAATTCCAAGTATGTGTGCTGAAAATGAGTGATAGTGTGCAAAATCTAAACTATTGGCCAATTCCTTTGTAGATTCAGGCTGAGATATGGTTCACATCATGCTGGTTCTTGGAATATTCAGTTTCATCTTAACTATAGATTATGTGTAGACCAGTGTAGTTGGAAGAATTTGACAAGGATTGCATCTGTGATGTTACTTTTAGCTCTTGTACATCAAATTCCTGCTCTGATCTCCTTTCCTTTCATCTCTGCTATGTGTCTTTCATTAACGAGTTGGCCGGTAAAGTGGATGTGATAGCTTGCAGAATATTTTTGAAACCACATGCAGGAGTATTTTTTTACTCAAGTAAATCAGTACAGTTCAGAAAACTTAGGAATACTGCATTGGATTTGGATTTGGAAATGCAGTTTGTAATTGTCAAGACAGTATTTAGTTGGGACTGCTTGGTCATTAATTTGTGTGAAGCTGACACTTGAGTTGAAAGACTAATAGCTACCTCTGGGCATTGCTCAATTTTAAATCTAATCTGTTACAGAGTTTGGGTGTACTGTGACTGTGGATGTAGTTTGTCATTTTTATAGCTAGTGGGGCGATACTATTGTTTGGGGATCTGGGGCTTTGCTGTTCTTATGCACAGGCTTTTTTGTATATTAGTAACTACTTGGACATAATAAGGAGTGGGTTTTTCCAATCTTAAAGTTTTAATGTGTTTTATGGCAGTTTTTTCCATTATTCAAAACAATTTACTGCTAAAACCCAGAAAACTTGTGTTTTAATGATCTGAAAAATTGAAAAAATTGTTTAAAAGTGCGGGTTTAATTCTTGTAGTGTGTACAGAGTGCTGTCAAAGTCACTGTTGCTATATTAACGTGCACATAATATCAGGTTTTTTAGTGTAGTATGTGATAGACTTCTGATAAGAAACAGATGTGACTTTTAAATAGTATTTGTGGGGGATTTTTTAAAATGTGGCTACTCACTGCATATATGATGTTTGTTTACAAAACTAGTAATTTGCAAACTCAGATAAGGTTTTCTTTCATAGTAACAAGCTAGCTAGTGTTATTTGCTTTTCATATTTCATATTATCAATTGTGAGTTGTTAATAAAATCGTATTTCTCAGTTTTGCTTCTCAATATACATAGCAATATTAATTTTAATTTAGAAGATAGTATAGGCATGATCAAATCTTTTTCCCCACTCCCAATACTAGAAAGCTACTACTTCATTAGGAAGCTGTCTAATTTTTTTTTGGTCTGTCAGCTATTAATGTTTCCACAGTGTGGCTCCTGCTTTACTCTCTTATGATTTAGACTGGCAATTGTCAGCAGACAATTCTTTGTTGTTGTTGTGTTTGTTTTCAGTGCTTACTTGCCTGCACCCATTCATTGTTTCACCATTAAGAATACTTGAAACTTGGAGCATAAACTGTGAAATATTTGGTGTGCTGTCTTTTACATAGTTAATAGATGTATCAAATCCACAAAGTGTAAATCAAATTATGTAGCCTATTACGCTTTACATAGGAGAAATAAAATATGAAATATTTTACAAAAACAGAAACTGCATGTGAATCAAACTTTGTTGTTGTTCCTAAGGGATACAATTTTGACAATTTTACGAGGCTGCAATTTATTTGTAGGGTGAGTTGGCACATGGTTTTGATGAAAGTAGTGTTCAAACAGTATACTGCTAATAAGAATACTTTTTTAAAGCCACTGGTCTTGCTGATTTGTATTGTTATAACAAAGTATCTGTTAAAACTCCCTGGAAGTATGCCTCCCCACGAAATACTTATAAACCCTGTATGGTAATGCTGGTTTGAGTTTGAACAATGTAAGCTTTCAATATTTATATAGGAATTTATATAGGCTGAGGAATATTTATAGGGAATAACATAAAAAGAAAGCTGTTAAGAACTGAGGAGAAAAATAGAGACTTGATCTTATGCAAAAGACTCAGCAAACAGTGTTGGCCTTGCTACTCTCATGCTGTGAAAGAATGGTCTGATGTGACTGTCCAAAGAATTATGTTGATAGGAACGGGGTTTTCATGGAAAAAAAAACCTTCAAATTATTGTCTTGCAAGACATTTGCTCTAAAAATGTTAAATCACATTGCACACTGGACTGAATATATTTTGTTATATATTTTGTTTTGTATATCTGCTGTTGCAGGGAGAATTTAAGACCTCTTAATAGCTGAAAAACAATGATTTGAATGGTTAAATTCTGAAAGAAATGAAATTATCAGGAGTATAGAAAGATTCAGGAGAGCTTTCTGCAGATACGTGGGCTGTCAAAGCCTTTGTTAATGAGGGTTCATACCAGCTGGGTGGAAGGAGACTAAAAGGAACACTGTTATTTTTAAAATACCACTAATTAGCCTCCAAAATGCCTTTTCATCACTGGTGAAGTTATTACAAATACTGATCATGGAAAGTCTGAAAGGTGTGGTTGAACGAGACAGGCTGCATGGATGAAAGAAGAATGAAGTTTGAGTAGCCTAGCCAGGTTTGACATATATCTAAAATATTATTTGTATGTATTTCAGTTTATGGAGTGTGTGTATACATACACATGCACGTGCACGCACACCCTTAAAATTGCTTTCAATGCACGCCTCTGGAGCACAATGTCTTAGGGGATTTAGCAGCTTCAGGAGCTGCAATTACAGGTATGAAACGTGCCTCTATTAAAAGGCTGTTGGAGTGGGCAATGCCCTGTGGGGTTATTAGTGGCTTCTGAATATCCTTGCAGCCCCAGTCCTACAGTCTGGTTTTGAGAAGAGGTCAAGAACTTTGCCAAATTTTTCTCAACAAGATCCATTGTTTCTTATTTATCCCTCCTGATCTACATGCAGGCTGGCAGAGAATTGTTAAGCAAAATCTTACACATCTGTATCTGCAGAGGTGAGAAGGAAAATACCAGTTTGTTTTGCCTTTTATGATCAGTTGCTAAAATTCAACTCAGCCTGTTCTCTCTAGAAGTTATGTTGCTTTTTCCTCTCCGTTAGAGTGAAGCTTTGACTTAGAGCAGTATCTAACCAGCACCTTCGCCCTTCTCAGCTGAACGGTGTCATCTAAGAGGAGGGAGGAGGCTTGTCTTCCTGGTAAAAGTCCATGTTTCTTCCACTACCCTCTAAAACACTTGTACAAAAATCCCTTGAGGATTCTCTGCTTTGCACCTCTGGAATTGCCTCTTCCCAATGTTATGGGATTTAACTGTCTCACTGGATAGTGGATTAGAAATATATTCTGTAATAAATTTTAGGATTATGGGGCAAAATAGCATTGTAAGAATGTAGAATATCTGATATATGTCACAATTTTTGAAGGATTACTAATTGCATTGAAAATTACCTGATGCCTCAATTATTCTGAATGCTTCCCACAAGGTTTAGATAATCAGACTGAGTTGTACCCTGTGAAGTTTAAATTTGTAATGTGAAACAGAGCAACAGTGATTCCTGATTGTTTGTTTAAAGCTATGAAAAAGAATGCCAAAAGTTTAGGTTTAAAATTAAGGTTGCTCTTGTTGTTGAACTGCACATCAGCAACCAGGAGAAGGCAGGCCATGGCTGCTAATTGCATGCTGCTGCAACAGAGAAGTAGAAGCCAGCACGATGGAAATGGTGACAAGGGTGTTTTAGAAGCATGTCCCTGGATGTTGGCTAACCACATTATTTTTAGGTATATTGGGAATTAGGTGAGATATTAAGAGGCCTTTGCCATGGTACTTCACTCCTACCCTAGGATTTACTACACGTGTCTTTAGTCGGGAAAACAATATTCGTGTGTCGCACACACAGCCTGTGATCAATGGGTTGTTTCTTGTAGCACGGTGGTTAGAGCCACTGAAATGAGGAAAACCAAACAGCATGCCCCAGATTTCAGAATAAGTAAATGCAAATAGGAACAGTGTGTTGCAGGAAAATGCCTTGGCAGCATGCTGAGTTTTAGGGGGGATTTGGTGTGTGGCTCTCATCTGTTGTCTTAGAAATCTAGGCAATAAAAAACCAGTGTCTATGATCGCATTCAGAGGTCTTGATTTTCAGAGTGATTAGAGAAAGTGAATGGTGCTCTAAGTCAGAGTGGAGGATTAAGAAGAGACTTTGCTGAAAGATACAGAAGCCCAAAGGTATTAGGGAAGATAGATGCTTATAAGACCACTAAACCTAATAGCAAGTACAATACAGACCTGATCTTTAGCCAACAAAGAGTCTACAAAAATTCTGCGTGAACTCTGTTACTGGAAAAGCTCAATGGAGAGTAAATCAAGAAGCTGTAAAAACAAAACCAGATCAAAACCAAGACCAGTTTACAGGGCTTTTGGGGAAGGAGGGTGGGAAATGGGAAGCACAAGGGTGACGTTTTACTTCCGACAGTGTGAGAGGTTGCTAAGATTTCATCAGGTTTATGAGTGGTTATTTGTTTGCTTGTTTGTTTATTCCCCTTTAGTCAAAGAAGATTCACAGAGAAGTAGTTTGGTAGTTGTAGATAGCAAACTCAGAAGCTGTACTTGCCTGCTGTTAGAGATATGACTATATTCTGAATAAAAATAGGTAGCTTGTAGAATATTGTGTGCTCTATCTTCTTCCAACTAGGAAACTGTATCTGATTTATTTTTTGTAGAGTGTGGTGGTATTACCTCTGTAAGGATTTATTGCACTTGAGAGTCCTTAGTAAATGAATTACTTATTGGCCTAAAAGTATGGCTTTCTCTGAGGCTAAGGATTGTTCTTCTGTGTGTGAGTGCATGAAAGCATCAGTACATGCCAGTGTGACAGTGCATTGCCTTATGAAGGCAATTCTGCTTCCTCCTCTTTGTTTCATACCAATCCTGTGGTATGAAAATATTTATTTAATACTATTAAAACAGGTAATGCATTAATGGGGGTAGATGAACTTGCCTTACACAGCTGTTGCATGGGAACAGAATAGAAAACCAAATTATAGTGAATGCTCATCTGATAAATCAAGAAAGCTACCATTTGAGGCATTGCCAACTCGACCAGCTCGGGCAGGGATCAGTGTATCCAGGGGCTAAGGCTTGGACTAGAAGTTAAAAATGTGTTTCTGCACTGAGCTCTGCCAGGAGATGCTAAAACATCTCTTTGACCACCTTATGTTTTTCCTTTCATTGTTTCTTTTCTCTGTGTAGATGGAACAGAAACTAATTCTCCATAAAGTACCTATAGCAGCAAATTGCCAGTCTCAGCTGGATCTGTTGCTCTTCTGTGGCAATAATCAAAAGTACTTCAAAAGCCACCCTTAAGACCCACTTTCCTTTCAAATGCAATATACAGCTTCCGCAGTTACGCTCGTTTGGTATATTAAGGTCAAATTCCAGTTTTCTCTTAAACTAATCACGTTTGCTTTTCTTATAAGCTTTTTTGTTGTTGTTGTTAGTCATTATGAGGTTAACAAAAACAAACAAAAAAACAATTCAACTCAGGAAATTACTAATTAAAGGAGCAGTAGACTTGTTTTTAAAGATTCTTATCGCAGCGAATATGAGGAGAGCAAAATTAAATTGCTGGTAAATGATGGAGTAGGAAGACTAACTAGTCTGGGTAGTTTCTAAATTACTGTTCACCCTAATGTGGTAATTGCTGCAGGTACCAAAAGCAGCTGGAATATATAAGTGAAATTTTTTTTTTCTTTTATTTACCCCAAGAAGCCTTCAGTATTTGTAAAGGAATGTTGCAAGACTACGTGTAAAACTTACTGGAGAGAAACATGGTAAAATGCATTCTAAAAATAATAGTACAAGGGAAAAATATCACTTTTTAGCTGCTTTGTGTGTCTCACTCTTGTTTTGACTAGCTGTGATCATGAAGATGAAAATCTGAACATTTGTATGCTTGGAAAAGAACTTGTAGCAATTCAAAGAGCTTTTATTGCATTGATTATTTTGTAGGAAAGTAATTAAAATAGTTTGGGGAACTGCACTTTATTTCCATATGGTGCGTATTTTAACAAACGTGTCTGTTTTCTGTTGCAATTATTAGAAATTTAAACAGAGAAATTACATGTCTTCTTACCACAGAATCACCATAGCTTTAAAACGTTACCCATAAGCTTCTCCTTTCCCATTTTTTCTAATGAAGGCTGGTAGAAATAATTCAATTGCTTGAAGAAACATGGAGGAGCTGTGTATTCCCAAAAGGAGGGTGGGCTGTGTTAGGGGCTAGTGGTTGCGAGCTCACCTGGTGCACAAGAAGCTGCGAGTGAAATGGATCCATATATTTTCATTGTCCAAGCTAAAAGGGAAGGAAAAGTAAGGCTAGATAGCGAAAAATATATTGGATTTCTTTCAGCTTAAATTATCAAGGTGCTGCTGCTAATGTAAGTAAGGACATTGGTTTCAATTTTCAAAAAGTGCTGTGGTCCCACTTCTATAGTGCCTTTTCAGTAGAATTTAAACTTTTAAAGGCCAGATTTTTAAGGGCATCTCTATCCTATTGGATACAGTATGAATCAGTGCTTTAGTATTTTGGGAATGTGGGCTTAAATTTCCAAGATATTTAGATGTTTTCCCAAGTGACCTTGAATCTTCTAAGCCAGACTTGATTTAAAAGCCTGTCTAATAATCCAGGAGGGGCATAAAGATTCCAGCTCTCAAAAATGAGTGGCAGAAGCTCATGCAATCTGTTTGCTGTCCTCTTTCGCTGGCACCATGTTAAAGAAACCAGTGCCCAGCAGTGCAGGTTCGCCATGCAGGTCAATGTTCTGGTGGAGCGAGCATGGGATGGCTCGGAGGCAAAGGCAGGCTCCCAGGAGGAGCTGCTTCTGCCTCTTGTCCCAAGCAGAATTCTGCATCTAGAAGAAAGTTGCATAAAGTGGTATCTGTTGAAGTTCATAGCAGGAGTTAACATAAATGCGCGAAATGCTTGTATGGAAGTGATTTTCCCATTGCTTGTACAATGGGAAAGTAAAACTGATTGTTCCTGCACAGCAGAACCATGGGGGTTGGTGCGTTTAAGACCTCCAATGCAACACAGACGAGATGGAGCAGCCTGCAGGTGTGACTGCTGCATAGCTGTATGTGGATTCTGGAGTTCATGACAGCAACTGTTCACCCAGATCGTCATCAGTCCTGGTTCTGCTTAGGTCAATCGTAGAGCTCCATAGACCTGGGTGTATATAAGCTCCCTCCTTATGAATGCTGCAGCATTGCAAAATACAGACCTGGAACTTCATGGAACAGTAAGGGGGATTTTGAACATATTAAAACAAATTTGCTCAGTGTAAGAATAAATGGCAATATTACTGTGATTTCTTAAGCACTTCCCCAGTAGTTATTTGGGTTAAGTTTATTTGGGTTTGGAATCTTTTTCAGTTTTGTATTGCTGTACATTGTGTGGTTTTCTTTTTCTTGTTGTTTAGAGATGGATGGTGGCAAACGTGTAGAAATGAAATGAAAGAAATGTGAAATGAAAACAAAAGATAAATTCTATCATGATCATTACATATTTTGTTACACAAAATCAGGAAGTAAGATATAACATCTCAGCTGTAAAGTTTTGCTTTTGTTCTTTTGTTAGTATGAATAATACTGATGTCGTATCTGTGATGCATGAAAACTGGGTATATACCTGTGATGTTTTATCTATTGTGAAACTGTGGTATCTGCCCAATTAAAAATTACCTCTCTTCCACTAGTCCATTTTATGTACAGATGGCATAAAACTGAAGAATGATTTGACAGGACACGGGAGAAGCAGAAAATGCTATTTAAAAGCCAGTGTAATCTCTAGCAAAGCTGCTGTATTTTCTTTTCCTGTAGTGATTTTCTGATTAGTTCTATGTCAAACAATCTCCTTTACCTCACTCATTCTTGCAGACCTTTGCTCAAGTACCTGTATTAAGTAATTTTAATTTATTATGCTAAGCTATATACACTTAGCAGTTCAGCAGAATGCTTGTCACTTTGCTGTAAACCATCTCTCAAGTGATGTGGCCTAACCAATTCTGACAGCTGAGAGAGTTCAACTGCAAGGTAGAGTTTTAAAGTTATTTACAGTGGTAAAAGGTCTGCCTGCGTACAGTATCCACTTAATTGGGTCTAAATCTAGGGAGCTCTTCTGGTTCTGCCACTCTCTCTAATGGCTGTTAATAATAGATTTTCAGTCAGAAGGGTGACTAGAACAGCTATCTGGAGTTGTTGCATCTCATGAGGCAGATCAAAATTGACATTTTTGATTGATGTGACTGGTTTCTGCTGAATACTTAGGGACAAATAAAAGTAACTGAACTCAAAAAGAAGGGGAGAAGTCATTTGTTCGGTGGAATTACCAGCCAACTGACATTGGTAGTTATTCAGTAGTCCTTTAAAGAATACAGTTTAAAATATACTTGAAAAATGAAGAATTAATATTAGCTTTTTATTTATCAATTGCTTTAATATATCACATTTATATTCTTGAATATAAAATGATTTCATGATTAACTTTATTAAATGAGTCCATGATACAGACAAATCTCATTTAACACTTCCATATCTTCTCCGGTGGATGTAGTATGTAAAGTGAAAAACTGCACATTTAGAATCATAAAATCATTTAGGTTGGAAAAGACCTCTAAGATCATCAAGTCCAACCGTTAACCTAGCACTGCCAAGTCTACCACTAAACCATGTCCCCAAGCACCACATCTACACATCTTTTAAATACCTTCAGGGATGGTGACTCAACCACTTCCCTGGTTTCATAAGAAAATGAATGATCTTTGTTTGCTGTTGCTGTTTGCTAGCTATTTTAATATCAGTACACATATGCATTATAGAAGGCCCAAAAGTTTATTTAAATCAGGTCATCCTGTTCTGATTTACGCTTGGTGCAGAGGGAAGGCAAGCAACCATTAGGTGCAGAGTGTGGTTATGGAAGATGCCCGGTTGAATTCCTGGTGAAGGAAGCTTTTTTGACAGCACTGGCAATACTGATATGAGTTCCAGTAGTGGAGGACAAGTGTTTAATTTATTTGAGTTAATGTGGTTTTATAGAGGACATCTTATTAAAGAAACCTGGATTTAATTTTTTTTAATTAGATTACATTTCGTTGATGAAGTTAACTCCATGGCTGTAATATACTTAGCCTTCTGTAATGCATTTGACTTATTATCGCACAACATTCTGATTAGTTGTATACAATATTATTAAGGTACACGTCAAGTGTATTAAAAACTAGCTGACAGAAGTAGTTGTCAGGAACAAGTCATTTTCAAAAGCGTGGTTTTGCATTTCTTTTTTCCTCACAAAGGGGGTTCCAGAGGAGTTGATATTAACCCTGATGGTATTTGACTTATCAGAAGTAATTTCTAGATACCAGTAAATCATATTGAAGTGAACCTTTGAGAGTTAGTAGGTCATCACAGTGATGGGAATGTTAAGCTGTAAGATCTGGATCATTTGATCAGCTGAGCTTATTAATACAAAATGTTTTTTTTATTAGAGACAAGAGAGAGGTCATAAGTGTAAGAAGAAAGAATTTAGATGAAACCTACATAATACTGGACTTGTGATCTGGAAATAATTTAGAATGAGAACTTGCAAACAACTGAACATATTCTCTATACAGTGAAACTGTCTCAGAAAGAGCTAGTGAGATTTTTACGTATACGTCAGAACAAAGGTTTCATTACCTCGGGGAATGAATCTAGTCCAGAGTAACTTTAATTCTCTCTATATACTACCTCTGTGTCTGATGTCTGTGTAGAAAGTAGTATTGTAACATCAGCTCCATTTTGAAAATGATGCAAAGAGAACAGTTTTTTCTTGAGAAATAAGAGTGCCTGTACACAGAATTATGCAAATATAGTCATTTTGGTAAATGCTTTAAAGAGCATCCTTTAAAGACAGTCCTTTAAAGAGTGTCTTGTGTTTAGCTTCAGTAAGATGTAAGTGATCTAAAGAATGTACAGGTACTGCTGGGGGCTAGTTGGACACCTAAACAAAAAGCACCTATGTGTTTATTAGCTGTATGGTGAAGCCGGACAAACTCAAATACAAACTGTCGTAGGATATAAACCACTGAAAGAAACAAGGGAAATGGTGAAATTCTGCCTGTTTAGATGATCAGCACTGTTTTTAATGGAAAACCAGCTTATTTTGGCAAAAACTTTTCTAAGTAAGGACTTGTGCAAGTCAAGCATAAAAATGCCTGTGCCTGAGCAAACCAATGGCCAATGTTTCCTAAACTTCACCCTGAGTTCAGAGAAACTCCAGTGAGCACGTGATCGTTCCTCCTGCGAGGAAGACTCGCAGTCCTTCCCGTGCTGCTTGCTTATTGCCTTTTGCTCAATCTCCTGCTCGTGATTTGGGAAAGATGTAGCTGCTTCTCCTTGTCGGCGATCACTGAGCTGTGTCTGTCCCTGGTCACCCTCCCCAGCCCTTGCTGGCCTCCCGCAGGTGTGTGGGACCAGGGCGCCTGTACTGGCGAGACCCCTGAGACCACAATGAGACCACTGCGCGGTCTTGCTCAGCTCGCACCTCCCTCAGGCCAGCCCTCGCGGCTCTCTGACGTGCCTTCGTCTTCAACAACACGTCCCGGTCTTCTGATATCCACTCGGGTCTTGGCGCTCTGTCCGGCACTGGAGACGTGCGCTGGATCTTTTTGCCTTATGCTTGTGGAGACTGTTCTTGATTCTGATGCTAAGCGTGGCTGTTCCCATAACCTGCACGTGGGGGTTTCAGTGCTGGTCTCATCTGATGCTGTCAGTGAGGAATGGCAAATAAAACCCATGTTTCTGTTTATATCTCAGGAGTTTAGTGAATCCAAGGAGAAAGCGTTACCCCTCTCCAGAGGGAGGTTAAAAGTATAATATGTTAGTAAAAATATAATTGCCAGCTGAATCTAGAAACATTTAAAACACTTTTTATATTCCTGGCAGAACCAGTGCCTATAGCTAGTAGGCATCCTGGACTGTCTGTTGGAGCTTCTCAGATCCCTGTTGCAGAGATTTGCAAGGCAGGAAATAAGTGTTGAGAATTTCTGTAAATCAACCCACAGCTGCTTGGACATGACATTGCACTCCGGGACGTGCTTTAAAGCAGTGTGACTATGCAGATTTTTTTCTGCTGTCTTCGGGGATGTGGTTGCTTGTTAGTCTTACAGCAGCAGGAAGCACAGCAGACCTTGTGGGGTTAGTCTTGGAGCTGTCGTTCTGCATGTACTGCCTCCGTGTTACCCTGTTTTCTTGTGTGCCTTCATCTTCCTTTAGGGAGAAGGAGCTGTGTTTGGTGGGTAACAAATCTATAGTAAGAGAACAGATGATGCCATTTTGGTCCAAAAGCATGGCTGTGCCTCCCAGCAGGTATGGCCTTGCTGTGCAGTTTCACATCTTGACACAAGCAGTTTCAAGCCTGAAGTATATATGCAGTGTGAGGACAAAACCCTTTCTTTCATTTTTTGAACAGATCCAAAAATTACACTGTTGGCCAAGTACTGGAATTCTTGTTTTATTTACTGCTAGTGGAGGCTCTGCAATGCCAGGAGTGGAGTAACTGAAACATCCTCAGAGTTTTAGGCATGCAGTAGAAGTTACGCTTGTTTATAGTTGGTTGATGTCATCTTTCTAATCCGTATGGTTTTAATTCTTTCTAATAAAAGCAGTAGATCTGCAGAAACTGATGAACACTGAGCTAGGCAATTTTCTGTGTGTCGCTTATGAGCAGGCAAGTGGATTTGTCAAGCCTTGCGTGACAGCTTAAATTGTTGAAAGTTCTGTTGAAGCCGTACTTTCTCTTCACTTTCACCTGAATGATGATTCCTACTCGGCAGCGTGGACCAAGGGAGCCACGATCAGTGTTATGGATTTGTTCTTGAGACTGAGTATGGAGGGGGATCAGGCACTTCAGAGCTATTTTAGAATTACCTCTACTGAATGCATTTCATTTTATTCCCCGTACCTGGTAACAGTATTTTGAAAGTTGTATATAGTCTGAGAATTCTCAGGAGCTGGGATTAGTTAACACGTTTTTAAAGCTTTATTCTCATGAATTCAGCTTTGTAAAATTCTCCCTGCATGAGCAGAAGAACACGTGTGTTAGAGTTTCCAGGACAGCATGCAGGGAAGCATAGCCTTCTCTGTCTCTTGCAAATGCTTTCTGGTTCTGTTATATTAGATTGACTTGAATTTAACTTTCTAGTCTGTTGGGACAGAAGATTGTTGGGAGCTCAACAGATTAACCTGGACACTTCTAGCCATTTAATGTTAAAGCGTTGATGCATGTTTTCTTTACTCTGAGTCTTTTTCAAAGACTTATAAGTCCTCTCTAGATTTTTATAACAGGTACTTCATAGCCCCAAGAGTAGATCCTTGGAGTCATCTGTCTCAAGCTTGGCTCTCAAAAGAGTAATTCCACTGGATTGAAGAGGCAAGTGTTTGAAATTCAGGAGACTATAAAATTGATTCTTCCATAAAGAAGTAATTTGTGGTAAATGATGTAGTCCTCTGGGCAGCTATTCACTCATTTTATATGACCAGGACCCTTGAAACATGGACAGAAAGATTAGAGAAGGACATCTCTGATCTGTCATTTATCTGCACAAGCCAAGAAAACTTTTCTTCTGACAACATAGTATCTGGGAACAGACCTAGCCAAACACACCATCTTATTCTAGGCTCGTGGAGGGCAGAGGGGTTGATTTCTTGGTCTGGGAAGGAAACTACAATTTTAAGGAAAGTTTGGTAATATTCTGGAGATAATTAGGTGAAATACAGGTTTTTCAATATTTAGTTGCATTGTTTCTGCTAGTGAAGCAGCAACGTGGTGTGTTATACCAGAAAGCGCATGGGACAACCGGGAGGTGTTGCAGGTTTCTACCTTCTGGTAACTAACGCTGTCTGGCGTGAGTCTCGCAAAGTAGCCTCTGGCGAAAATGTGAATCCTCCCCCTTTCCACCCTAGCTGTATGCTAGGATTACTCAGCATGAAAGCAGCTGGCATGTTTGTGCTCTGTCCTCGCTTCGGTAGGAAGTCCCTTTAGACAGAGAAGGAAGTCAGCGTGTAGTGGCCAAAGCGCCATCTTCTGCCAAAAGCACTTACTATAGTTAGCATTTAAATACACCAGGAATTAAATTGTAAATAAGACAAGTAGTCTCTCTCAGCCATATATATACCTGATTTTCTTCTATCATAATGTTATTTCTGCTTCTGGTATTGGCCTTATTACTGTCTTTCCTGAGCAATTCTCTAACAGCTAGAATATTTCTTCTGGAGTATTTCTCATTTAGTACGATTGTACACGCTGTCAATAAATATATATGTTCATGGCCGTGTACTGGGAGGCACCGTAAGAGACAGCAGGAACAGTATCCTGGTTAGGAGGACAGGTAATGTGACGTGGTGGAACAGCAATTGTATACTATACCTAACAAATTTGATTTTTTTCTTCAGGGTAGATCTATTGTAATCTTTTAAAAAGTAAGGAGTGCTCTTAATAAACCATGGTAAAGCACGTTGCCACAACAGCGTTTGTTCTTGACATCTGTGAAGTATGAATACTTAAATATTCAAAATGACCTTTCCAGGCATGTTCTCTTGAGAAGATAGTTATATACTCTTCATAATAATTATTGTTTCTGTTATTTAATCAGGATGTAAATGTGCAGTGCACTTTATAGAGCAGTAAGATGTATCCCCTGCCCCCGAGAGTTTGCTCTATAAGCAGAAATAGAAAGGGAAATGAAAGGATTTATATAAATCAAACTATGTGGCACCTTAAGTCTTCTTGTGTATTTCAGTATCTTTATGTTCAGTGACTTCATCAGAGGTGCCTGTGATGTGAAAACATCTTACTATCAGTGTTTGTTAATAAAGAAAACTTGAAGAAAACCCAGCAATTTCACTAATCTATCCAAACAGTAGGAATCAGCTTATGAAAATTAAATATAACATGTCTGAGCCAGTAAAAATAAAGTAATATATATCTTTGGATTGTTTGTAAAGTAAAATTTAATGGGTAAATTAATCAGGTTTCTGCTATAAGCTTATTAGTTTCCTCATGCCAGGTTCAGATCACAGAAAGCAGTGAAACCCTAAGGCTGAATTTACTCTGTGATGCTACTGCTTGGAAGATGCAGAGTTTAGAAACGTATGTAATTTCTTGAATGTTAGGTTGTCTGAGCGAAAAATATCTATTGTAATAACATGCAATTTTAAAGGCTGGATTACTACAGGATATTGCGTGTTCCTGACCAGCTATCTGTACACTCCATGATTCAGAAAGAAATAATTTGCTCCGTATTTGCATTAAAACTGAATTAGTCATAGCAAAGAACAGTTTAACTTCCATAATTTTCACATCTCAGCTTCCCATTAATGCAGATAATGAGGATCTGGCTGCCATCATCACATTATGTTCATCTACCACCCTCCCCTCCCAGATGGAGGAAAAGGGATACCCTAAGTAAATGAAGTTGGTAATTCAGTAATTAAAGCATCTCTTGGCTCATGTTGTTTCCTAAAACCAGAAGAGGAAAAAAGTAGGAAGATCTGTACAGATGTCACCATATATTTTTTTCTTATCTAGCAGGTTTTAAGTAGCCTTGTGTTTCGAGTTCAAGAATTTTGAAGACATACATGTTTAATAATAAGGATGAAGAATTTATCTTTATTATGGTCAGTTACAGCTAATCTCCTTTTGGAGTTTTAACAGGGATTTATAGGGATTCATTTGAGTTTTAGGTTTGGAGATAATTAAGTACCGTTCTGCTGCAAAGAAGAAATGGAGAGAGAATTAGCTCAAAGCTAAAACAAGATTCCTGTACTAGCACATATATTAAACTTCCTTTTATTTGGTTGTCACCCCAATAGGAATGATTAGTGGGTTGTACAGAAAGAAAATGTATTGCGTTACATCTATTAAAGCATGTTTTATATGTAACAGTAATTAAAATATAATTGAAATCATGAGTTCTTCTAATTATTGGCTTTACATAATGCATAGTTAAAGAGTGAGCATCTATAAATGTGTCCTTTTTACACATCCAGAAATGGTTTGCTGGCAGCATTTTAATTAAAGATGGATTAGTTAAAATGCAGTTTAATCATTCTGTCATCAAAGGATTTAGACCTCATTAATTAGCTGTTGATAAATAGGTTTAAACTACAAAAAATTTAATTTAAAATATGCCAGTTGAGATCTAGAATTATTACAGTTGGAAATGGAGCAATGAGTCTAAGAAAATTTCGTGCCATCTCTTTCCATAATATTAAATTAAGTATGAAATTCAGGCCACCTCAAAACTTAGTTTTGCATTGTTACAGATGTACATGACTGCAAGTGGACTTTAGAATTGTTGAAGAAATAAAAAGGAGACCCTTCTTAATGATCATTGCTTTGCAATGTGGTAGCAGGCATCTGTTTTCCATTTATGTATTTGGTGAAGATTGAAAACTCATTGAAAAATCCCTCTGCTGTATAAAGAGATTGTGCTGCTGTGTTAGCTACCTAAATGCAATGGATGGGGAGTTTCAGACTTGCGGGCAGGAGTATGAGTCAACACACAGAAGCTGATGTTAGCACAGTGTAGAAGAAGGACAAGGTTTCCACCTTATAACACATGCTCTACTACTGTTATCTCCCTTGATATCAATACTGAAACACCCAACTAACGGGCGGTTGAAGACCGCCTGCTTTATTTGGTCTTGCAGTGGACTCCAGAATTGTACACACAGTCTGTTACCTCTATCAGCCTTAGGTACAATTACTTAAATCAATTTAATTTTGTTATTTGCAATGGTCTAATCATAGCTACAGTCTCAGTGATAGTACGCTCCCGTAGTACTGTGCTTCTTCTGTTAGTTACTTAATGGTAGTTCTTTGACTCACTAGAGCTCTAATGAAATCCTTTGTATTATGTCTGTAACAGTCCCACCGCAGACTTAGCAACTATGGAAGAGGCATGTACAAAGTTGCTGCAGGTTGAGCTGTACATATGAAAAAACAGAAAGACATGTAGACCTTGACTTGCAAGTTTTTCAGAATTAACATTAAAATCTGTGCAGGTTTGTACTATGAATATGCTAATCAGCTTAATTTCTATCAAACAGTAACTGTAAGGATTTCGGTAGTTGTCGTAATATTTGAATCCATAAGTCAACTGGTTTTTATGCAGACAAATCTATTCTGACAAATGACAGATGCATTTTCCAAGTAGAGTTAAAAGAGTTTCAGGAAAATAATAATTTGACAACCATATTGAAGACTTTCTTAAAATGCTTCTTGAATGTAAATTTAAAGATTGACGTATTGAAAAGGTTTTACCGTTTACGGCGCAGTATGGCAGCTGTCCTGTCTCTGGGGGACCTGTTCGGTTGTATTGCCATGCTTCTGGAAAAGAGTGTTTGGGTATGAGGTTATACAGTTATATAACCGTTGTTTGCATTTGAATGTTGATAATGAAATGGGTTAGCAGAACTTCTGTGAAAATGCATAATTTGATGAATTTCTGGAGTGGGGTGGAGAAATGTTGCACCAGTGTGGAATTAGATGAAAGGCAAAGCAAGTAGATGTGGGTATATGAATCACTTAAAAACTGCATCTGTTAAAACATTTGCCCTTTCCTCATACTAGGAAAAAAAAATGTTGAATTTGAACTCAGAGCTGTCAGCAGAAACTCTTATCAATCTTTCTTGGGGGGGCAAAGGGGAGATAATTTCACAGGCATTATTAAACTACTGCTGTATCACAGTGTCATGCTGTTTCTTTGTCTTGTGTCCAAAAATCTATTAATAAATTTTAGGTTTGCAAAGCAATGGAGGAAAACTTGCTTCATGTGAAATAGTTAGCTGTTGTAATAAAAGGATAGCCATGAAATTTAAAAACAAAAAGAAAATGCATGTGAAAGAGAAAATGCAATTCCAGTTTCTCTAAAATCACCAACCTGTGTAGTTTAACCAAAAAGGATGAAATATCAATTAATGTCATATAATCTCCTCAATTATTCTTTATGTAAGACAGGTAATTTATAATTCCCAATTATACAATTAAAATGCTAATTACCCCTCACCTAAACTCTCTGTTCATGAACTGAGATTATCAATTACCTTCAATCATTGCAAATCATATAAGACATTTGTGACAGTGCTGGGTTCTGTATTATTTATGGACTTCCTGTTTAACGTGTCTCTGGTTTCCAGGTAGCATTAATGGCTGGTGAAATGGCTTTGCCTTACTGGGCTTCGTTTCCTGAAGGAATGCCATCCCTTCTGATGTGTGTCTTTTTGCGTGCTTAAAATATATCTGCGTTTGGGGGTAATCTTGCCCTCTGTTCCTGTCCTGAGTTCTGGCTTGTCATCCATTTCAGTACAGAGAAGTAGCACATTTAGAAATACCAACATGAATTTTTGATTACCAGGGCAAGACCATGCAGTTCTATGCTGCTTCTACATAGCTTCTCCTTATTTCATAATAGATGTTCTGCACTGTAGTTACATTAATATTCTACCAGTTTCACATCATACCTGCTTACTAAAGTTACAGTTCTGTCCCTGCTGAACTCAAATAACATTTTTCTCTTCTAAGCACCTATTATTATGTAGAGTTTGCTGCGAATAAGTAAAAATAACTTAGTTGAAGAAAACACAAAAAATGAGAACAGAATCTAGATGCTGGAATTCAGAACAATCAACATTTTTCAGAAAATGTCCCATTCTGCTTTTGCATGATACAAATTAGGGCAATATTAAATAGAGATGCTTCAAAGTATAGCTACTTTCAGTATTTCTGGCTAATAATAAGCTTCAACAGCTCCACTCCATGGCAAAACAGCCCAGCCAACGATTGGAATCTCTAAAAAATTTCATCAGAAGTAGCATAAATAGTTAGGTTTAAGAAGTCAGTGCATAGAAGTGTCTTTCTTTCCTGTTGTTTATGGACAGTAAGTTCTATCCTAAGCTATTTCTAGTCCTGTAGACCACTTAGATAATAATATTGCCTTTGTAAAATCTTTAATGATATTGTCTCTGAGACGTGGAAGAAACCTTTGCTCGTCTGCTCAGAATGCTAATTCTGCTTGCTCTGATGAAAGTTTTTAATCCACCATTTGTTCACGAGTAATAACCTGGATTTCTTCTCCACTCCCCTTCTTTATTCTCTCACAATGAAGTTCTGACTTTTTTATATTGAAACAACCTTGGACATGTTTTGCAATACTGCAGTGGTGTGCTGTGAACTAAATATAATTAGGATTAGAGAAACTAAACCTTAAAGCATCAATTTGCCCATGGAAAACGAATAACATCATGAAAGTAGTATAACAAAGAAAAGTGCTCTGTGTTTAAGAACCTCACTGTGTTTAGTGTGGGACTAAAGAAAGTATCGCTTGCCTTGAGCATATATCCACTGATCAGCTGGTTACCTCCTAAAAAAGGACACTTCCTCTCCCTTCCTGCGTGTACAGTTCTTCCAGCCTAGTTTGGTGCTAAGTATAAATACTTCAGATATCATGGACAAATTGTGTTTATTGTGGCTTAACAATTACATGTTATTTGGGCTTTATAGCTTCCTCATGTGAAGATACTTATGTGTCTAAATGATCAAAACAGTGGCTGTCTGTCCTGGTATAAATAGAACAGCTTTAGAAAATTTGGCCTTCTGTGAATTCTTTAAAAAAAGTCTTTGGTTTTTAGCTTGTCTTGTGGCTATTCTTGATGTTGACACTGTACAAAAGCATAAGGGCACAGTATAGTTGTAATTCAAAAGTAATTCAGTTCAGAGATAACTAACAGATATTCACCTATGTCTTGCAACTGTACCCATATTAAAAAAAATAAAAATAAAAAAAGTCCTCTGAGTTCTGTACTGAACTCCCTTAAGCTGCTGTGGTTTCCAATTCATAGTTCAAAACCCCCCGCTTACAAGTCTCAAGGGCTGTGTTCAAAGAACAGTATTTTTGATGTGTATAAAGGTTTCTTTTATTAGGAGGCAACTTTTTCAAAGGTGCACTGAGGAAATTATTGTGGATCTGAAACATCCTCAAACCAGTGAGTGATCGCTTGTGGGGAAGAAAAATATAAATAAATGTATTTTGAGTGCAAACATCTTAATGAGATACTGACCCAAGAGTGTCCTTGACTCTTCTGTGTATTGTATGCTTCACAAGGAAAGTTAAGTTTATGACTGCCAATCTGTCTGTTACACAGTCTGAAAACCTGGTTTCTGAGCTACCAGTAGCCAGCAGGTGTTCTTGAAGTGGCTCCAGTGTCCGGAAATAATTAGCAGGGTTGTTTGGTCATTTTGGTCATCTGTCGGAAACCTTCGAATGGATGTTGGTCTTCCACTCCAAAGTCACGCGCACGCCTTGTTCTGCGGCGCTTCGCTGCAGATACCAAGGCTGCGTGACTTGGGTAGCGGGGTCATCAGGAGATGCCACTGAGGCACGTGTTGGGCAATGCTGTAGAAACTTGGCTTAAGGTTTTGATAGGGTGTTTTGTCAGGTATTCTTGCCACTTTCTGTTCCTTCTCTATCTTTCTTTTTCTCCATACTTACTGCATTTCCTGCAATTACAGTTTTTACCTGTTTTGTAGGACGCAGACCAAATTACTTAGTAGGAGTTTTATTTAGAAGTTTAAGCTTTTTGATCTAGAAGTGTCTTGGTTTTGGAAGCGAGTAGTTGAGAAGTATAAAATGTGGTGGTCTTCTGAGTATTTGTTATGACTGAGAAGAGCCAATAGCAAGAATTCAAATTAGAGATTACTTGTTTACTTCCTTTGGAAAACAAAAATGACACTCGGCAGTGTACATGTGAATATATTGTATTTTAGTGATGAGGACGATCTGAAAATAAGAACTGTGAGGGAGATCATTAACAGATTGTTACTATCCCTGGTGCCTTAAATGCATTTGTTCCATGAATCCATTTAAGTTAGGAAAACTGCTAAAATTAAACTTCTTTATTGGATTCAATTTGCATTCCTTGCATAGATCTGATTGGAATTGTCAGAAAGCATTAGATAGCAGTAGAAACTGATGATGTTAAGACACAAGCATCATTGTCAGAATGGTTCGTGTAATTTGTCAGAAAGACTGTCTGTAGCAGATTTTACTTTATTGGCTTTTTAAGGACCTTTTAAAGTTTTGACTTTTCAAGCATTTTGGAGGTTTGTTTGGATATATGCAATACTCCTTAACATTTCAAAAATACCAAACAGATACTTTTCTGTTATTTCTAACTATGAGGAACCCATGTAGTCAAGACTTGGCAGAGCAGTGGGGATAAAATTAAAATGTGTCTCAGCAAATTTGCAAGGGTTGCGGGGCAAGAGCACTGATGTGAGATTTGCTTGACTTAATGGGGGCTAGTTTGCCCTTTTTTTAAGTTAATGAAAAAAAAAGGCTGATTTTTTTTTTAAAAAACTACCTCTAAACTCCATTAAAATATTGTCAATCAGTTAAAGACAATGATGTTTTTGGCACCAAAACCAGATGTGCCTCTATATTAAAAAAAATAAATAAAAAATTTTCAAAGCAATGAAAAGAACATGCCAGCTCAAACAAATTGGTACACATTCAAAGGTACCATCTGACATGCGGGTACACCTATGGCTGATCTGTATACATGAGTGAGGTAGTTTATGCGTGATAAGTAATACGTACACCCTCCAGGGAAATACTGCATAAAACATGACAGAAAAGCTTTGAAACACATGAAAGAAGGAGAAAAGAAAGAGGTCCTTAGCTCTTATATCTGTGTTGGTTGCATTAAAAGCTCATGGCAAAGCATCCAGCACCAACATAAAACTGCCTAAACATACATGTATCCTCCAATCAGAAAGACCAAGCAAAGTTCAAGGTGCAGTATTTGCAATATGTATGGAGCACCAGATTAAGTGATATTCTATCCAACTATTTCAGACTTTTCATTTTTGTATTGTACTCTTTGATAAAGATTCTTGTAGTGTGTAGACAGTGAAATTCTGGTGTGATGAAGTTTAGTGGCAGGATCTGCATTGACTTTCATGGAACCAGGCTTTTAACTACAAAGTACTGGCAGCTTCTATAATTCTGTATCTATGCTTTTTTTTTTNTTTTTTTTTTTTTTTTTTTTTAGAAAAGCCAACATTTTCCATCAAACGGATAGGCGATCCTTCACTTAGCTTGGACTTGTTATACAAGGATGTTAGCTGTCTCTGATAGCAATGCTGAATTTCTTGCCAACTGCGTGAACATGTGTCTGATGAGTCATAGCCTGAAAAAGTAAATTCACAGCGATGTGAGTAGTTTTACTACTCGTAGTGGAAAACTCATTACCTGGCAAAGTTACACTGTCTTCAGCTCAATCACATAAACAACTACTCACTCTTAAAGTCCATAATGTTTGATGAAACAATCAGGTTTCCTTTTTTAGAAAACAGAAATAAAGCTCAGACAACAGCTGGATTATATGAAGCCCATCTTAATTTATTTACCACTTTTTACTGCTAATCTGGGAGTACCGCAAGAGGTGACTACTGTTACTCTGCTGCACAGTTTCGTATAAATTCCAACCATGAATATGTGATAAGTTGTCATATGGAAAAATAAACCCTGCTATCCCTGCATCACTGATGATGGAAGGATGTTTACAACCTTCATTATTTCATTTTTAAAGCTCTTTAGAAGGTTACTGAAAGTTGCTGTCTAGAGGAGATAGTTTATCCAATCATTTAGTGTGAAGGGTCTATAAAATACGCTAAAACTTGCTTCCTAGAACGTAACTATACATAAATAACAGTATAATATGTTATTTTGCAAAATGTTTGTGCATAGTATCGTACAATAAACCTTGCCTGCAAGTGTGCTAGGGAGGAGGAGATCTGTAACTTCACTTCTGTATGAAGTGTCCATTTGGTGAAAAACTGCACCAGAGCAAATGATGGTTTAGATGATACGTTTCATTAGCCTAATCTAGCTTTCTCTGCTATGCTCTCAATATGTCAGAGTTTCTCCCTAGGTTCTCTGTCATTTGACCTACTCTTTGTACTTACTGGTTTCTGGGGCAATAAAAAATTAGTATTTCTACCTTGTAAAACCACATCATTTTGAGCAGAAATGAAATCTTGCAAAATGTCTCCCTACTGCGTCCCTAAATGTAGGCTTTTCCTTTTCCTTGTGTGATTAATTTGTATGTTTTGTTTTGTTTCTCTTTAAATACTGTCATTTTGTGTAATTTTAAAATCTGGTTTGGATTTACAAGCATGTAATGTCTTTAATATCCTTCAAAGGACATGAATTGTGTTCTGTGGATTGCTTCTGCAGAAGGACAAAATCACATCTCTATTCTTTGAATAGCACCATTATCACTCTGTGTTAATGAAATGATTTCAGTATTACAACAAATGAGTTTTTGAAATCCATTCAGTATTAAAGGGAATTGGATTGTAATTAGAGCATATTTCAAAAAGAATAAAAGGATCCACGATATGGGCTTAGCTCTTAAAGCACCTAATCCTATGTTAATTGTGCTTTGGGCACATCTGCCCTCATGTGAAGGGGACTTTGACAGTAAAGATGAAAATGTTTTAATGCTTTTGAGGCCAAACAGCTCCTCCAACAGGATGGCATTGTAACAGGAGTAATGTTCGAGAGCACATGGCTGCTCTCCTTCTCTTCCCCATCCCTGGTGTGTTGCAGTGTTCCTTATAGGTCGTCGAGGACTTAGGTTAATGTTACCACATTATCTTGTGGAATTGGATCTGTGTTGATTTTTTTCCTTGTTTGGGCAGGGGAAGATCATAGAGGTATTTAAGTATCACAGTGTGGAATTGGGTAGCCTGATGTTTTCTCTGTGTCAGAGAAAGTGATGCAGCCAGAAAACAGGAGACTATCTATTTCAGCATGGACCGTAACGCTAGCAGAAAGTGCCTGGCTTGCCATAACGGGAGGGCTCTGCTGGTTTATCTGGAGAGGAGGGCGTACAGCATGGTCAGATGCTGTTTAGGCTTCACATGTACCCAGGGAAGTTTAGTTTGCATTTCAGCAGAGGTGGTTAAAAAGAGAGAGCTTCTGCTGACTCTTTTTTTTTTTTTAAAGAAACACTTTGCCCTGCTGGCGAGCTCTTTCCCTGGGCCCCCTCTCACCGGCAGCCCAGGGGTTGGTGGGACTTTGTTTCGTGCCATGGACTGAAGGCAGCAGGGCTGAAAATACGGATCATGAGTGTGGCTGTGTACCCGAAATACAGCAAGTGTTTTTTTCCACTCTGCTTTAGAGAATTTAGCCAATGTTTCACATTTAACTGCTACCATCTTACTTGTTCTGTGGTCAGTGGAAGTACCCTTTGCCAACAATAATTTGCCTTTCTGTATTGAGTTGTTAAGGGAAGCGGTTTGAAGTTACTGAGCTGCACCCAAGCGCCTCTTCTCTGCTGCCAAGTTGCATAATGGGCTTTGTGGAAATAGCGGGATGACCCGCAGAACTGCTGAGCTGTGGGTGTAGGTGAATCTCAGTGCTAACCTGAGCAGAAACAGGCAGAGAACCGTGTCAGGGAGCCGGGGATTTGCACCAGCACAGCTGTACGGAAGCAGAACTTGCCTTCTTCCCTGTCTTGTGGTGGTTTTGAATACATTATTAATGACCATCTTTCTTTCTTTGCAGCCTTTTCCAGCACTATTGCTATACTCGAGGTGGCATGCGCCATACTTCCTACACTTGCATCTGTGGCAGGTAAGTCGATGGTTTATACTGAACTGTTGCAATGTTTTTTGCCAGTTTCCCACTGGATATTTGTAAAATTGTTCCTTTTAGGCATGTGATGTGTTTGTGAGTGCCACCAGAGTGAGTTTCAAACTGTTTTCCTCCGGAAAAGCAAAGGAAAGGTGGCAAGTGTTGTGTCTTAAAGAAATAGCTCAGTTACAGATTCTGCTACACTCAAGAGATTCCACAACGACTGCTGCTGCTGCTGCTGCCAAGATCGTGTTTATGCTCACATCTGTGCTGCAGTTGGCTTTTTTTTTTATTAAACAGCGTTATGAAGAAGGGCTTTAGAGCTATTCTCTGTTGTTCACAAATACTTTCTTTGAAATACACTTTAAGTATTTCATACCATTCTTAAACGTCTTTTAGAAGGTTAGGATGCACTAAAACTAATTTTGGGGGGTGAATTTTGGAAATTTTTGCTCTTTCTCTCTCTTGCTGAACAGCTGGTATTGAAGCTATTGTACTTGAGAAAGTATTGTAAAAGTTCTCCCTGCAATAGTAGAAATGCACATTTTTAATTCAAATTAATAATTTTAATTCAATTTCAAGAGAATAGTGTAGGATACATGTGAAGGACAGCTGTGTACTTTGTGCAGAGATTAATCTTATTTAGTCAGTGGAATAAATCTAATCAGAGATATATAACAGTTACATGAGGCATATATGTTGGTATATATGCTCAACTTGTAGATCTACTGCTGCTCACAAGTATTTGCCTGAATTCACTTAGGTTTATTGTAAAAAATAATTTTTAAGTTAAAGACAATAATGTTATATTGCTTTGGGGGTAATGAGGACAATCAGCATCTCTGCTTCTTTCTACTGTTTACTTAGTTGGTTATTTGTAAATGCAATTTTCCAATTTATATGCAAAATTGCAGTAGGACCATGAGCAGTTTTATGGCAAATTGTGCATCTAAATTGTCGGAAAAGTTTCCTGTTTTAAGTACCATCGTATAACTTGAGAATTAACATCACATTGCAGTGAGACTTCATCTCTGTGATACTGTTACAGGCTGAGACGGTAAAATCAAGTTGTCTCTCTGTATGGTTTTTCACAGCCATACAGGCTTCACATATACTTCCAGTAAACCAGAACCTGTGCTGCAGGATCTGATTTGGATGCAGAAGCTAGAAACAGGGATGGCATCGCTAAACCTGTAGAAACTCCTTGTGACCTTGAAATGCGAGATCCTAACAATAGCCTGACTCGCTGTTTTAGCTGGCAGATGGCATTGTATCCTACCACTACTACTTAAAAGTGGAGACAAACTGGATTAAAAAAAAAAATTATCATACAATAAAAAGGCCTTTGACAATTCTGACTATATTCTGACTGTGAGTGATGAAGTGAGAATGAATAAAATTAAGCATTTTAAGCTAGGTCTTAATAAAATGAATGTAAGGAGATCTATTTGATGAATTCAATTAACATAATAATGGCAAAAGTAATAGGCATTTTTAATTACCATGAAAATGTCATTGTAAATACTACACTTAACTACATTTAAGACTAAAAATAGCTTTTGCAATTAGAGTTTTTGAATAGTTATGTATTGTTCTATTCATGCTGAGTTGTTTTCCAGCACTTAAGACTGCGATATTTTGACAGGATCTTTCCTTTTTAGTTACAGGCTTGATAATAATTTCCATAGAAGAGAATCATGGTTTTAATTAAACAGTGTTTGCTATTCAGGTTTTTAAAAAGATGCTTGCTAAGCCAGAAAACAAGAGTAATCAATACTGTATTTCAGATAGAAATCACTTGGCACACATTGAGTAAATGCATTTGTTGCTGTCCCTATCCAGTGTTTACACTTTTCAGGAGATGGTAACTGAGTATTTGGTGTGACCAAATATGCTCTATGTATTTACTTCTGTGTATTCACTCTCCAATCAGTTGAGAATAATAAAATGTATTAGTGTTATGGGTCATCACGTAGCTGGGTTAGTCCTGTAGTTAGCAATGCTTTCGAGCATTGTCGCCTTGTAAGTGGTTTGAAGTGCAAACAGATGTCATATTAAGTGCAATTAAATGAAAATAGTAGTATTTGATGAATGCAGTTGGATATGTTTAGCACTAATCTCCAAAGTGTTGACTTCAGAGCAGTGTTCAAATGCTAATGAATTATTAATTGCAGTGCCTTAGTGTACCAAGTAGCTGTTTTTACAGAGAGGAAGACAAAGGTTAAGTTACACGCGCAGTGCATCCTGGTGACCCTACAATGGATGGCACCCACTGCTGAAAAGGCACAGAGTTTCCCACTGGGGCTGGGTGGAGGTGGAGGCACCAGTATCTCTGCAACCACCACAGAGGCTGTGGTCAGCTGCTGTTTGATATTGTGGCATCTTAGATGTAGGTTGAGATCTTCTAGATAGATGTCTCTAGGCAGATTACAGCTCTCACCAGATGATATCAGTGGTTAAGAATAACATAGTCCAATAAGACATCTTTCTCTGTCTGAGAATCATCATAACTAAAGCTTCTTGGATAAGGTTAGGGTACTTACTGAATCTGTTTTTCCTTCTTTTCGATATATCTTTAAAATTTCATCTCTTAGATGAAAAAATGGAGAGAAGGCTGTTAATGCTTCCTACTAGATTGACTTTTTATTTAAATCGTGAAGGAAATAGTTTGCTGGTTTATTTCATAGTCTATTGTTTTTTCTTTAGATCTTCATGTAGACCTAGTAGATGCACTTTTTCTTATGCTTGATACTCAGCTTAATCCTGTTAAAATATTGCTGACATTCCTCTTCTTTCTATTTCTTCTACTCATTTGTTTTCAGAGTGTTTTCTGATTTAAAATGTATTTTGGGGCCTGATTTTCCTTTCCTAGTAATCTGAATCTCTTCCTACTGTTTGCATTCTCAGTGGTGTTAATTTGCAGCTTTTCTGCTGCTTCATGTAATTCTTTCTGTAACAAACACATCTTTGGCACCAGTTAGAGGCAAATTATTAAAGGAATAAAAATAGATACACAGAAATCTCTTGGAGAATTTTTCAGTTTGGCTGCCTGAAGGCAGACATTGACATCCTCGTGTGTGGTGATTTTCAGAGGTGCTGACCTCCAGGAAGCCAGCGGAGCTACCCATGATCAGCACCTCCCCACAGCACTTCATTTGAAACCCCGGCTTTGGCACTATTAACGCGAGACCTTTCAGCTGTTGTTCCTTGGGAAGAAAAGAAATAGCTTCTACGGGAAGGCTTGTTTGCTTTGCCAATGGCTGCGGATTTTGTTTAAATTGTTTTGAAGCCACCTTGAAAGTCTAATGGAATCATTATGAATAATTCCTGGTTAGCTGAAACATCTACTTTGTGGGTATACATCTGTTCAATGAAGTTTCTGTAGCATTGCTCCTAAAGCATCTTTCCTGCCTTCATCTTGGGACGGTGGTAAAGGCACTTCCTGTGAGGGAGATCTGACTTGCACCTCTTGGCAGTAACAGGCTGGGGCTGTGTCCACACTGGTGTTTTAACTCAGGTCAACAGTGCATTCTGAAGCAAGATCGCCCGCTCATCCCCACCTACGGCACTTTGGTTTGAGCCAGGGACCAGTCCTGGAGTGCACATTCTGGATTTCTTCTGGGTGAAAAATATCAGGGAGAGCTTTCAGGAGCACTTGTGTTGTTCCTCAGTTGCTAATGGGTCTTCAGTCTGTGGGATGTGCGTAGAGCCAGTCTGAAGTAAACAGATCTCTCACCCTGATTGCTTCAAACAGACAAAAACAGTGGAATACATATGGTGTGGGTATCTGGTCTTCCACACCAGCTGCTTCTCTCTGTGGTACAATCCCATTTATGCTACAGAGCCAAGATCTGCATGAAAGATAGGGAGTTTCCAATGCCAAGAAAGATTGTGTGCTGCTTAATGCTTTAAGTATTTTCGCAGCGGCGAAAAACAGATTTTCATGCATCTTCTGTAACAGTTGGTGCCAAACCTTACAGAAATATTTTGTAAACTAAAACCTTTACATTAAACTGTGCAAAGGAAGTCCCTCATCTTTGTGTTTGGAATGCCTATTGTTGAAAATATTTGTGCAGTGCTCATATTTGAATATATGACTTGGTTATGCAGCTGGTGTGATATATAACACGGAGAGTGCCAGCATATGATGATAAGTAAACAAGTTATCTGCAAATATGTTAGCATGAAGTCATGCCCTTAAGCTTCATGATGTTTTTTTAAAAGTTGATCATAAGTATATGCATATGCTATTTGTATCCCCTCCTTTATCCCCAGTTTTAGAAAGAGATAAGGAATAGTATCTGCAGCTAAAATCCTGAAAAACTGCTGTGGAGCCGTATGTATGTGAGCGTGTGTGCGTGCCACTTACAGAGTTGTTTTATTTTTGTGTTTTTCCTTAAAAACCAAGCATGTGGATTCACAAAGAGTGTCATGCATATCATCAAGGTCATTCCAGTTGCTTCCAAGTGCTGCCACCCCAAAATCATAGCTCTCCACCTGGTAAACAGTTCTTCAGGCAGCACATGATGCTGCATCCTCTTGTCAGTGCTGACAGACTAAAGCAGAGGTAGGAGCTGTCTCTGCTGTTGTCAGCTGCCTGAAAAAGCAGAAGGCTAAGGCTGGAAACGCAGTTGTTGCCATACACGTAGCCTGACACAGGTGGCCTTTTCTTTGTATTGCACTCTCTTGTCTGATTATAATTCTTTTTTCATGCAGAGCAAACTAAGTTTGAAAGTGTCCTGGCATGGAAAGCTGGAATTGTGGCCAAAAGGAACTATTCCACAAATGCTCAGGAGACAGGAAATCTCAGAAGGAGGCTCACTTGTGTCTTTATCTTGTATGCAAGTTTTACAGGGCTGTTTTTAGTTATCTGCACAGCAGAGTAGGTTCTCAGGTCAGGCAGCCAGGAAGTAAAAAGCAGCCAGCTAGTAGCCAGTTGCAAAAATGTGCTTAAGCCATTGGACCAGCATCACAAAGCAAATCTGTTACAGCCTTAATTCTGTGGGGTTTTTTAACTCTTGATTTAACAACTTTAATTTTTCCCTTTGGTGTTGTATAATTATAAGAAATACACTTTCTATCAAAAAATCATTCCTATGATTCTGAAATGTTGTCCCTCACTGCCTTAGTACGTACTGATTCCTACATGCTAAAAAAAATAGAAATAAAATGTTATTGCTTTGAAAATATTGACATGATCCAGCCGTTTAGATTGAGAGCCTTCAGAAATTTAAGAAGACGGCTGCTTTCTCCTCCATAATCCTTGCTTATGGAACTGTTATATTTGAATGAATAAATGATCAGTTATATATCTAAATGATCACAAGTACTGGATATATCTTGAAGGTAACCTTTTTTTTGGCTACAGTGCATATTTACTGGTTTTGTAATTGCACATATCAGAAGTCTAATATGAGATGTATGTAAGATTTTACATCAGGTACAACAAAAGATTCACTGAAATTGAGCCTCAGATTCCTTTCACCTAGGATATGAAGCTGTTCTACCATCACAACTGAAAGAATCAAATTTGGGCAGGATGACCAATACAGTTTTGATAGAAGGTGAGGTAGACAGGCAGGTCAGCTTGAGGGGTCACAGAGATGCCACAGTAACCCTGTTCCAACACATGTATTTTTGGATATGATATAATTCTTCCAGCTTTTTGAAGAGAGAAAGCATCTATCTGAGGAGAATAGTAAAAGGAAAATAGGTAGAGCTTGAGATCTTTACCAGTCTTTTCACTGATGTTTGCTAGACCTGGAGCAATAGCAGTAGACAGGAGAGGGATGCCAAGACCAAATATAGGTCACTGAATGGATCACAGAGCTTTAGAAGTGCAGAACAAAGGTCTGTCCTTCTCTGGAGTGTTTTATTCCTGTGAATCGGTTTAGTCTTAAGGGTTTCCAGGAATAAAAATATTTTCTTTATAAGGTGATTTTAATAAGAGATAAAAATAAAGTGATGGTTTTTGTGCCTGATATTACTGCTGACATTATACGCCACAAATGTTCCCCTAGCAGTGTGCAGTATGTCCATTCCAGCAGAGATCAGACGTAGCTATGCCAGAGGTGAACTGGAGCTGTTTACTTGGACAGCTGATTTCTTCCAGCCCCAGTAACTCCTAAAGCATTTCAAATGTGTCAGATTTTACTCCAGTGGAAATTTGTCTTTTATACCTCAGAATATTTAACCTTAAATAGGGAAAAGTATCAATAATTAACAACAACAACAACAAAAAATCCAGAATGAAATAAATGGGTACAGGCTGAAAAATTACACTTACATATTTGCTTCCTTGACACTTTCATGAATGTGGTAAGTATTTATATGAACTGTGCCGAGTTCCTTCTGCAGAAAGGTTGCATCTTGCAGCCAGAATAGCAAAATGCTCATTTCTGTACCTACTTCTGCTGAGTGAGATGCAGGATATGCTATTGCAGCCCATGCCTTAGCAGATTCTGTGGCGGTTTTCACAGACCGCAGAATTTCATGCTTAATATATCAAGGCACTGATGTTTACATGTTTGCAATGTCACAGTTGTAATGTTCCTTCTTATGTTGTGTGTTTTAATGTTTCTTCTTCTATTGATTGTGCTGAATTTTCTTTTTACATATCAGTGGGGAGAACTCATCTGTTCTACACTATGGGCATGCTGGAGCCCCAAATGATAAGACTATTGAAGATGGAGACTTGTGGTAAGTAAGGATTAGAGTTTGTTTGATATTTTTGTTACACGAGTGGCCGTGTTTCAATATATATGTCATATGTACTCCTGGACTTAATTAGTAAAATGGTGGCTGAATAAAGTAAAAAGTCTAAATCTTTAAACAGCATGTAATTTTGTATGCCATGCTACTCTGGTTTCTTCCAAAGGTCCTGTGTACCTTCATCTCCAATTGAAGGGGAAAGGGAGGTTGTTTTCAAACTCTTATGTTCCAAAGGCATTTTAGAATTTAGTTTAAGAAGTGACTATATTTTAAATAAGGGCAATTTTGAAAATTGGAATCCAATTTGCTTTTGAAATTCAGATCGAAACCTCAGCAGTGATGGTAGGGGTTGAGAGCGTGTTTGCTACTTTTAAAAAATGGCATCAAATTGTAATACAGATTAGATCTTCCAAATGCCTTTGTGCTCCCAGACACCCCAGCCTGAAAGAGGACTTTTTTAACATGTGAGGAGATCAAACTCATCTCAGTTCAGGTTAGGTCAGGGTGCTTATAGTCCTGTATTGTGACAAAAAAATTTTTTTAAATTTTCTTTAGAGTTTACCATTGCAATAATATGATTGCAAATACCACGCATTTCTCTCCACTTGTGTTACGTAACTCATGCTTTGTAGTATCACTGCAGATAAAAGCAGTGTGAATAAAATTACTAAAGACGTTACCATAAATTTAAAGACAAACCTAATTGTGTGGTGTGTAACATAGCAGAATATAGCTTTTGTACTTTACCTCACAGCACTTTGATCACACAGCCTGCATTTGCAAAAGGACAGAACTAGTTCTGGAGGAGTTAATCACAGATATTTAGTGGAGGATATGTACTGTATTACTTTTGTAGCATGTGCAAAAAGGATGCAGGTATGTATTTTCACAGTTGGTTGTAAAGATGTGGAGGAAAGCAAATGAGTATTATCATAGGCTCAAAAGCTGTTACAGAAAAATTGATTCTGAAAAGTAAAAAAAGTTTGCCTTGTTAGCTGATGTTCTTGGTATGTCTGCAAGGACTGCAGAATGCACTTAATTACAGATACGTAATTTATTTTAATACTGTAAAAACTTTAAAAGCTTCTTGTACAATAGTTTATGTATTATCTTCGTCTGTGGTTAATAGTTTGCTAAACCAATCAAACACTAATGTTAATTTATTGCAGTATAATAGCTTTGACTTATGATCACATTGTGTTTGGGTAGTTAATATCCTATGAGGTTTCTTTTGATCAGGTAGGGCACACCAACAAGGTACTGTATTGACTATGGCATTTGATTAAATTTTCAAAAAAGACAGTGTGTAGCCTGCAGGAAATGACGGCTTATGTTACCGAGAGAAGACACGCCACAATGTATTATGATGTCCTGTACTTAAAATTAAGGCATTTAAACGGTGAGGGGAATAGTATCATTGGGAGAACTCAGGGTTGAAGGGTATAAATAGGACCTCTTACAGGCAGCAACCCCACGTTGCAGCCATCTCAACAAAGAGAACAAGGGATAACCTAGTTTGAAATACCCTCTTCCTGAAATGGTCCCATTTCATGTCTTGATGAGATGAAGTTTGTCAGATGTAGATTGGCTTTTAGCAAATAGGTGTGCGGATCAGTGTGACCTAACCCGCTCTTACCTAGCGGAAGAACAGGATGACATGGTTAGCTTGGTTGTGCTCACTGGGGTGTGAGATGAGCCTCCCACTCACTGGCCTGCCTCTGCTGCTGGGCTGTGCTAACTGTGCCTTGGTCTCATTCTGTCTGTGCGGCTGCCGAAGTCCCAGGTAGTTTGGGACCCTGCTTTAGAAACTGTCCTGAGTAAGTTTTGTTCCCTTCCTAGCTTCTACTTGCAGGAGCCCTTTCTCTGAGTGCACAAGCACTTGCTCAGGCTACAATCTCTGCCCTTGCCTCTTGCGCTGGCTGATATGCAAGTGGCAGTCAAACTTTGCTCCACCCAATTTTATTAGTATTTTTCTCAAGTGGGGGGTGAAGAAGTTGTAAGAAAGTGTAGTTGTGTTTGTATGAAGATGATTTAAAAATATACTCATTTTCCACAGTTAAAAAAGCTGTGCTAGCTTACTTTAGCAGAATACAAATTATTACAAAGAACTTCCTGGGTGGTTTTACTGTATGCTTTTACAAATTTCTGATTTGGGCGTAGGCGTGCCTGTGTGTGCATACAGAATAGGTTGTTAAAATGACAGCATGCTGATCTGCATGTATATGTTAAGAGTTCACATATTTGACTCTCAATTAAGCTTTTTAATAGCTACTGGGAGCCCTCTGTTGGATAGTCTTGGGAAGCCCTGAACACAGGGAAAAAGCGACTTTACTTTTGGTGGAAAAGAAGTGTTTAAATGGTTATTTCTTCTGCCAGTAATTTTGGTATACATATAATGTAACAACTCCATAGAATAATGTCATCTAACAGAATTAGAAGATTGGGTACTTAGTATGATTTTCATTAAATTATTCAGTAGAATTTCATGTCTTTTTCTTGAAATTATTCAGTTGATATGAAAAACATTCAAGAGTTTTGCAGAAATGTGCTGCTTGGGTTTCTTCTGTGCTAAGTAGTACAATGCAGTAACTGTCAGCAAATAAGTCAACAAAGCGCCTGAATATTAGAAAAAATAGATTTGTAAGACTAATGTTTTGCTTCTTTGAAACACTGAAGTGCGTGCTTTGCTTGCTCTTTGAAGAATATTGGTTACAAGGATTTGCTGGTATCAACAAGAGATCATAGGCAAAAATACTTGGGCTATTGCAATTTTTTTTAAAATTATTTTTACACTGTTACTCAGACTTATTTGAAAACTGTCACATTTAGAACACTGATTTTGTGACTTTCATTTTTGATAATCTACGTCAAGTGGGTTTATTGCTTCTGTAAGAAACTGGTATAGAATTAAATCTCCAGTGTTGCATCATAATCCACATTTTACAGGTACAGCTTCTGCGCTAGAAGACCTCAGTGCAAGACAGAGACTGTAAAGTGAATTTCTGGCATTTCTTCTAATATGGACTGTCTTGCTAAGCAGGGCTGTCATTTTCAGTTTATTAAATATTAAAAATGAAATAGCTAACACAAAGCATTACAATTGACAAAGAAATCAGTATTTTTAGGGTTTCGATATTCAATAGGTATGTGCAAAGTACTGAACTGATATTACGTGAAAATATTGCAATTATAGCAAGTCAGTGTTTTATATAAATAATTCATGTACTATAACATCTGTGTGGTGGACATGTAAATGAGTATGGTCAGCATGGTCTAAAACAAACGCTTTTCCTAAGCAAGCATCTATTATCTCCATGGTCAGAAAGGTCATGCAGATAAATTGCTAGGCTGAGCACCCTTGTGAATCCCAGTTCTGTGCACTCTGCCTGTTCACTTGGTATTACATTTAAATAAAATCTTCTGCTCTAAATGTTGAAAACCACTATTACAGGTCTACCATTAAATGTCTACCGTGCTGACGTACGGCCAGGCAAAGATACAAATACCGATTTTCTTCTTTCATCTTAAACCTGTGACAGCTTGAATAGAAATCGAGCCGAAGGCCGAGTTTTACTGCATTATCTCGAAGTATTCCATTATTCATTGCGTACTAAGATGCCTGCTGTTTCTGTGGCGAGGCTGTGACAATGTTTTGTAATTTGGAAAGCGGAGTCATAAGCAGCTCTAGTTTACAATCTCCTGACCTGTTCATGAGAGGCCTCCATCATGGCCAGAGTCAGAAAGTAACCACAACCTGTTTTCCAGTGGTTTTGAAGCCCCACCATCCCCTCCAACCCAGTTTGGATAACGAATAACAAAAGGTCTTTCACAGGTTAGAGGGAAGTGAAATGAAAAGTTACTACTCAGGAGGGAGAAAAGCAGATTGAAGGGGCACAGATTTGACTCCCTGCTATGCGTAAATCAGGTGCAGGTAAGCACCTACAGCTCCTCTCTGTTGAATGGCGTCTGTGGTGTTACTCCTCCTTCCTGGGCAGGTTTCTCGTGATCCCTCTTTTTGCAGCTATTCTGCTTTTGTTCAAACTAGAGGAAGAGATTGGTTCAGTGGTTAGAGAGCCCTTGTGGGACGCAGAAGTCTCTGGTTTCAACTCCCTTCAAATTGATCTCAGAGTTTGGCTGGAAGTTAGGGCTTGACCCTGGCAAGAATCTTCCATGAAAAATTCAGTCAAAGCCACTGTGTTTCTATGAAAAGATTTGGTCTCGACAAATCAGCATCTTCCTTCTGAAAATCTACTTTCTTAAAAAGGAAGGAAACAAATCCCATTGGGTCCTTCCTTCTGTCCTGCCAGTGCTGCAGCGGTAAGGAGAGGAGAAAACTGGCTGTCAAAATAGGTGGGGTGCAGCCCGGGGAGCGTGGGGCCAGACATACATCTGTCCTCACCTTTGTGGTTTGGTGCTTTGTTGTAGTAACCCTCAGAGGTGCTGAACCTGAAATGTGTACTTCACATTTTGATTTTGAGAAGGTATTCAGGAAAATGATGGTTTATTGCATTAAATTTGCTGCCTAGTGGTTTATGGTGCCTGCCTTTGTTGATTCCTGGCACTGCCGTGGTGCTGAAGGCATGTCAGGAGTTGACTGTTTTATTGCAGTTGATCAGCAGGGCTCCTACAACGTTTGACAAATAGAAAATGCTTCTGTGATCTTAAAATAAAGATTGATTCTTCATGATGAGGCTCACGCTTAAATAATAGAAAAGTGAGAAAATAAGCGTGCCCCCAGATGTCACTGAAATAGATACAGCTATTACCTGAGATGGTTTTCTGCAGGTGTCGCGAGTTGCAGGTTTTTGTCTTTTTTGGCATCTGACAAATGGGTCTCAGTGAAAATTCAGCACTTATTAAGCCAATTTTTATTGGCAGGTTTACTGACCTTTAAGCACTTGGTGAAATTTTTAGTGGTTAGTTGGTCAATTCTGGCTTTGCAAAATACTGAAAATAATTGTATATTCTGCTGAAGCACTTGACATTTTTAACATTTTGAAGTATCCTCCCAAGTCACAATATTAAGCAAGGTCTTCCTGCTGCGTGGCACAGTCATGTCCGTGCGGGTCGGCAGGCCCCCTGTCCCAGTGCTCCGTGCACCTGTGGGAGCGGGGCCCCGGGGTGGCGTCAGCTCCGTGCACCTTCAGGACGGGCGCCGAGGGTGCAGGTCCAGGGCTCAGCTGCAGCAATGGGAATTGCCCGGAGCATACTGGAGTCCTCCCTGCAGGGAGTCCCAGAGTGTAATTTATTAAGAGGGCTCGGGTGAAATCATAAATAATGGGAGGGGAGTATGGCATCAACAGCTCATGAAGTGCAGCAGACCACGGAGAGGGATACATTAACCTTGTATTCACAGTGGGCCTATCTATTATTTATAAAAATAAAACTAACTTTAAAAGTTTCAGTGGAAGCAGGTTCGATCATCAGGTGATGTCAAGGATACTTATCAGAGCAAAGGCTCAGCATCCATCCAGGAGCATTGCGTTTGTGTGTAACATGCATTCCACTCGTGCTAAACTTGAGTTTCTGTGTGGCACTTGTATGTGCCTTTTTATAAGTATTTTATTATTATAACTTCTGGTGCTCTCAAAAGCAAATTCTAATTTCTAGTGCTCCTCCTCTTGTCATTTCAGAAGCTTTGTTCATCATAGGGAATTTTTCTTGACTGCGTGTATAAGTAGTTGAGACAGGTTGTTCTGGGTGAAATAGAGAGGAAAGATACTAAGTTTTCACAGCTGTTCATTGTTTAATTTCTGTAAAGAGATGAAGGACCATTTTTAGATTTTCTGGAGTTGTTGATCGCTCTAAGGTATGCAAAGAATATTGCAGAAGAAAGTTGCTTGTTACAAGGTCAAATCCAGTTATTCATGTTTATTCGTAAAGGCTAGGCCTTCTATTCAGGAAGATATGTTACTTTTCAAATTTTACCTCTTTTTGGTCTGAAAGCATAGTATAGGGTTTTCTAGAACCAAAAGAATTGTCATTTTCTGTATCAGCTGTGTGCATATATCTTTTACGTATGCACACAATATGCATATGCAGTATATATATTGCATTGAAACTATCAGCGTGTTTCTCTTAATATTATACAGTGTTATTTGTAGAAAAATGCATTGTTCCTTTTTCTGCAGAAATAAGTAACTGTATGTTATAAAAGGACTTTTCATGAGTACTGAGGAACTATTGTTTATTTCAGGAAAATGTTGAGAAGGCTTTCAACTACTGAAGTAAAAGACTTAGGTTAGCTTGAAAAAACTGTACTGCAAAGGAAGACAAAAGTTTGTTGTGACTCTTTTCTAAACTCTGTTCTGGAGTTTGCGCTGCGTTTTACGAAGTTTTATGGTATTAATGCCAACCTATAAACCAAACTGCATTTGTCCAGGTGGGGGCAATATTGCATTAAAAAGCAGGAACTGACCAATCTTTTTGCATCAGAAAATAGGAGTCCTCCCTTTTCCACTCCAAGTACTTCATTGTCTGCTATTAAAACAATTTATCCTACGGAACAAAATGTTGTATTTATTACTTCTTGAAAACACTGCTTTTAAGATCCCAGGATATTAATGTGTCAGATGTAAATGCTCATCTATTTTATGTGGGTGAGACTAGTGTTTTCATTTGGCATTGTGCATTTTTATGCATTTTGAAGTTTGGTGCTATAATAATATGCAAAAATTATGGTTAGCTTTAACCTTTCAGTCTGCAGTTTTGAAACAACTTGTTAGTTATGGTTTTGTTTCTAATAATAATACGAAGTACGTTGCTACTACTTACTGGTTGATTGCAAAATCAACTGGCTGTCCATTTCTGAAATAGTTCCTTTGGCTTGATTCCTCTGGTTTGATTTCCTCTAGTTGATTAGCATTTACTACTTTCATCGAGTGTAGGTATTTTTCTTACTGTTGTGCCTATAGACTGTATTAATTTTATGCTAATCTACAAAAAATGGAGTTGATTAAAAATAGAAGAGTATATTTGCTAGAATTGGCAATAGTTTTTCCTCTAATTGATTACATGTTCTGTTAATACTGGATAATTCAGGCTATGAGGTTGCCTACTGTTAGAAATGTAGAAGCCTTTTCACCAAAGCAGAGATAGCTAAATAATAACACATTTGCTATAACAAATTTTAGCTTTCCTTTAAGTGCTGTGTTATGGCCTGCTTCTTAATAAATAAATAAGTACATTTTTTTAAATTGTCACCTGTAAATGAGATTGATCTTTCATATTTTAGATTAACATTCCCAGCATAGTCTCAAGAAACCTGAGAGTGTGAAGATGATTTGACTAGGGTTGTTTTATTTAAACAAGCAGGGTAAAACTTAGGTTTTTTTTTAATAGCTGTTGATTTAATATTGATTATTTACAAATGCCATTTAATCCACCTTTTGTGGTGGTCTTTGTTAACACAGATACACATAAAGTACTTCAAAAGTACTCTGACAGATGTTGCTTATCTTGCATAGATTTCAGTAGCAAAGTCTTTCTTGTTGCTCTTGGTGTGGGGAACTAAATCATATAGGTCAAAATACAATTTTAGAGGGAGTCTTAAAACCACTGTATGGCTCAAAGTAAAGGTGCCATTAGTCTCCAGCACACCCTTTGTGGGTCCCCCATGAACCAGGTGTGATTCCCAGTCCCTGTGTTTCAGGCAGCGTTGGGTCTTCCCTTGTGTCTCTTCAGGGAACCCCTTGTTTTTCCTGTGGTGGAGGTGTGACTCTCAGAGCTGGGGCCTCACGAGGAGTCCTTCTGGTATAATACCGCTCCACTTTTAGGCTGAGCCAATTTAGGTCTTTAAAGCAAGAATATTTCTGATTTCAATTGTATGTTGCCATACTATACTTTCTGCTTGAGGTGCTGCTATTTTTTTTCTGAATAGGAAAAAAAATGTTCTTACTGGCAAAATAGCAGACTTGGCTAGGGATGGGCAGCCTCAACCTCCTTTTCTGAAGAACTAGTTGCTGCCTTCACTACTGCATACTTGGCTTGAACATTGGGACCTTCTCTCCATGGAAGGGCTAGGAACTTTTTTTTGCATTCCGTTGTCTTCTTCTGTACAGCATTCTGAAACCCCTGTCTGATGGATTCCTTCTGAAAACTGGTAGTAAAAAAAGAAACTACACGAACCTGTACCATTGGTCACTGTCTGTATTCATCGTGGAAAACAATTGGAAACATTAACCTTTTACTTACAGGGACACGTGTGTGTGAGCATGCACTCATATGAGAACTTGATAGTATTTACAGTTAAAATCAATGAGTAAAGGTCTGACGCTTCACCTGCTCCTCTAATTTCCAGTGGTTGTTTGTCCAGGCCAGTGTGACTAAAAACAGCTGCTGAAAGCTAAGACTCTTAAGAGTGGTGGCCTGAATCAGAAACATCAAACTGCTACCATTTAGCTTTAGTAGGTACCTTCCGCTTCTCAGTAGACATCTAGAGATTCACTGTTTGAATTAATCACAAAGTTCTGGTAACTTGAATAAGTAGCTGCATTGTTCTTATCCTGTGCTGGTATCGCATGCTCTGGTGAGGAGCTAATGAGGTTTGCTCTCCTCGGTGTGATTGGGAAGTGTGCAGCTGCCAATGCAGGTTTCTCCTTGCACACTTTCTTCTCTTCCCTGCAGCTCTGACATCCTTGCTCCTTGTTTGAGCAAGTCAGCCAGATACTGCGCTCCCAATATGGAGGCTCATGGCAGATGGCCAAAGCGTCACGTTTGCAGCCATCTCTTTTAGGTTGACTTTTCAGCAAATAATTCTCTGCTAAAGAGAGTACTGTTGCTTATTAAATATGCCAATTAAAAGTGGATAATAATTACTATAATAAAACCAGAAAAAAACATCCATTCAGCAAAAAGGCAATCCATTTGTCAGAAGTTTACCTGAGAGTTTGCCTGATCTTTGGCGTATTGCCTGCATGGGTCTAGCAGAGGTGTGAAGCAGGCAGTACTGACACTTTGCCTTCTATATCTTATAAAGCCTTGAGTGCTGCCTCATCCTTCTCCTCACCTGGCAATGCTAGCTTAGTGTTCCCAATTCCATATTTCTATCCAACACTTCTATATTGGGGACTTCCGTCTGCTTAGCAGAAACACTGGGAGAAGGCTCTCGGGGGTGAATTTAGCTGTGAACAAGCTAATCAAAAGGTTTTTTTGCGTCAATGCACTGGCAAACATTTTTAATACGACATTGATGTAAACTGGGGGGGTGAAGAAGGGGTGATACTTGATCATGGAAATTGGTGGTTTTTTTAGTGCAGAAGCTTAAGGCTATTGTCTTCAATATCTTCAGAGACAAATATTGTAAGCAAGGGATTCCTTCTCAACCTGTTTGTGAAAAGAATCAGAAGTAGCACAGAAAATCTTACTAATGTGGATGTTTACTGAGCCAACTCCTACATCCAGCTCTTTTGGTGATTTCAGTGACACGTAGGTTTCATATCCTGTGAGACAACTGGATCTGAAGTTCTTCTGCTTGGCTCAAGTTACTGAGAGAGATGACACTCCCACATGTTGTTGGTTTAGCAGACCATTTTTGCTCTGCAATACAGATGGAGTAGCAGAACAGAAGGGCGTACCTTCCCCACTGGCCTCGGGACATAACCATGGCACACCCATGTACTGCTGCACATCTCTGCATCAAGCTGCTGCACTGCTTCTGTGAGCCACTGTTTCTCTGTGTCCGCTTAGTGAGAGGAAGCCCTAGTCAGTGCAGGGCATGAGCACCTGCAGAAAGTATTTTGTTTTATTGCTCTTTTTTCTTGCTCTTTTCGGTAACCCAGTCAGCCCAAACTCATGTATATTCTTGCCACAGCCACTGAGGATCCTGAAGCTGGCATTGTAGAAGTTATGGGCATGCAGTCTCCTCTCCTTCAAAATTCAGTGAAGACAGATCTTTTTTTTTTAGCCTCTCCTTTTTGGAGCAAAGCTTAGTGGCACATCATCACCTCTGTGAGAGAAGGTAGAGACAAGCCTCCCATTAGCTGTAATAGTCTGGGAAAGCCTTTAGTGAGACAGTGTTACAAAAGGAACAAATAAGGGAAAGCCAAGGAGAAGGTGGACACACAGAGACACAGCTGAGGACAAACAAAAAATATGGGGCCACACATAAATCACAGCTAAATGTGCGTAACAAAGAATAGTCACATTGGCATTTTGTGTCCCTATAATTGCATTACCTGTGCAGGCTGCGGGATCCTCTTTTGAACACGAGACTTAAACAAAAAGCTTGATGTTTTCTTGTGACAGTCCAGAACCCAATTTCCTACACATAAAATATTCTCTAACATTTTTCCAAGGCTGCTCTAAACTGCAAGGGTGTTGACAACAAAAAGCTGGCCTTACAATCAGCAAGCCAAGCTGGCTTCGGGACAGTGCCAGTACAAGCTCTCTCTGTACTGTGTCAGATGGAAACTGGTCAGAGCAGAGCACCTCTTCCAAAAAAGCTTCCTGAGCATGGTAGGACTTTACCCTATTCTGTTCCAGCTCTCTATTTGGGTTTGCGATGTTATCTTACTCAGGGTTGCTTTTTTAATTGATAACACTTGGCTAGTCAGGATACGAGTGGATGAAAAAGTGTGTGTCACTTCAGCTCTCCATTTTCTTGCTTCTGATATCATTTACTATAATTTATTCTTGTGGTTGGCTATTAAGCCGCCCTATTTCCAAAGCACCTGGCACATTTCCAAAGATGTATCTCATAGAAATACTGATACCTATTTCCCTTAAGCTTGAAATTGCCTTGAAGTGTTTAACCAAACAGTCAGATTTTGTTAGTGTGTGACTACTTCAAGATTTAATTGCTGCATGAAATCTAAAGCACAAAGCATGCTCTCTGTGAACTAGTAACAGTATATGATGAGTTTACACAGAATAAAATCTCCACCTGGGGATGACTTGCTCTTATTGCAGTAAGAGGAGGAAAAGGTTGTGTGTGCCTTTATTCCTGTTGTCCTGGGACAGGGCTGGCATTAGTTCATCTGTGTGGCAGCTTGTAAGCATCTTGGATGATAATGGCTCAGAACCCTAAAACCTCAGTAAACGTAGCTGAGTAAAGTGCATCGGTATTCATAGCTGTGCACCTTTAACCTGTTTTACGAGGAGGGCATAGTGAGATACAGCGGTTCAGCTTTCTAATTGCTAGACCTGCAAACCCCCCTGGGGGAAGGGACGGTTTTATTCTGAGAGCAGGCACGGGGCGAGCAGGGGCTGCAGGCAGGTGGGGTTCAGCACGGCCCTGTGCTGCAGGCCCGGAGCGCTGCACCGGGGGGAGCCCGCGCGGGTATCACGGCAGTGGCAGCTCTGCGGCATCAACCGAAGAAGGCAAATTTGCTTTTTTAACTATCCTGCGGAGCTCCAATTCTGACTATGCACGCAGAGCATCTCTGTGGAACAGTACGGTGACAGTTTTACGTGTTAGGTTGTGGGAGTGGCTGCAGGCTTCCCAAGAAGTGCCTGCGAGAGCTTGTCTTTGGGTTGGATTGGTGGTTGGGTCACTGATGATACATAAACGTGGCTCAGAAATCCCAAATAAAGTATTCTTTCCCATTGTGATATTGACCATAATTTGCTTCATTGCCTGGCAGTTTCAAATTATTAGACAATAAAAATGTCAGCAAGCCTATAAAAGTTAAAAACATGCTTAGAGGAAGATGAAGCTTTACTTTGAAAAAAAAAATTGTATACAGTGACTTTATGCAGAAAAGAACCACAGTTTTCCAATCTGAAGTGTTACACAGTGTTTTGTTATGCTTCGCAATCAGAGGTCAAGAAAGCTAAAAGCAGTATCAGAACATCTATTTTTCTGAGCTTTAAAGCCAAAAATGTAACTATAATTTTTTTTGTTTTGCATTTTGTGGCACCAATATTCTATGAAGGTGGCAGGGCCACCTTCTAGCTCATCTGCATTGTTTCAGAGTGACAGCAAGGGGAAGGTGCAGAGAGCTTTTTGTGCGTAGCATCAGGTAGCATTTACAGTACAGCGGTGACTTAGAAGCCTGTATTCTCATTAAAAATCAACAGGACTTAAGCAGCCTTGAAATATTTTCTCCAGACTGCCATCCTGGGTTCCTGCAGCGGGGAGCAGAAGCTGGGTCCCTGGGGCGAGGAGGAGCCACTGCTGGTGGCCCCCAGGACCTCCCGGGACAGACTGAAAAGCTCCCTGTCAGAGGAGGCAGCGTCAGCTGCGCCTTTCTCCTCGGTGCCTGTGAAGTCCTAAGGTTGTGGCATGTGATGCGTGTTCCTGCTTCTTCTCGACTTCATACTGTTTTATGTACAAAACGATTTTAAGCTGTGGTGTCAGGCTTTTTGCCTGTGAGAGGAATGAAATGCAATTAGTCATTTTTGAAAGTTAATTCTAGATGCAGAAGGCAACTTTTTTTATTGACCTTGTTGGCTGACATTGTATTAATGATACATAAGCAAGTAATTCTGTCAGTAGAGTAACTGACAGGTTATCTGATTTTTGTAATACTTTGCATTGTTCAGTGTTAGTTAAGAGTTTAAAGTATTTTGCAGTGTTTGGGAGGAACGATTATAAAATATATATATAGAGAACTGAAGGCTCCCTTAGGAGATCTGTGCCCATGTTTCCAAGGAGGACTTCAGAATATTTTTTCTCTGTGTCTTTTACATACGGTATAGCTTCTTATTAATTCTAGGCAACAAATTGAAACAGTAACATGAAATTTTTAGTGTGTGCTCAGGTCTTCTGGCTGTTAAATATTCCTACATACCATGCACTCTTCACCCTGAAATGAAGCCAGGTAGGTTTTCAGTGCTTTTGCTCTCAACAAAGTGATGCAAAGCAAGATTATCTTTTTTCTGTGAAGATTTTGAAAGAAACTCAGCTGTGCAATAAAAGACTTCATCAGGTTCAAGCAACATCAGTGAGCACTTTGACATATGATTGCGTGCCTCTCTCTGATCAGTGACACTCGTCCTCTGGCTGCCTTCCCATTCGAGGCTCTTCAGAAACCTGACAACCTCAGACTCCTTATTTCTGGATGCATTTAAACCTGCAATTAACAATTGCACCCTTCCTGAAAATTGGAGAGGGGTTGTTTTGGGCTGAAGTTTTTCTTCATTCTGCAGAAAACTGTATTCACGAATTTTATAATAGGCAACATATGTAGTCTGCTAGACATATAACATTGTATTTCCCTTTTAGATAATTTAATGGTGTTTGGAGATACTTTGTTATATTGTTGCATATGTTATTGGACATTAAATGGTCCTTAAAAGGTAAGCCACAGCTCAAGACACCTTTAAGGCCTATTTTCCTTTGTGCATTTAATTTGTTTATATTGCTGCTATATTTGATAGTATTCCAAATAACATGTAGCAGTCGTTTCTCTACATGACCCTTGTAAGACTGCATCAGACAGTTAATTTTGAACACACAATTGAGAACATACTAAAGTACATTATTAATATCTCTTTTACTACCTAACAGTTACCATCTAATTTCAGGGTAAAGCAGTGTGTTTTACCTAAGGAGCCAGGATTTAAGTAACCTACTTTTAGAAACTTTTTTCAGTTAGTCAACAGGAGAAGATAGTAGCTCACATGCATTTTATTAGACTTAAATGTGCTTCACCACTTATTTTCCCTGGCAAGAAAAGATATGAAACTGGGATCTTCTCAGGCTCCCACTATTTCCTCAGGATAACTACAATATTTGGGCTATTTCCATGTCTTGGGAAACATTTTAACTAATGGATGTGTTCCCAACTGAAGTTAAATGGAAGAGAATTCCCAATAAGAGCCAAAATATCTCCCAAATGTACAATTTGTTTTGGATGCTTTTTCACTGAAGCATACAGACTAGATGGTGTGTTATTGCTCTGTGGTGGAATTTGAAAGATCATCTTCCCTCATCTCTGCTCTTGTCTGGAAGCCAAGAAACCTGAACAAATGGTGCTTCCTGGCTTGCAAGGCTTATTTTGGTGTACCGTCAGCTTTGTAATGGCCTTTTTTCCATTACTTAGTGCTCCAGTAACTCTAACAACTATTTAACAACCACCAAATGATGAATGGGTTTGAGAAAATACTGATAATTGTAAGGTTAAAGAAATAGCTAAAGCGTTGCCTATGTTAGATTAACCATTCTCCAGGTAGAATATAGAAGGCGTGGTAACTTCCAGTAGACTTGGACAGGGATTTTAGAAGTTGCTGGTATCAGCTTTACTGTGACCATGCTGAATTGGCACTTACATTTGTAAATGGAACAGAGTTAGGCCACAAAACTACTGTAAATCCCATCAAGTACCATGAAGCTTCATTTGTGATTTTTGAAAGGGTTCAGTTTGGGATAGGTTGAAAGATTCATAGCTATTCTAAAAAATGTATATGGTTGGCCTGTTAGAGAACCTAGCAGCTTCTTACATAATTCTTTGTTGCTGCAACTAGTTTTCTGTATCCTTACATTTTCTGTATGTGTCATTAGTTATTTTTAGAAGCAAGTTGAACCATAAAATCAAAACTTAGACAGTGTTGATGGGATTTCTGATTTTGAGGTTTGGCTAGGCTTGTTTACAGTTGCTATGTTGGTGTCAAATCCTTCTTTTTCACCCTGTGGGTCTGACAGTTGTTGTCTGTTTTGTATCTTTTTTTCAGTTAGCAACTTTCTGTTTTAAAATACCGTATTTCAATTTAAGCGAAAGTATATAGTATTTGCTTTAGCTCTGCATGTACAAGTATAACTTTGCAGTTGTCCCTGTAATGTTCTCCTATAGAGTTTGTTATTTAGCTTTAAACCTTGAGCAGGTCTGCGTTTGTAAAACATTGGTTTTATTCTTGAAGTTCCAGTCCTACAAGTGTCTCTGTAGGTGAACCTTGCCCAGTTCAGGGAGGCTGGTGATGACTTCAGCAGGGCTTGCACTAAGTGCAAAGATTCCTTCACAGAGGAAATTGCAGTGTGGATTTTAAAATTTGAGTAAATATTCACAAGTACGTGTGTGTCTGTGTATGCAATGGAGCAAGAAGAGCCTCAGTGCTGCTGAAATACTTTTTAGTTTTATCATGATTGCCTTCGTTTGCTTATTGCTTTCAATGGCAGTTCCATTGGAAACGGTACATATTTATAGCTAAGTGCTGTAGCACTTTTTGTGGTGGCTTGTACTTATCTTTACCTGGTCGTGTATGCTGGCTGGGGGCAGAGCTATGCAGCACAGTTTTGCTAATTGCTGCTGTGATTAGGACTCAGTAACAGAGAGGTGCCGCAGTGGAGTGTCCTTCCTTCTGCTTGCGTTGTCCGAGTGACCCTGCTGTGAAGCAGAAGTACGAGGAAGAAAACTCCAAGATTTTCAAATACAGCAAAGGAAAATTATATTTCTTCATATGACAAGAGTCACATATAGTTGTTTGAGGTGGTTGTAAGAAGACTTAAATTAGCAGATTCCAACTGTGATTCATTACCTAAGAAATCAGGAGGTCACACAAATACTATTGTGTCAAGACCAAAGTCTTATATGGAAAATGTGCCTTCTTGTAGTCAATATATGATGAACTAGGGGGTTATTTGCTTAAGTATTGTTTGGTTCAAATGGTTATTTGGTTATTTGCTAATTTTTGAGCCTGCTGAAACTAGTCCAGTGCCTTATCAGGTAGTCTCAAGAAGCATAGTATTGCAAATGTCTAACCAGGTTGTCACAAGGGCGTAGAGACCCACTTGCTGCTCTTGTAGATTGATTTCTGGCAGCTGAGCAATGAGTGGTGAGTCATTGATTCATGTATAGAATAAATGTGATTCCCAAAGGGTAAAATATTTTTTTCCCCGTAAAAGAAAGCACTTCATAATTTTTTTCTCTCTCTGATGCAGGCAAGTTTACTAAATGCTCTTTTCTGGTTCGATCTTCCAGTAATGCTTGTTTCTTTAAGCCCTGTTAGGCAAGTTTGTCTTAAAGGAAAGTTTATATTGTGAGTAGTGGCAGTCAACCTTTATTGGGGACATTTTATTTAAACCATCTGATGTGTTTTGACACTTAGATACAAAAGGCCATAATTTAATTAACATTTCTCTGTTAAGTTTTGAGGTTAGACATTTTATGTGGTGCTGGCATTTCTGAGGAAAGAAAAAAAAGTCATCTCTTCTTCTGAGAAAAGGTCCTAGGAACTGGAACTGAAGACCTGGAAGTAGATTCCTCATGTGCATTTTATCATCCTTCATGTGTTGTTGCAGTGTTTCCATCCAGGGAGCAGCACAGCTTGTGAAGGTGTCCATTTGAGCTGTATGTAGTATAGCAAATACCCTTCTGCACTGAGGCTGCAAGAGACTGTTGTCTTATTTTACTTAAGAACAGCATTCAAGTGGTGATTATGTGGCCAACTGTCAAAATGCAGATGATTTTTAAGTGCAGATCAAGAGAAATATATTCTGTTCTACAATTTCTTTGGAATTGAAATTTTCATTTGTTCCTCCTCTGTTTCCTTTTTAGCCTGTTTGATATGGGAGGAGAGTATTACTGCTATGGTTCTGACATCACCTGCACCTTCCCTGCAAATGGAAAGTTCACTCCTGACCAGAGGGCTATCTATGAAGCAGTGCTGAAGTCATCGCGTGCTGTAATGAAAGCAGTCAAGCCAGGTAAAAGATCAGTACATGTCAGCAGGAATTGACAAGCTTGATGGCAGCATTTCAGGCTGTCAAGACAATTATGTTTGGATTTTAGAAAGTGCTGGAAAGGAACAAGATGACAAAACTCATTTCCATATTTAAACAGCTCTTAATAGGGGAAGGATACACAATGTTTTTGATATAACGGTTAAAGAAATAACATAAGCAACTATTAATAGTATATAAAAGGTATTTTAATCTCCCATTTTTTTTTTAAATTCCTTTAATACAGTGGCGACAGTCAGTACTCTGGTGTTTGCACTGGCAGACATCTTTTCAGGAAGCTTATGCCAAAGAATGAAGTTAGAGTTTGAGTGAACAGGTGTCATGCTTCGGTTTGTTTCAAGCATTTTCTGTACTCAATAAGAATCTTCTGATGAGGAAGAGGATGGAGTGTGTATCTTTGGGAAGGATACTTAATTAGCCTTCAAAAGCTTTAGAAAGCACTGGCTATTGGATACTTCACTTATACCTTTAAATTGCAGGCATGCTAGTTCATCAAGTACACATTTTCATAGTTGAAGGAACTGCCTGGCTTCATGAAAATCTTGTTTTTCTACAATTCTACTTTCAGGGCAGCAAATAAATGCTTTTAGAGTTAAAAGCTGCAGTGATCTTGAGTTTTTAACTGGTGAACGTACTTGAGCATTCCTCAGTATTACTAATAGAACAGCTTTGAGAAAAATGTACTTAATGCACAAAGCACAGTTGTCCTTTAAATTTACCACGTTAGCTTTCAGTCATCAGACCCTCAGTGCAAGGGCTGTCTGGATTGCCGATCAGAACATACATAATTTTCCTGTTTTACAAGCTGGCAGCAGCACTGTTCATTTGAGCAGGTTGGAATGGAGCAGGAACACTTGAAGTTTATCTGCAAATGGAGACCAGATATTTTGACATTTTAATAGCAACATGTATATTCCATCATCTGCTGTTTCTCCCCTGAAGAATCCTGTTCCCATTCATCTTCATATTTTACTTTACGTTTCAGTGCCACCTTTCATGCAGTATTTTATCAGTATTTCACACTAATAAGTTGTGGACTATCTTCAGAACTTAAGAGCTAATATGATTCTGTACTCAGAACGATGCAGAGAATTCCTCAGTTAACTTATCAATTTATTTACAGTAACAGAAAATAAGGACAAATAAGTTTAGTAATTCTGCAAATTGGTTGCAAGGATCCTCTACTAGCCTTTGAGATTTGTAGACAGCTTTCAAGAGAAATAAGTCTTAATGTCAGGGAGAAATGGAACTGAACTTTCTGTTCTCTCACTGTGCTTTAGTTTTCTTGCCTGTTTAGAAGAATGGTGCAAATGCATTTATCCTGCTTATGAGGCTAGTAACCATGAATTTTCTGGCCACAGAAGGCAGATTAAATGCATGTTCTGTGGACTGGTTCATTGGTTTAGTTCATCTGGTACCACTGTGTAGTGAAATGCAACCTGGCTCTTTTGTATTTTGTTGAATTGCAGTTCTGAGTAGAGTCCTGCAACGTGCAAAAGTATTCACCCTCTGGAAAAGTGTGCTTTTCTGGATCCGTATGGCTGGTATGCGTGTTTTTGCAGGCTTTAACTCTTCTGTCCAATAATGCAAAAAAAAGACTTTTTTTTTTATGTTCTCCTCCTGTGAGCTCTCAGAAGTGCACTAAAGACCAAAGACTCTCTACTACCAAAAACAACATAAAACATTTAAAGTTGGTAGTTGGCAGGAAAGTGTTTGCAATGTCTGAAATGACTTTCCAGTATCACCTACTGCGTGCGCTGTTGAGAAAGCCCAGAGCCCCTTGAAGGGGTATATGCAAACCGAATGTGTTGTTACTGCTGTACAGGGAAAGCAGTTTCTGTGAGAGAGGCTGCAGCTTTCTTAGTCTGGGTGATCAAACATAATTTGTTAGCTCATTGACTAAAGCACCAGCATTACTCCTGGGGGAGTCTGTTACTGTCACAAAGGGGAGCAGCAAGGGGTGATGTGAATTCAGCTTTCAAGTATCTCTTCTCCCCATCTAACAGAAAGTAAATACTTTAGGTCTCCTAAAAAGGAGGCAAAGAAGCTTGTGGGTTTAAAGGCAGTAAATGTAAAACCCAGCCCCATCATGTTTTAGTCAGATTTTCTGAATTATGGAGCCCTTGCTCATTTTGCTATTATTTTTGTTTGTCTTCATTTTCCAGGGTTCCTGAGATCAAAGGAGGGAAAAAGACAGTCAAGTGACTTGGCTCACATGACAATAACCATTAATGTGGCAGGCTGAGTAAAAAGAATTTACACAGCAAAGTCAGCAACTGTAGAAAATGTTATTTCTCTCCAGCTGCAGAATTGGGGCCTTAATTATGCCTTGTGGCAAAGGGTCACAGGGGACATCTAGTTGTTGTCTTCAGAAAGTTAATGATTCCCAGAGTCTTTCTCATTGCAAGATAGGAAGCAAGTACTATAGGGAGAGTCACTAACTAAATACTGTGTTACATAACTGCGTTTGGAAGGACACACGTTTGCTAGCAACCTTAAACGTTTTATGTAGATGTATATAGTTCAGAGATGGGGTTTTTTTTTTAATTTGGCTTTCATATGAACCTAACTGACTATCAAGTAAAGTTACTTTCTGAGAGATAGTAGACTTCCTACCGTATTTTGTTTATACTTTTTACATGTAAACAGACATAATAATTTAAAAAATACTCCAAAACATCATATTTTATTGTAGAAAAGCATTCATCTAAGTCCTGTGTGTGGTCCAAAAATGCAAGCAGCTCAAATCATATCTATGGGTCTTCGTACCTTCTAACTGAAAGAACAGAGTGCCTTCTGAGAGCCAGATAATGTATTCTGAAAGTTAAACGCTCTCTGCAGGATTATAGCCCAAGTTCCTGCCACAAACCAAATCTATTTAAAATAAAAGGGGAGAAAGGCATACTCAGTTCTGTTGCGTAAGCAGCAATTTTGAAACTACTGAATATGGATCTCTTAAAAAGGCAGCGATGCTAAGTCTCTGAAGCAAAAGAGTCAAAAAGGCGTGCTTGTGTGGCAGTGGGATAATTGTCTCTTTCCTGCAAAGTCAGACTCGTGATCCAAAATGTCAGAGAGGAATGTAGCATTTCTGCTTAGGGGATATTCTTAATGCGTCAAGTCCATCTGGGTTAAATTTACTCTTCCACAGAACTAAAATACAGGGGCGGATGCGCAAAATACTGACACTTCCATTCGCTTCACTGGCTGAGGCATCGTCTACTTCTTACTCAGAACAGTGATGTGAGAAACAATTTGTCTTTACGTAGATATTGTACACAAAAAGAATTATTAAAAATGGTGAAATTTTAAAGCCAAATGTCTGAGACATAGAGTATTCATGAAGTTAGCATCATGATTTGACTGATTTGGGTATTGTTTTCTAATCTCATTAGATTTGCTAAATTGTTAGAGGCACACTACGTGCACTCCTGGAGCACATCACCCCGTGTATTTTCATCTGAAAAGAATTCAGCTCATGCCCTTCAAAATTTCCCAGTGTAAACCAAAATACAGTAAGTGGGGACAATCAAGAGATTTCACATCCTAGGATGATGGAAGCTATGGTACCGCTGCAGATATATCCGTTGTTTCTCCCACTGCTATCTTCATAGAATGCACGTAACAGAAAAAGCTCGTCTAATGAGCAGCTATTCAGTAATTTATTTTAACCTTTTGTGCCGTGCATGGCCCAGAGTCTGTTTACTGTCTACTGTTCAAAACCTGCTCTGAATCCAGAATTATTAACGTCCTCACCAGTTTTTCTCAGACTGCTCATCATAACACTCTGGACATGTTTGACGGGCAGTAAGTTCACTTGCACTTCATCTTAGTTATGTGGAAGTGTGCAGCAGTTTCCCTTCCACAGACAATGGCAGACAGGCTGGAGAAGCTAATGTAAAAGCTGGTGACTCATTTTGGATTGCAAGACTGAAATTCATCAGACCTGAGATTTTTTTTTTTTTTTTTAAAGAGTGTTTAACATAATACTCTTGCTCAAAATCTAGCTGTTTTTACCTCTGTTACAGTTGTGAGTGCCTAGCCTTTCTGCAAGTCAGACTCCAGATCATCAAGCTAGGCACTGGCAAAAGGAAGGAAAACAATTACTGAACATACATAAAATAAACAAATAAATAAATAACCAAGTTCGAAGAAAGTTGCCTAGCATCCTGCTGGGACTCTGAGACTGAGACAAGCATGATTGTGAGCTCCTAGTGGCAGTGTTGACAAATCCTCAATTTGCCATTGAGAATAGGTGTCTGAAGCTTTTTCTCTCAAGTTAGCAGTAACCCTTCCACTCTGTCCGTTCTACCAAGTCCTGTCTCCTGTCTAGTCTCATTTATCACAGTTACATAAGTTAGATCCAATGTAATGGCTTTTTTAAACAACAAACAAAAAAACATTTGTCACAAGTTATACCTGACAGACCAGTATTGTTTGCTCTTTGTCATTAATATAAATCTGTTTGTAGAAATGGGTAAAACAGTTGGCTTTGCTGAAAGTCCCTGTCTGAAACTTCTAGAAAATCTGTTGAAGAAACATGATCTAGCTTTGAAGTGAACCCTGTGTTGAGCCCGGGCTTGGACCAGATACCCTCCTGGTGTCCCTCCTAACCTAAATCACTCCATGATTCTCAGTATGTTCTGAAATGTGCAAAACAAAATGTCAGTCATCAACGAGATGTTGATGAGAATCAATGATTGTTCCCAACTCTAGCTCTTAACAGAGGAGGTAGTATTTTGCAAGTCAAACAAAGGATTGTAGCATGCTACAGTTTCCGTGCATGAACTACATTCGTATGTAACCCAGCTTTGAGTATCACTCTGTTCTCCAGCAGATGCTTTACTGTTAGTTGTACATATCGGTCCAGTAGTGTTTGGGAAGTCGGTGTGGAATAGCTTCCTTTGTTATTCTGTAACAAATGGCTGTGTTTTTATATTGTGCCCAGCCTCTCAGGTGACTTCTGAAGGTTATTGTTTGGATTGTTATCTTGAGCATTTAGAGAATGTTAAGAATTAGAGTTCTATAATTCTGAGTTGATGAGGACAGTATAGTGGTAACACTGAAGTTTTTCAAATACATTTAATCTGCTACTGTGCTGAGAAGAAAAAAGGATGTATGCTTATCTTTAAGCTTTGCAATTAAAGCAATTTTGGATTAATGCACTAGATTGTGAACGGTGTCTTTAAGATTGAGGAGCTAAATATTGGAATATTCATGAACTTCCCATTTTCATCCCTTTGCAATTGCACACTGGGATCACTGAACATTCCTCCCTTTTCTATAGAGTAATGGAAAGTCACAAGAGAAGGGGAAGGAAGGGAACTTGTGCTTAACATTCCTAGTACTACTGCAAAATTTCTGTATGTTTTTTTTTTTTTTTTTAAAAAGGAACAAAAACTTTGTCTGATCTCTGTTGTACATGTTAGTGTTTTTGGGGAGAGGGAGAATGAATTAAAACACCTCAATCAGTGTTCTATTGTCCTAAATTCCAGTTAAAAAAGACCTCTTTGTCTAGCAAACTGTTCCCAAGGAACAGTTGAGTAAGGCCAGGTTGGCAACCACTCAATTCCCTATCTCTACATTTATATGATTTAAAAAGCTTGTATATCCAAAGTCCCCATTGAACTGAAATTGCATTCAGACATTAGCAGGGCAGCTGGGAATATTTGCTGATTGATGTTTGTTTGTTACAATAAAATGAAAAATAAAAAATTGTTCCAAATATGCACAGAAGTTGCTGTTCACCAAGCCAGTTTATATGCGGTGTGAAAGCTTTTCTCCTTGGGACGCTGACATTACTATAGGGCCTCCCTATAGGATTTGTATCTGATTTTTTTTCAGGTTGGATCTCATGCTTAGGGGTATACACTTATCCCCAGTCCTGCGTTTTACTATTCAAGAGAGCAAGTATCATGTTGTGTCTGGCTTTCAGGCTTTGCTTTTCTGATAAATGCTGCTGGGGAATGTCTTAAAAGGAATCTCCATCCCAGGGCTAACATCTCTGATAAGATGCAGGTTTCTCCATATTAAGGCCAGAAGATTCCTTAGTAATCTTGCCTGTTTATAACTTTCTTAGAACTCAGGTTTCTCATAAAGACATGAGGTCTTCAAGCCCTTAAGTCCTTTCTTCCAGGATCAAAGATCAGCCATCGCAGATTTCATTGGTGCTAGGATTGCCATATAATCTTTGGGCAAGAAAGTACAGTCAAGTGACCACCAGAAAAACATTTCAGGCAAAAAAGGTAAACCCACACGTCAAGCAAATAAGACATCCTTTTATTAGTCATTGAGATGTCAACTGATCCTTAGACCCTACCAGAAGGGGGTCCCCTTTTGCAGTAGGTGCTGAATAAGTGCAAAGAAGTAAGTAGTTCCCAAAAGTCAAAGCACTGAAGACAAAGGGGCAGAGGCAAGGGAAGTAATGCAGAAGAGAATGAGCAATGTGGTGATAGCACCGTACTTTTAGGAGGGGTTAGTTTAGAAGAAATTAGCTAACTGAGAAGAGGGAGGCTAAGAATGATGGAGAGGTAGGGGCTGTATGAATGGTGTGAAGTTGAGGTAAAGAGACCAAGGAGAGACGTTTGGAGCAAACAGCCAGGGAGCGCAGGCCAGCAGCTGTCTGGCTTGGATTACAGAAGTTCTCTGTAGCTGATGGTCCCTGCTCCAGCTGCCTTGCCAAGTTGCATCTTGCATTTTGCAGTTGAGAATCGGTGTCTGAAGTTTTTTCTCTCTGGTTAGCAGTAACCCTTCTATTCTGTCATTTCTTTCTTATGTTCAGTAGATGTAGGACCAAACTGTGTGAGGTGCGGTACTATGCAGAGAAAGGCATTAAACCCTTCTGTGTGTCTAACTCTTCCTTAGAGGCCAGGAAAAAAGATCCTTGAGAATTCACTAAGATAAACACGTGAACTCCATGGTGTGCACTTGTCATAGGCAACCTTAGAAGCAGGCTCAGCATGTTAGTATTTAGGTTGCAGCTGCGGTCGTTCCTGGAGTTTGAGTGTTCGGCCGCTCCTCCTGGTTTCCCCTTGGTGGCGTAGGACCTAGGAAAGCCCTGTGTATTTGTAGGTGCAGGATGTTAAGCGAAGTTAATCTCGCTTGATCTTGATCTTCCCTGGGCAGCTGTAACTCCACATGTGCTGAGCTGCTCTGTGAAACTGTGCCCACATTTTGTTCCCTTTCTCATGATTTCTGCCATTTTTGTTTTGCTGGTGTAGCTTCCTAGCCATGTTGTAATAGAGGGGTCTTTTTAGCTGGTTTCCCCCATGTGCATCCTTCCAAGGAATGTTGTAAATTAGGACAAATCAAAGCAGCCTCTCTGTTTCTTAATGTTTTGCCTCCTTCCTGTTTGCCTGCTGCTAAAGGACTCAAGTGGTAAAGCTCATGGAGGTAGATATAAACACAGGGAATTTGGAAGGTGAATGGTCTGTATTATTTTATACAGCAGAATGTGAAATTTTGGATGATGTTTATTGTTGAAAACATTTTAATGTGTAATATTGAGGCATGGCTTTTTCAGTGTGACTGTCAGGAGGAGGTAATGTTCAGTGCACGTGCACGACTTTCATAAATAACCTGCTTTACACAACAGAAAATGCTGTGATTTGGATTCCAAGTAGTAGTATGATTCCCTGTTCTATATTCTAACAATGTCTTTAAAAAAGAATAGTGGAGAATTTAGCTTGGGCAGGATAGTACTAATACCAGGGATTAGAATAACGCAAATAATTAAAGAACTATTTAACTGGAAACTAATAGCTAGGGTATTTGACGTAGCAGATCGTATTACTGGCAGTTGTTTCTGTTATTAAATTGAGCAGAGCTATGCTTAGGAACATCTGCAAATTCAAAATTGCAAATATACAGATTACTTCTTCAGCACTTTTGTCTATCTGTAACTTCTCAAGAGTTCAGATTTATTTTTGTTTGCTACTGTTTTGAATGCTGCTTTAGAGTATTCAACTAGGATTAAAATTTATCTGTAAAGAAAATAATTGAAACTGTTATTAATATTTATTCCTCCCAAATAAGGTTCTCATTCACATGCAGTGGGTATTTTTTACATGCAAGTAATTTGATTTTTATTTTATGTAGTCCAGAGATGTACTTAGTAGAACACCATGTAGGCACATTTGTTTGTTTTGACGTACAAAAACAGTAGCTAATGTTGATGAATTTTTAGAAAGAACGGATTGTTAACTGGACTTTCTGACAGTAGCACAACAAGGAAGGGTATAGGAGCGCAATCTAGTTTATAGTTTGTGTAATTTCAAAATGTCCATATGAATTATTCCCATTTGGATGGTCTTATTTTAGGGAAAGTGCTGCTGATAATTATGAATTTGCTGTGGTATCTAAAGCAAAACTGTTATTCTCAGACATAAAGCATTAATAACAGAAGTCAAAGATTTCATACCAGTTCTCCTGAAGAACAAATGCTTTCAGGACATATTATAACCAGTACTTGATATTCGCAAGTCCTGCTGAATGACACCGCAGTATTTTTTTTCCCCTTGCAGTTAAGAGTGTGTTATTGCATTAAGGACAGATTGGAAAATAAATCTTGTCAATCTATGCTGTAAAAATGTATTTGCAGTCTGCTCTGTCTTCTCTGTTAAATGGAGTTTGCTGTATTTTTTATGCTAGCGTTAATGTTCATAAATAAGTTTTCCTTTGAATACTAGCTTTCTGAGACTGACCCAAAAAGGCAGTATAGCTGTCTGTGGTGAGTTAATTCAGTTTTTCTCAGTGTAAATGCCTAAAGCATCAGTCACCACCTAGGAAATAAAAACTGAAGGAAGTAAAGGATGCATGAACAGTGCTGACAGTCAAGTAGCGATCCTTGGTTCTTGCAAGATACTATTACATAAACATGGTGTCAGTGCTTACTGGAGAGCTCATTGTTAGACATGTAACCTCACGTTGCCCAGAATAACATTAACCAACAGCAAGAGGTGAAAGAAAAAGGCATTTTTTCTGTCAAATTCAGCAGATCCTCCGGTCCCTCCAGGCAAGCAATAATCTGTTGAAACGCAAGATTTCAGACTGCGAGTCTCTCTGCAAACCTTCTGGGAGCCGTTCTTTGCTGTTTGTGACTAATACACAGGAGCTGACCCATGCATGCAGTGACCACTGCAGCGTTAGTAAGACAAAAATAACACTGAGTTATTTCCAAGTGTATAAAACCAGGCACTTCCAGACAGTTGGGCCGTTCTGCCCTGAAGTCACTCTGGTGTGCACATCTCTGACCAGTCCTGGTGGCACTTTCTCCATGCGACAGGGGCCAACCTGCAGCTTTCCAGCGAGGCTGTGCACGTGGATTTTTCCACTGTTTTCAGTGGTTCTTCAAAAGTACTGCTTGTGCAGAGCAAAGAGAAGTCGTAGGGCCTATGTTGGTGGCAGTTTTCAAGCCTTTCTCAAGTGAATAGTTTTCTGTTCTAAGACTATTTAAATAAAAATCCTTTTGTCTTAGTTGTAACAGATTGTACAAGTGTAACATTGTACAGTCCTGATTTTAACAGTGGCTTTGGGGGAATAACCTGTTCATGTGGTCTGACGCGCACTGATTTTCTTCCAGTTCAGTATTCAGGAAATGTACGTTATACATTGTAATTTGAGTTGGAGTTCAAAGTTCGTGAGTCTTTCAATCTTGACACTGTATCAGCTGTAGCTGTCAGAGTGCAAACCTGCTAGACAGATTATTCTGTTTGCCTTGAATCTTATCTAAACAGAGTCTTTTCTGAGCTTCAGAGATTGATAAGTTTCCACACTGCAATCACTCCCTCCAGGCACTTCTCTCCTTCCCCCAGGCTTTCCCCTCTTCTTTTCAACATATGCCTATGTGGCAGAAACATGCAGTGAAATCTATAGCGTCTGACAGTGCTGCTCAATCTGAATGTTGCATCTTTCCAGACATGGAAAAAATCCCTCTACTTGCTCCACATCTGCATCTATTCAAATTGCTTAAGATCTTGGTGTTGACTCAGGTGTGTTGTAGAGCATCCTATGCAGGCTATATCATCTAACAGGGAGGATGAATTTTACCCCTTAAAACTTCTGTGATACTGATGGAAAAGAAATACCATGATAAAACCGGAGCACAAGGCTATTCAGCCTTTTGAAGAGGTGGTCAGTATTTTGGAGGCAATGGGGCCATCGCTGTTTCCCTTTAGTAGATCCTGCTCCTGCCAGCCAGGTACTGGGGGATTGAGGGATGGGGTTTGAAGGAGTTAGATGTCCAATGCTGGCTGTGACTCATACAGGTAATTATCTACACAGGATACGAAGCTGAGAACAGCCTCACTGTTGCCCAAATGTTGTCAGTGCTTGAGTACGGAATTTTGGTTTCTCGCTCTTGGTTTCCATACCCTGTGGCCCAGAGTTGCCTTACCTGGCTGGAAAACTGAGCAACTGCTTGCTGTTCAATCTAGTGTGCCAAAAGGAAAGCATGAAAGTCAGAAACAAATTCTTCTCTAGCACCCAAGTGGAGAGGAAAGAAATAATCATTTTTATGATTTAAATGGTGATTTGGTTTGGGTTTTAAACTGGGTTTGATTAGAATTTTTAAGGACCTATTGTTGTATGTCAGATATGGTTACTGCCTGCTGGCAGATTTTAAGCTGTTCCAGTGGTTTGCTGGCTGGACACGGATTGCGTGTTATGTCTGCGTTTTAGTGGCACTGCCAGGGGACATCAGGCCTTTTGCCCTTGTCTGCGGACTCTCAGAAATTAAATGCAACTTAACCCTAGCACAATTTGGGGAGAAGTTCCTACAACCTTGCCATACTAATTTTTAGTAGTATTGTGACATCTGTGCTGGCAAAAAAAAAAAAAAAAACCCACCCTACAACAACAAAAAAACCCTGCTAAATCATTTGTGGTTTAATCATTGTCACATTACAACCGCAAAGTACGCTAAGTAGCGGCCAAAAAAATCCTGTTAGGCCTTTTCAGAGCACTTTCCGACCAGAGTGGCTAAATACCACGCAGTAGTTCTAAATTACTTTTTTATGCTGCTTCTACTCTATGTTCTAGAATAGCTTCTAATAAAGCATCGGAAAATAATCACTTAAGTGAAAATACCAGTGAGGTAACAGCAACTGAGGAACAGGTTGTGGTGTGATATAGCAACTCTTATTTTTAATTCTACTATTTAGAAAGTTAATGGCGTGTTCATTAAAAGGTAGGTATGTTTTTAATTGCTGGTTTCATTAGAAGCATTTCTTTCTCTTCTTTTGGAACAAAAGTCTTCCCCATCAGTAGAATGATAAAGAAGAGGTCCTTAGGAGATCTTTCTGAGTCCTGAAAGCATAGTGTTATATCTGAAATTTGTTGGTTTTGGCAAACAGAAAATTAGAGAGGATATACTTCCAGGGAAGTAAAACAATGCTTATTTTATCTTTTTCTTTTCTGTCACAGTAATATCTAAGAATATTGGGTAACATTCAGGTTGATGGGAATAAATTAGAAAAAAAAGTGTAATGAACTTTAGATATAAAATTTGATATTTTAAAACAGTGCCTCACACTTCTGTGAAGCTGTTACACTGTTAGCATGGTATCTGCCTCTGAAAATTAAGAGCTTCTGAAGTTACATATTATTTAATTAATCTGTGGTCTGTCACATTTCATTATTGGACATATGCACCTCTGGTCATTGCTATGTAATTCACTATATAACTCAAGGGATCTCAAATACTTAGGCTGCGTGTGCTGTAAAAGGTGCTTTTTGCCCTGGCCTCTTGCCCAAGCATATGCTACATGGCAGGTCACGAATCGCAGCCTAACGAGCCTTGGTAACTGAGCTTTCCTGGGAAGCCAGTCGTTGGTTCAGTGACCTACATTACCCAGTATCTCGTTTGGCAGAGAATTAAGAATGGAGCAGACACATCATCAGCAGATTTTCCCGAGCGCAGACTCATTTTGGTACAAGCTTTCAAAGTCCAAGGACCCTCCAATCTAGCTTTCTAAACCTCATCTGTCAGTGGAGTAGAGTTGGTTTATAAAATGGCTTAAAGATAGTAATGGAACTAACCTTTTTACACAAAAAGCATGTCTGCAACAATGATAAACTTCTCCAAAGCTTAAAAATAATGGTCCTGAATAATACATCAGTAAAACATCCTAGTGGGTGATTGGTGGTGTGAGGCTAATGCAGATTGGTGTTGCAACACCGTCAGCTGTTGCAGTAACACACATAACTGATGTTAGATCCACTTGTGTGGAAGTTTTTTGTGTTTTTTTGTGGTTTTTTAACTGTTTCATCTTGCTACAAGAATGCTAATATGGTGTTTGACTTCTGCTGTGTCAACTTGTAGCAGGTGACAGGGCTCTCCATGCCCTGAGCATGGTTAATCCAAAAAAATGATGTGCTCAAACATCAAGTAACCTCCGTAAATTAAGTATTCTTTGTTTAAAAAAAAAAAAAATTGTTCAGTTTTATTTAGTTGTTTGTTTTTCTGCACATTTGAAAATGCTCACCTGTTGGGCACAGTGGTCCCTGGCTACGGCTGTGTGCAGAAGCGCTTATTAGCGTTTTCTTTATTTTAACGTACTAAGACTATCCACACTTACATATGCGTACAGACATATGAACAGAAGATAATCTCAGTGCTTTAACACTGGGATTCACATTTCCTCACTTCACGTCCTTCTGATGCATCCAGAGTGTTGAAAATGTGTCACATGAGAAGAGTACCAAAGAAATCCTGTTCATGGCTTTGCTAGCAAAGTTAGCTGTGATATTTATTTTTTTCTCCTTTCTGTGCTTCTCACAATTATTGCAATATACATACAAAAATTTGATTAGCAGAATTCAAGGGCTTTTGTACTTCAGGTAAATGTGCTAGTTAACTTAAAATACAGTTAGGTACAGACATGCTATAGCCAGTCCCAGAGACAGCTAGGTTTGGATAGGCCATTTTGTTGTAAAGATTCCTGCCAGATAAACCTAATATAATTTTAGGTTTAAAATAAATTCAAAGAGTTGTGTATTTGTTGTATATTAAATGCATACGTAATATGAATGTACTTTTCCTATAAAATGTACTGAGAGACCTTTATTGAATTAGGATGGCTTCCTTTCTTCAGCAGACTGTTCGGTGCTTTTAAGAAATTTACCATATTACTGTAACATAGTTGTTTCTCTTAATGCTTTTGAGACTGTAAGGGTACTAGGAAATGTTTGAAGAAAACTTGGCATTCAGATCCTCTATGCTTGTCAAATCCCCTGATTANGGGGGGGGAATCTGTTCGCACTCAATTATCAAAGTTTATTCCTAGCATGATGGGAATCAGTTCATAGCAAATAAGACAAGGATATCACCTTTTTTTTTAATTGAAGTGTGCAGTAAGGTCATTCCACTTAGTTCACTATCTCTACTCAGCTCAAAAATGTCCTCATATTTTGTCTTAGCACACTGATAGTAGTCTACACATGTATGACTATTGTACAGTGCTTGTAGGTTAAATGGTTTGGAGGAGAGTGGCCTAATAGTGCAAAATACCACCATGCTGTAGTTGTGGTAGAATGCAACCTAAAGCCAGACAGTAAAATAGAAAATGTAGTGCATCTGAACTTTTTTTCTTTAACTAAGACTCCTTGAACACTTATTTACTTGTAAAGCAAGATTAGTACTAGTTAGCAGGGCACCTCCAGCAGTTTGATTTCCCTCTGGCCAGTGCTGTCCCAGTGCTCTGTGCAGCTCCTACAGCATGCATCAAAGAGCTGGAGCTGAAGTTCTTCCCACATCTAGTAAAGCTGATGGCACTGGCTAGAAGATAAAAGTGTCACTGCCCTTGTTCCAAGAGAGAGCCCGAAGCTGCAGCATTTCCATCCAGCTTCATAATTTATTTTGCAGTGGAGCTTTTTGTAGTCCTCAGTCTCTAATGAAAAGATAAGATGAATGAAAGCCAAAACAGATGGAGAACACAGAGCTCCAGGGGGAGAGGAAGAGTCAATGAGGGGAAAAAGAAAAAAGTAGAGGGGAGGGGAAGAAGGGGTTGTACTGGATTTGTGTGGTGGTCGGAGATACTCAGGATTTGCAACCACAGCATTCTTCTCAGTTAGGGAGTTGTATCGTTGATCTGCTTTATTAAACTTCTGCAGAAAAATCGATGTGTGTTTTTGTTGTTTTCATTTGTGATCAGTTTAATCCTCCTGTCTCTTGTTAGTTGCATCTCTTCCTGAGTTTGATAAAGGTCACTATATCTCTTTAAGTGGAGTCTGTAGGTTTGGATTGAGACAAATAGTATCAGCACAGTTGTGTTTGGAAAGCTTTATTGCAAGCAGCAGCACCTCATCTTTAGTTCTTCTCCCAGACACCTCATTTTAAGTTTATTCAAGGCATCCGGGATGTAGTTGTGCTTTGTCTTACAGCTGTGGAATTCTGACCTTTGTTTATATCAAAAGAGGATGGAGGCTTCAAATAGTTGACCAGGGTCAGATTTGATATGTGGCTTTGGAGCCATGGAGATAAAAATAGAAGACTTACAGTAATATTCGGCTAGGAAATCATGGGAGAGATCTCAAAAGAACAACTAATTTCCCCAGAAAGAATACTGAAGATTTTTGAGCAGCCTGTTGACTGCAAAGTGCAGAATCTGAATTGGGAGGTACATACAGAAATTCTGTATGCCTGTAACTACAGAATAAACAGGAAGACAGCCATCATTCAGTAATACTTCCAGTTTGATATCAGTAATAGCTACGTGATAGATTGTAATAATTTCAGTTTGTCATATAATAGATTGGAGTCTATTGTGAGATAGCTGTGAAATAACTCTGGGTGAATCTAAAGAAGTGAAAATTGCAGGTACAGTCAATGTTCAAAAAATAACATTTAAATTCTTGTAAAATATAATTACATTGAACACAGTTGTCAAAGAACAACTGGTTATAGTCGTATTTATTCTTACTGAAGGAAAAATCTAAATTTGTTTCCAAAGGGAGAAAAACACAAGATAGCACGTTTTGAATGGGAAGACTGCATGAGTTTTGTGGGTGAGCATCACTCACTCGGGTGCTGTTGGCTTTTGTGAGAAAACAGCAACCAGGAGTTTGTACTGCGTGTTGTGCAGCACACCTCTGCCTTGTGATACTGCCTGCGGAAGGTGCTTCTTTAGCTGCATGCAGCCAACAGGCTGAAGAGGTTGATCTCAGCCATTTAAGGGAGAAAAGGAGGCTGTGTGTTAACTTGCACGCTGAACCAATTCGTGGCAGTGCTGATGGGAGCTTTCAGATGCATTGCTGTCGGTATGTGGTGTGGAGCAGCCACTTGCTGTTCAGTTTGTTTCTGACTTTTATATCATAGCCATGTAAGACAACTGAATTTTAGTTAAGCCCTCCCATAGGTTGATTTTATTTCAGCTTTTGAAGCCTGAGTACTTTTAGCAAAAAGTGCTAATGTAATTTTGATATGACATTAATGTTCACAAGACCCTAAAGCTGCATGTTTAAGTGGATTAAAGCAAATGGAATTTGATGGGGCTTTGGCCTTAAATATTGCTGGTTTTTTATTTATTTAATCATGCCAAAATTGAACAAGGAAAATATTCTTTTACTGTACCTTAGCCCTAGTTGTCTTGACTCTGCAACTGCTCTGTTGATGACTCAAAGCCATGGTGAACTAATTAAGACAGTACTGTGTTACTAACAAAAGAGCTGCTTTTTTCCTCCCTCCTCCCCCCCAGCAGTTTGTCAAACAAAATTGTATCCTATACCAAAATAATAGAAATCTAATGTATCCTGGCATTCTGTCTCTAGTCAACCAACAGTATTTTGTAATGCTGTTTTAGTACGTGTATTAGAGGACTTGTGTCTTACACAGCCCATTAACACAAGGGAATCATTAATTTCTGGAGAGTGTCTTTGCCAGAAAGATGTGGGCTTAAAATCTTCTACATACATAGAAAAGTACTGTCCATCTCAAATGTTCTAGATGGATATTATTGAAAATAATAGGTCTGGTAATATTTTATGCTCTGCATTTTAAATAATTGCATTTTACAGTTCATATTCTTTTGAAAACCTCACTGATATATTTGCATTTGCATAGATATTGTTAGATGCAATGCCTTAATTTTTTTTCATGTGGATCTGGATTATAGGATGCTGTTCCTCTTGTTTCTAGTTTTCTGTGCCTTGCATTCATTTTAAGATAATTTTGTCTTGTTTAAAGTATTTTTGTGCTAATGTAGTTGCTCTTTTCACGTTTGTTGTTTTTTTTTTAATATAAACAAAGGGCACATGTGTTACATCTGCTTTTTGAAAGATGTCTTTAAAAACTTTTAGCAATAGTTAACTCAGCTGCTTGTTTCTGCTCTCTAAGGGGTCGCCTGGCCTGATATGCACCGTCTGGCTGACAGAGTCCATCTGGAGGAGTTGACTGAAATTGGCATTCTGAAAGGCAATGTAGATGACATGGTGAAGGTTCATCTGGGTGCAATATTTATGCCACACGGACTTGGACATCTACTTGGAATCGATGTGCATGACGTTGGAGGCTACCCAGAGGTTAGTGTTAGTCCATTCTCGGCTGCCTCGCAGATTAACCCCTCTGAATTCAGTCAGCATTTCTCATAGCTATCGCATGGTTAGTTGGTTGCATCTTCTCAGAGGTGGAACAGAGGTGAATTTAAGTATGTAGTTTTCTGGATGTGATATTTTATGCAGTTCGCTTAAAGGGAATCTGTTATTTCATTAAAGTATATATTGCTTGTGGGGAGAAGAGGTCAACTGATGCCACCCTTTGGACATGCTTAATCTGTTCAATTTCTATATACATTGTGGTGTTCCTCCTTGAATCACCACTGTAACATATATCACTCAGGCATAGCTATGCTGTGACAGAGAGCTATGTAGTGTACCTGAGCCACATGAGACCTGTAGTGAGAGGACTCACTTGCTCTGTTCCAGATGTGAGACAGATGTGGGAGCCTACTGCTGTACCTGGACTAGTAAATCCTGATGGCTGTGGCTTATATTCCTGTCTTGAACTTTAATCTCCACTGTCAGTATGGGCACCAATGTAGATGTGTTGTCCTAGAATGAGGATAGAAAGGAAAAGTCCATGAAGTCTCCCAATTTTTGCAAATGTGAAAGGACAATCTCTTGTATTCTGAGTTTCTGCAGAAAACACAGAATGCTTACCTTTTCCCTTGAATTAACACGATGGTTCAGACTGCAGTCAGAAAGCAGAATAAGTAAAATTCTGTACCCAACGGTAAGATGTTTGCAATGATACTGAAAAAAAAAAAAAAAACTCTGTAAGGAAATTGAACTTAACGTTTGAATACAGAAAGGAAGTTTACTGTAGCTTCAGAAAGATTTCAAAAAGATTTTCTCTGTGTTACATTTTTATTATTTGAGACTGACTGTTTAAGGGTTTTCAGTAATATAATATGAAAATGCATCAGTGAACTTCTTTCTTAGGTAAGATAGTTCTCCTACATGGACTGGAAACAGAAAGTAAAAATTTCTTAGATGAGGTTTAAGCATGTTTAGGAGCTTGTTCACGTTGGGTAGACAGGCTGCATAACAGCTGCTATTGCTGGTTTTGCTTTTGCAGAGGGAAGAAACAGGATATAATATTTGAGGGTATTTTTATTTTTGAACACTACAAGATAATTATTGCTGACAATACTGTGACGACAATGTATTGGCATCAGCTGTTAAACTTATATGTAACAAAAAAGAAACAAAAATCAAAAGCAACCCTATGTTGATTTTAAGGTTTCTTCGTTAGCTAATACAGACAGGATGGATGTTTCCCCCCCTCTCTCCCCCAAGTGCATTCTCTCTGTGTACAAATGGAGGCATTCAGCAAAGCACAGGGGATGTGGTGACTTGGGAGAGTTCATGGACTTTAAAATCCAGGACCCCAATGTTGCATGCTTTTGCTTAAATTGTTTTCACTTATGTTGTGAATAACCTTGCTGAATTGGTGGAGTTGCTGAAACCTGAGCATGTGTTCAACACTTAGTACAGAAGAAAGAGAACTAAATTTTAGGAACAAATGAGAAGAATTGGGAGAGTGAAAAGTACCATGTTGGCTTTTTATTTAGACATTTTAATATAACTAAAGGGATGTTTTTTTTTTCTGAGAGCAGACTGATCTATCCAGAGTCCTGTAAGGGCAACCTCTTATAGATAAAACTGGATTTAGGGATTGAGTTTTCACAAGTCATGCTCTCTGCTTTCATATTGAAGGTGTGTAAAAAAAAAAAAAATACCATAGCTCTATTCAGATAGAGAATTTTATATTTGCAAATATTAAAATTATTAGTTTGTGTAGACATGCAACTACATTCTTAAATTAAGAATATTTGCATGGCTAATTTACTTTCAAAATCTGATCCTAAGTAACACATTTCCTGACCATGGGGGAAGCATGTGTGTGAACTCACAAATAGCTGAAGACCTGTGTTTGCATATAAATATGCATGTAGATGGATGTGTGGCATCAGCTTAGTCTGAAAAATAAGGAATCGGGGGTTCTGTAGAAGGGCAGCCCCTTTAAACTCTCTCTGTAGCAGTAATTCCACCTCCGTTATACTTGTCACTTCTCTTCCAACCCAAAGCATGAGATTCCTTATATTTGACTAAGGTGAGGTACCTGAGCGTCAGAGCATCTGATGGTGGAAAACCCACATCAAAAGCCTGTCAATGGGGTGAACTGCGTTAGGCGTTTCTGGGCTTGAGCCTCTAATGGGAGGCACGGTTCCTGCCTGCGGCAGCAGGAAGCCATGGGGCTGCAGCTCCGGGGCAGCAGTGGAAGGCTTCAGGGGACGTGGTTTTCCCCAAGCAAATATAAATGTGAGCAACTGGACTCTTCTCTCAAGTGTGATATGTGTCCATATTAAATAGGAGAAGGCTTTTTGCCTATGTCTCATTGTTTCACGGGAAAATGTATTTTGAAGACGTTAAGTAGACTGCAGAGTGATTTTTGATGCGTTTTAAACATTTACCACCTAGCAAGATTTTGACAAGGAATTTCATAAAGCCATTTGTGTGTTTATTGTACGCTGAGCCTATGCCTGTATTATCATGCTCTTTTTTCTAACTGGTTAAGAAGCAAGTTATTTTCTTTTGGCTGAGGGAATTTCTGGGAGTATTACAAAGGATTTTTTTAAAATAAAAACTTCTTCCAAGTGGATATTATTCCATTATTTTTCCTCAAGTGTAAACAGTTACATTTGGAATAATACAATAAGCTTTAATTTCTTAATTTTTATCCGTCACAAAGTTTTGCGTGTTCCAGAAAAACTATTTCCAGACATTGTTAGCTTAGATTAGTTATTCATTAGTAGCCAAAGCTTTTTGTTGTTGTTGTTGTTGTTCAAAATTGGCAATAATAAGTTTTCATCTTTTCCAGTAAGCTGCTTTCACATGCAGCATTGAACAAGCACTTTCTTCCTCTTTGACAAACACTAAAAAGTTTGCACATTTTCTGTAAAGGATATTCTTGAATATTATAAAATATAACATTTCACATCCTTTATTGCCATAACTAAGAGTAATGAGCGTTGGCCAGCAGTAAATGGGGCTTAGCAACTATGTTTAGGACAAAATTTTTAAAAGAACATAACCGCCGGTGTTCCCCATTTAAGCATGTAAGTAAACGTCCTGATTTTCAGAAGTGCTCAGCAGTCAGGAGCTCCTTTGGGAATCCGGCCTCCTGTAGTGCACCATGTTATTGCTACTGGGGGAGCTGAGTGTTGAATACTACTTTGAAAATCTGTCTGCTTCTTTTAAGGGTCTAACTAAAACTTGAGCAGCTCTGAAAATCCAGCCCCAGTGGTACTAATCACTTCAGAAAATCTGGCCCTTAGTCAGAAAGAGCTAGCTTCAAAGGGTGAAAACTCCACTGGGCTTAGCTTCAGCTGTAAAATTTAATCATGGAGGTGGTTTTCCCACACTTTCATTTGTTTCTGGGTAAATTCGATATGGGATATAAATGAGGGTTTGTGCCTGTTGCAATTGAGAAAATGTGGTAGGTGATCCCAAATTTTCAGACCCTGAGGTAGATGGGGCTGAAGTTTTCATTTAAATCTAGGTTCTGTGTCTCTAGATGCTTGAGTTGATTCAATTTCATGTTATATTAATTGACTGTAAGGCTCTAAAGAATGCTAAGTACATTTGATGACTTTCTATAATAATAAGCCAGTTAATTTAAGTTAGGTTAATAACTACTGTGATTTTAACATCTTGTGAATTAAGAGTTTCATTTTGTTTTGTCTTTTAAAATTACAAGATTTACCTTAGTTTAAAGTTTTAATTCAATTCTCTACTCTTATGAAAAGCTGATCCTTTCATTGCTATTCTGCATCAGCAAATTAAGGTTAGCGGTTTGTTTTGATCCTGGAGTTATCCATGTCCTCCATGACTGTGTGTGCTTGGGGAGCATCGTTGCTGTTCGGAGAGGTGTGCAAGCTCTGTCTGGCTTGAACAGAAAGCTTTCTGCCAGATCCCAGATGACTGTCTGGGGATTTAGGTCACCAAACCTACTAGAGAATACAGGAATAATCTTGTTCCCTTTCTTGTTCTGGCAAAAATTATTTTCCTTATGTATCCTACTTTATGCTGAAGCAGAAGATTTCATTTTTTTTGTGGTTAGCATTGCAAATGATGCATTAATGTTTTTTCCTTTAAGAAGCAGAGGATGAGGTGAATTTACCAAGGAGCCTAAAGCTGTTATGTAGAGCCCCAGTGATGCAAATTGCTTCACTTGGTCATAACCTTGCAAAGCCTTGCTGTAGCTTTGTGTACCCAGGACCTGCAAACATGAAACAACCTGTATGGAAGGCACTTAAATGAGCAAAGAGAAAAAGGGCCTTTTACCAGTTTTAGCTTTATGTTTTCTTCGTATAATCAGTTGTGTACACGTTGAGAAAAGATGTGGGAAACTTGCTTCTTCTGCCTCATGGGGTCCCCTTGAATCACTTCCTTTCGATTCTTTGTATTCCTTCATAGCAAAGCCGTGTGGTTGGGTGGGCTGCTGAGCAGGCAGAGTGCAGGCAAAAACCAAACTGGTAAAGGCTTTCAATTCTACACCATTTCCGTGCAGGATAGCACTGAAATCCATAGTGCTTCTTGTCTGTGTTGGGTCGAACAGCTGGGAGAGTTTCCTGCAGCACAAAAGGTTCTTCTGTGGGATTTTAAACCCCTCCCAGAGTTAGGTTAATAGATCTTCTTATCCCTGCTGTGGCATCTTTCATGTGCTCAGAAAAGTTGTGATCAGGTCCCAGTAGCTTTTCCCTGCAAGGGCTGATGCTGAAGTGTGGGTGTTTATGGAAACTTAGGACTTGAGGAAAGGCAGAAAAGGAGGGAAGGCTCAGGTGCTGTGTCAGTGCAGTGCCGTGGTGCAGACCGTGCTCTGTCTTCCTACAGGATTTCCCTCTTCCTCTGAGGAAGAAGGTGTCGTGGACTTAGGTTTTTGGTTGCTTGGATTGGGTTTCATTAGTTTTGGTTAATTTTTTTTTGAAGGAGATGCTTGCTTATGTTTGTTTTACTTGTTGAAGTTTGTTGCAAAACACTTTGTGTGCTAAGACAGCTTTTATCTGAATATTTGTTGTCCAAATCTTTCTGAAAGTCTAGGAGAGACTAACAGCTTGTGTTTTTGAACAATTCATTCTAGGCGCAGTAGGAATCTAAAACCAGGATAATACAGTTCTGGTTTCGACTATACATAAAAGTAAAGTATAAAAAGTGTCACAGATATACCTCAGGGTTTTTTTGCTATGCAATTTCTATTAATATCCAAGTATTCCAAGTATCAAAAGATCCACAAAAGAAAAATCCTTTTCATTTAAGGCTATAGCCTATGTATGCTTTCTGTATGTCACAAGAAAACCTGTCCATTACATGTTAAAACAGTGCTCGTCATTGGTCTCATCTTAAAACAGTGTTGCTGGTGGCTTTTGCAATTCTTTATCTCATTTCTTATGAATTATCTGTCTAAATATTCTTATCTTCCAGATTTATGTTGTAGTTGTCAACTTGGTGATTTTTACTATTTGCTATCTCTTTTATTCTCACTCTTAGGATTTAAGAAAAAAGAAAAAGCATAATCTGTACATTGTATTATTTCCATTATGATAGCAATGGAGCTTGGTGACATCTGAGGATCAGGCAGTAAAAATGACAGGTGAGGTTATGCACAGAACCATGCTAAAGCAATGGATTGAAATTGAGCTCTATCTGACTCAGAGCAGGCAGAGTTACCTCGAGTAAGTGACAGATGATTCTTCTTCATTCCCTGCAATAGCAGGAAACTTATTAGGTAGTTTAAACATGATAGCACAGTTAATACCTAGGAAAAGAACAAAAATGTTCCAAATAAAAAATAGCCGGTTAATATCATTTGCCCTTCATTCCCCCAATATTAACTTTGAGCTATGTCCCAAAAGCTCCAGCTAGTAATTAGATTTTTGTGCAGAAGTGGAAGCTTTGACTTGCAAATGCCACAAGTGGTATGTGATGCTTGGGGCATGTTCTCGGGTAACCTGCTGCTGATTTCAAAGGCATGTCTGAGTAGCAGTTCCTTCAGGTGACTATAGGCAGCTCAGGCTGCTGGGGAAAAGCGGGACAGACTGAATAAAGTAATCTTCATTAGCAGCACTCAGCTAGTGAAACAAAGGCTTGGAGGGAAGGGACCAAGAGACAAGTGAAATGGAAATCAGAATTTTTATTTTACTAGCCACATAGGGCTCCATTCTTTTTACAATAAATGAACTAATTAGAAGTTGGATATACACAGTGGGAGAATGGGGAAGAGTGAAAAAGCTGAGATTTCACTTCAGTATTGATCTCGTGTAATCTCAGTACAACATTAGTATTCTGTAGAATTTAAATACTTGGTTGAACTTAACTTGGTAAAATGGTTAGGACTTCACTGTATTGGATGTGGTCCAAATGGGACAGTGTTATTTGTCAGGCTCAAGTTTTGTGATGATTTAACTGGAAAAAAGCACCAGAAACTAGTTTTGTGTCACTCAGTATTTGCAGTTGTGAATAGCTTTGATGATCTTTACTGTGGCTGTGTTTTGCTGCTATTGCTGGCTTGAGAAAACTTCTGGGTGATGCCAGCTAAGCGTTGCAGCCCTGGTTTCTGCGTTTATGCATCCCCAGCTAGTGTATTGGCTTTGTGGGCGATGAGCAGCCAGCAGAGACATCACCTATCTGTACTTCTTCTGACCTGATCTAAAGACAGACCCAAGATCAGTCTCATCCAAGGGGTCCACAAGCTCTTTCTGCTTCCCATCATTGTGCCTGGTACCTGGTGTCTGTGGGACAAGATGCAGCATGATGCACATTGCAGTTCTTCCATAGAAGAAGCAACGTGTACCACCATTAACCACTGTGTTGCTTAAAAGCAGATAGTTATTCATCCTTACACTGAGGTATTCTGGAGATATTGCAACTTCCAGTCTTCCATAACCACTTTTCTGAAGGATAGGCATATTTACATACTTCCTAATTCCCTCCTTACTCCAAAAATAGATCTATATTTTATATTATTCTCCACTTAACTTAATTTGAACTTTTATTTTGCTTACATAGAAATGAAATCAGTTTACATAATAATTCTCTTGTTCCCTTGACAGTCCTTATTGCCTAGACATGCTGTTTTTTGTTACCTTACATGAACCATTAATTGGAATCCAATGTTCTTGGCAGGAGTACAGTCACAAATGACAGTGTCATACATCTGTGCTTACTGTGGGAGTGTCTCAATTTTAAAATGTGAGCAGAACCTCCAAATAAAATCAGTCTTAGAAAATGGTTTTGGTTATAGTTTGTTGTTGCAAATATACAGGAAAATAAACAGTTGTTTGAAAAGTAATCTACCCAAAATATCACTAGGAGTCTTTTCAGATGCGTAGGTGTTCATTTTTTCTAAATTATTCTCTACACTTTTTTGAGGCATGATATCAGCTTATGCTTTACAAGCGTACATACAGCACTGAGTGCGGCAGGGTCCTGATCCGTGGCCAGGCCTGCAGGATATGGCAATAATAGCAACAGATATCCACACAACTGCTGCGCCAGTGTTCAGACTTTGACTCTTCATTTCATCTAACTCCAAAACAACATCACGGTAATTGTTGAAAAGAAGGCATTAGTTGTCTGGTTGCAAAATACAGGGAAGTTTCCTCCTCACACAGAAAAAAATCTGTTAATGGCAGAGGATTCATACCGACGGATGACAGTGCGGGGCTTCCCCAGCAGGCTTTGCTATCGACAAGGTTTGATGTGATGATGGAAAATGGCAATGTCCTTGCTTCAGACCTGTCACCTTCTATTTGGGAAGGGAGGGATCTCAGTCTTTAAAAGAATCCTCAGTTGTTCTAGTTTTGTAAACCACCAAAGCAGACCTGTGGGACGTGGTACCTACCGAGATAGTCACGAGTACCTCAGACATCAGATGTCACTTGGGAAGCTGAAGCCATAGCTTTATGTATGTTTTAATGCAGTGCTGTTCTCAAAAGAAGGAATTTTGTCATCTCCCCACTTGGTCACCTTCCTCCCCTTGCTCTTGCCCTTTCCCAGCACGAGTTTTCCTTCAGCCTCACCATGAGACAGACTGGGTATGCATGGCCACGTACAGGTGATAGCCAGCAACTGGCTTCTCCTCTTCCATTTCATGCATCTCTTAGTGAACACCTTGCTAGCCTCTGGTAGAGGCGGGGTAGGGCTTCCCTGCCACATGTTCACCCACTGGTGTCCTGCTTTCTGTCCTTGACAAGCTGAGCAGTGTTACCCCTTCTCCAAAGGCCCATTAAAGATGCTTTCAGGGAAGAAATGTAGCTGCTGCCATTTACACAGAGACTTCAGTGCCCACAAAATCCAAGGATCTGGAGATAAAACCAGGAGCTAACACAACCTGGAGTTGCTAGGATTGAGGGAATATCGGAAAGAGGTTGTAAATTCCTTCTAGAGAAGTTAAAATTTTACTTTTGGGGGAGCAGGACTGTGGGGGGCTCCCATCGCTGCTGACTGCCCAGGGAGTCTCCACTTCTGAAGGTTTCCAGTTGTGCATCCCCAGGTCTTGCTTGTTGGTTGTAAGCATGTTGTTAGTTTCCTGGAGGACATACTAAAAACAGAATCAGACTGCAGGCAGCCCAGACGAGACATCTACATGTTGCTTTAGTGGTTGTATGGAGATATCTGAAGTGGGCATCCAGGCTTGATCATCACACCTGGTGTTAAACCTCATTTGTTTTAAGAAAGGCAAAAAATGCACATGCCATGCCAGTGCTGCCTTCAGAGAATGTTTGCCGTTGTTTTTCTCACTGTGCATTCATCTTTCTAGCATCTGTCTTGGATTGACTGCCTAAGAAAAGGCATTTACAAACAGAATTGAAGGGAAGTACACTTAAAAGCCAAATATGGGTGGTTTGTTGTAAAGCAGCCGATAGATAGTTGGCAACACACCAAAAGGTCCAGACACTAATCTAATTGTTTACAGCTCATGGAGAGATTAATCCGCAAGATTGGATGCCCTCATTTCCTTTACGCATTACAATGAGTGTGGGAGATGCCAAACCCCATGGGGCAGCAGCAAAAAGAAAAATGGCTCCATTTCTACAGTTATTGTTTCAAGTTAGGAAGTATATTGATTCTCTTTGATTTTTGATAAGAATATGAATGCAAAGTATCGTGGTTAATATCAGAATATTCTTGTTTCCTAGCCTCAGTACAACAAAATCATGCTTTCTTATTTTAATGTAATAAGAAAGGCAAAGTGTGGATCAAACGTGAAATAAAAGGTATCAAAGATACAGTGAAAATTGTCAGAATACGTTTTCTGAATCGCATTGGCCTGGCTTGCATGAGCACTGAGAGTTGCGTATGCTCAGCATCTCTGAAAAATAGGCACGGGCAGATGCCCAAGCTGGTTAGCTCTGAAAATCTTGGCTGCTGTAGGATGTCATGCTTTGGGACAGAATAAGCTCTGCAAAGGAAGAGAAGAAACCCCATTAGTACTTGGGTGACCGGTGAGAACAAAACAAACACTGCTGAGTAGCTATTGCAAGCTATATTTCTGTTAAACAGGCTTTCTCTGAACTGAAAGTGGAGCTCAAGAGCAAACAGTGCTATGGGGTTATACACACTTAGAAGAGGGAGTGAGTCAGTAAGATTAAAACATGGCTAATATGCAGGGTATGCCCCTGCCTCCCCCCATCCCCATAGCACTTCTTCCGTTGGTGTGGAAGAATCGCAGGAGCGCAGCCGTGCCAGGACGTGCAGCCCCGGCTGCCAGGAATGGAGGGTAGCGCCCGGGCGACATACTTTGCCTTCCAGAAGGGGGATGTTTCATCCGGCTGGCAGCAGTTACAGTGCTGGTGCTTCTGAAAGGAGTCGCCCTGCTACCAACAAGGAAGGTTACCAGGACTTCGGCCAGAAGGCGGCCTTGGGAAAGCTACCTGGAGACCAGATAAATAAAGCCTTTGTCTTGCACGCCCATTAACCTTTGACTGGCTAATTTGGAAAAGTTTTCATGAGTGAAGTTCAGTGTGTGTACATGGTTGTAAGCTGCTGGGCCTGTGATCTCTTTACTGGTCATCACGGTATTTGTTGATCAAATTTTGCTACAGTTGCAAAGGATTTTCAAGAAACTAATGGGATTGAGATATATTTATTCAGATGTTGCAATACCTGGCACATTTGGGGGAAGAAAATTAATATCCTGAACTAGTCTTTGCAGCGTTTCTAATTCCTTGACTAAGCATGTCCTCGTATATCATTTTACTTTACCAGCTTTTGAGAAGAAGAAAATGTTTTGCTAGTCAGGACTTGTTTTGACTTGGTGCTGACTGATATTATTAAAAACTATGTTGCCTGAAAGTCTGAATCTGACAAAAGTTTAGTTTTAAATGGGCTGCTTTTATGAGGTCATGTGTAGACTCATTGCTCCTGAATCAAGATCGTAAATGTGTAGCTTTAATAACATACAGTGAGAATAAACATTTGCATATCCTTGGAGAAACTGTTCTCTGTTGCATAGTTCAGCTATTTCAGCCATGATATGGAAGGTGCATTTCAAGATTTGCATGTCGCTTAAAATATTATACTTTTCAACAGAAGGTATAGAAAGAAATAGTGCAAGTAACTAGTTTTGCTCTGAAAGCAGTACATCTCCCAAAGTAGAGAGTGACAGTACCAAGCACATCCCAAAGCCAGAACTGCTGCAGTGAAAAAAACAGTTTGGCTGTTGAGTTGAAACCTGGTGATCACTGTACATGAAAGCTAAATGAGGAAATGATGAGAGATAATTGTATAGCACGATTTCAGTCCTCTACTTCCCAATTATTTTACATATTTTGGATGTCTTATATGGAATAGTCAGCATAGAATGGTCTTGATAAAAGGTTAGCCACGGATGGCATTTCTGTCTGTCAGAACTGGTCTTTCTTCCGCAGGGAGTGGACCGCATTGACCTGCCAGGGCTCCGAAGCCTGCGCACTGCCCGGAACCTGGAGCAGGGCATGGTGCTCACCATTGAACCAGGCATCTACTTCATTGACCACCTCTTGGACCAAGCCCTTCGTGATCCTGCACAGTCCTGTTTCATCAACAGTGATGTCCTGCAGCGTTTCAGAGGATTTGGTGGGGTGAGTAATTTCTGACTGGATGGTTTTCTGAAACTGGTTTTCTGTTTGTCTTTGCTATGTATTTGAGAAGAAATCTTTTGGAAGTTTTAATGCATTGTATGGGGTTCTGTTTCTGAAGCAGGACCTCAGGCCATTTTGCCCTGCAGACAAACTGGCCTTTTTTCTTATTTTTAAATGCAGTTTTATACTTGTTATATCTAATTAACAAGAGACCTGTATTTTTCCATTGATTGAAATACCTTCTGTCAACACTGTACAGTTATGTGCCAGGTAGGTGTTTTGTCCAATTTGGGAAATATATATGATACGAATAAGAGACTGAGATTTATATTCCAGAGTTAGCTTCCTTGACAGCAGCAGCAGTCAAGTGCTCCCTCGCAGGGTAGGAGAGCTTTATGCTGTTCAAGTCAGGGAGGCGTTAGAGAAAAAAGGCAACAATTACTTTTACTGCATTATTGCCAGAATGGCCTGAAACTGATGAATGTAAAACCTCCCCTGTTTTCCAAAGGGATGGCCAATGATCTTCATGAGCTCTCGTGCTTAAGGTACCGCATTGCGGGGCTTACGTAGCAGCAAGTGCGCAGAAAAGGTTGGCTGACTCAGGAGTTAGCAGTGATCTGAATGATCGTTTCCACTCAGACAGCTGCTGCGTAAATAGAGGGGCCTTGTTTTTCCATGCTCTCCAGGGCATTTCCCATTCAAAACCACCACCCTAGCAGAATGTGTAGCAGTTGCAGTGGCTTCCAGTAGGTTTTCATTTTAGCATAGCGAGCATTTGAAGGGTGCCGCATTGTTCTCTGAGCTTCCGTGTTCATGCACGGAGGAGATAAAGCAGGCAGCTGTAATGCCCCATCCTTTTCTTGGCTTTTCTGCTAAGTCTCAACACAGCTAACAATCACTGGCAACGGCGGTGATTTTCTGGTATGAGAAGTCACTCATTAGGAATTGTCTGCTGCTGCCATCAACTCATTTATCACTGTACACCAGCCATGAGAGGGTAATTACTGTAACACTCTTGGTCTGAGCTGGCTTTGAACCACCAACCCAGACCAAAAAGTTGTGTGTGCCATTACCAGCTGTGTGAGTCACCTGGGCTCCTGGGCAGCCACCTCTGGAAGCTCACTATCTGGTGTGTGCAATCTTATCAAGAGATGGGGGACTTTACCCTCTCTGCTATTTAATTCACTACTGAGGTTTGGGACGTTATCTGTCTCTGTGTTGTTTCTTTATCAAGACTTGCCAGCCAGCCAACTGAGATACTGATGAATGAAAGGCAGTTAACTCTGCATTTTCTAACTTTGAACACATTATGTATGGCACCACACACTGAAACATATTCTAAAGGATCACTGTAGTGCACTCATGTAGCTTAACACCACAACAAAAACAGGTTTAACTATTTTCACTTTTCTTGCAAACGCTATGTGGGAGGCTTTGGGCAAATGAATTGATTCCCAGTGAGCTTTCTCTGGAAACGTTCAGTGAAGACCACATTTTTCCGTGGTTTGCTGTGAATGCCCACTGTAGCTCTGACGGTTTGAGGCATGCACGTGGCTCACCTGCTGTGTGTGTTTGTGTGTAACAGGAATGGCAGAACAGGATCTCTACCTTGGTATAAGTTCCTGAATCAGTCACTTCTGTTCCAGAGATTCCAAACAAAGTCTAACTTCCTCCCCTGTTTTTTGCTTAGCTTCCTGTAATGATGACTTGTAAGGAGAGCTAGCCAACAAACTTTGCTAAAAGGGGGAGCTGCCCAAAAACGATTGAGCAAAAATCTAAATCTCTGATCCCCCTGTGAACAATACATTTTACTTGGAGAGAGAAAAAAATAATACACACACACCCTGAGCCAGATGTTGTCACTTGATTTTGTCCAGGAGAGGAATGGCAATAAAATCTGAGACAGAAATGCATTTGAATATTTCTGAAATCTATACAAAAGCTGAACTCTAATGAATCAAAATGCAATTTGTGCTGTTTAGAGTGCTTAGTTATCTGCATGTTGGTTCATTTTAGCTTATCCAGAATGAGTGAGTATTTCTCTCAAACATATGTCGGAAAACTTTCTCTGTACATGATTTAAAAAGATCTTATGAAGCCCAGTGTTGTTACTGACACGTGTAGTCATAGTAGTATGGGGATTAGTACTGATGTCGTTTCTAGCCAAAGAGCTCACTACAGCCATGTCCAATCTTCGTTTAAATTTAAAAGAAAAAAGGAAATAACTAGCCTATGTTCCTCTGCAGAGCTCAGCACTAATTAAAGTGTTCTTAATTTGGTATGGTTTAATTCACTTCAAAAATGAACTTATATTAACCAAAGTAACACCACTGTAATTCTGACTAAGGCTATCCACACAGGGATTTGTGGAGTTTAATGAATTCACCTTGAATTCATGTCTTTTTTGGTTTTGGATAATTTTCTTGAATGTGACAAGTCTCTGCACTGAGAACAGAAGCCCTCTTGCTGTGCCAAAAAAAGACTGCCATTTATTTTAATTCATGCTGCCTAGTGTTGGCTGTAAAGAGATTATGAAAGCTTCAAGAGCAAGAAAGAATGGAGAAAACGAGAGATTTTCCTTCTCTAACTCTGAATTTCTGCTGGTACCCAGTGTGGGTGCTGGCGGCACCAGCACAACTGCACACATTCAGACCGGGTGCGAGGCAGCCCAGCCTTTCTGCCTACGTGTAACGCAAACACCCAGGCTGTATGGCTGTAACTGCTGCTCGGAAACCTCGTAATTTGGCCTTTTCCCAAACAAGAGCTGTTCTTGGTCAAATATGGATCGCTCTAGGGCGAGGCAAGAGATTTTATTAAGGGATCTGCTTCTGAGAGCACGCGTTGACCTGTCTGAAGCCCTAAACTTGTACTTGACAGACGTGGAATCCAGTTTGGGGTCTCTTATGAGCTTACTCTGCCAATTTCAGAAAGTCACTCAGTCACATGTGTTTTGGTTCTCAGTCTGTAAAACTAAGGTCCAGTTTACTGAGGTCATAAATGCTGTGGGGCAAGGGCTGCTGTCAGGTGCTGGCGCAGCGCCTGTCCCAGGGCACCTCTGCTCTGCCTGGGCTCTGTGAGCATCGCTCTATTGAATAAACAGCGATGTGCAAGTAGAGGTATGTATACATGGTTGTATACGTTGCTCAGGAAAAGCACGTGATTCCTGAGGGAAGGGGAAATATAAACTCCAAATGCTGCCCTTTAGGGTTTGACATTTCCATTCTTCATAAGCTGATTACTGTTTCATGCAGTTTGTATGATGTTTTCTCAAAGACCCGGTAAAACCATTCAATCTTTTTTTGGCCTTAAATATTCAGCCTCTGTTTAGGCTTTATTTTTCCCTAGGTTTTGTAGAACCAGCACTACACTTAATATATGAAAATTGTATGTAACTTAGAGAAAATGCTCAATCACAGCTAAATATTGAATATATTACTTTCTTTCATTTGCAGATTTTTCTCACTTAAGTTAAATAGATTTACAAAACCTGGTATCTTGAACATCTGCTAAAATTATTTTGTTTTTTGAAACAATAGGACTTCCCTCATTCAGGAAGGAATGTTAAACCAAATAAAAAGCAGAAAATACTTCCCTGTTTTGCATCTCTGAAAGGATATTTAATTGCTTCTACCTTTAGCTCACAAAGCCATGCAGTTGTCTTTGTCATGATTTTTATTTTACATAAGGTTGAGCTCTGTTCCTGGGCTTGTGGCAAATGTGTGTTGTGGAATGAAGTAGCTTACTACATGATAAACATTATAATGCTCATCTGCTTTTTAACATTTCACATTATGCAGCAGTAATAATGCTACTCAACATATTTTTGGAAAAGTTTTCATAGAAAAGCGGTTGTTGTAGTGAAATATGTAGCTTTCTTTAAAGTTCTGAGAAGTGTAGGCAGCCCAAAAACAGTGACTAGTTGCTTACAAACCTTCTTTACCCTTTTCTCTTAAGTTGTCTAATTAACATCATTAGGTTAAAGTAAGAGCAGTTGTTATTAACCTGTATTTAGCTTATAGTTTATTGCTTCTTTTTGAGGCTTGATGAAGGGAATGTGCCCGAAGCTTCTTTTTCAAGCCATATCAGTTGATCTAATAAAATGCATGGCCTCACCCTAGAAATCTTGATCCTTTTTGATAAAATGTTTATATGTAGACCTTTAAAATAAAGTGTGCCTGACATGAGGACTTGCTTTTGAGTAAGAGGAAGGAGACTGGCAACATGGGATAAGAAAGTCCCTGCATAGCACAGAGCCTATTAGAGTCTATAGGAAACATCTTGATATCACCAGTTCATATGATGTGGGAAAAGGAGAGTGCCAGATGTTTCCCCAGTGTAAGGATGGGTCTCTTTCCTAGTCAGTCCTTGTAAGTCTCCCTGAAGTGTGGAAGTCAAACTCTGCGTGTGGTAAGTTTGCTGTGTTAAAAATTATTGGTGAGTTGATGGCTGAGTCGAAATAAGTCCCCTTGTATACATGCATCTGCCTCTGCAGGAAACCAGCTATAAAAACAGATGCACGGATTCTTCAGTTGGCCAGAAGCACGCGTGCTAATTTACTTTGTGTGGCAGCACGTGTTGCACACATCCTGTCATCCTTTCCCAGGCAGGCCTCCTGCTCCAGGATCTTGTAGCAGTACTGTTGCTGATTTCCACAGCCATAAACAAATGCTCAATAGATTAAAAAAAATGGAGACATGTCACCAGTGGTCTTTTTAAATCACATCTGGGATCTGTCATCGTGCAAATCTGGACTATTTAATTGGCCAAAATTGTTTCTTGACTCTCAAAAGCCTTTTATATATATCATCATCCAAAAGAAATGAATGACTACTACAACCTCCTTCGCTTGGAAGATAACACAAGAGGCTCTGGGGAGCATGACTGTATTAGTTAGTCAGGACAAAGTGCGAGGCTGTATATATAGCTGACAGCAGTGTGGTGTTTAACTCCTGTGCTGTCCTTGGCTATGCCAGCACAGTCTTGCTTTGGGATAGACTTAGGTCCATTGAATCAAGCCACATGGTGGTCTGTTGCTGGCGTTAGGCAGTTGTGCAATCAAATGTATCTAAATAGATCATGCCACTACCTGTGATAAGAAAAGGGCATTTTAGGGTCCTGACATTCCTGGGCACTTGGCCTTTGCAGGAGTGCTTCGTGAAACATGCCACCTCACGCTGAAAAAGCAAAGTCCCCCCGGGGATGTTTGCAGGGAGCACCTGAGAGCTGCTAGTGCAGCAATGGCCTCACACCTCTGTTTGCTGTTCCTTTAAGCTGCGTCTGATTCCAAACCACGTTGTAGCCCTGAAACGCACAACACTGTGGAACAAAGAGCCTGAAAACAGGGACAGCTCTAAGAGCCAGTTTCATAACAACTGTCCCCCACTGGGAAAAGCAGTCCCAAGTCAGCAAGCCTTGCCAGCCAGATTCAGCATCTTTTGTCCATTTGGACAGAAGACAAGACCAAATGCCAGGCTCTCCTGTAGGGAAGGTTTTGCAGGTCCTCTGAAGCTGCTTCTTGCTGCTGCTGAGTTTAAGCTTAGTGTGAAGCACAGAGGGTGTGAACAAAAAGAACAAATGCCAATTTTTTTTCCCCTCTTGAGAACCTGAGTTCCTCTGCACTTGTATTCTTTTTAAGCAAAGGGATCGTATGCACTAAGAGTGGGAAGTCTTTCTTCTCTGTTATGGCAAGTGCACGCTTCAGGTTAGATTCATCCAGGCAGAGGGATGGTTGGATCCTGGAGAAAAGAGCTGGAGCTTTAGGAGTGACAGGTGAGGCACTACGGGAACAGCAGGTTTGCATCTCCAGCTGCATCCCACAGACCAGCTGAGCTGCTGGTGGAGAGAGCAGTGGGAGACGGTGCTGGCTCTCCTGCTTTCCGCAGCAATCCACAGCAAACTCCTGACAGTCTTCTTCCTACGTGAGTTGCTGTGTGTGTGGCACTCCAAACTCATGGACCTCGCCAGTCCTCCTCTGTTTGGTAACTCCCAGTTGTCAGCACCCCCCTGTGCTTTGCTCATTCAGGGTCTGTCGCTTTCCACCCCTGCCAGAATCTCCCCTTCCATACTCCTAAGCCAGCACCCATCTCTCTTTGTCCCTTTTTCCTCTTACAGAATTGCCCATTTCCAGGCTCCGGCTGTCCCAAACTCTACCTTTGCAGCCATTATTTGTCAATTCTTTGTCGCCTCACTGTATCTTGCTTTCCCTGGCTCCTTTTCTCACTCTAGCTCCATTTTCCAGTTTATTCCCCATTCTGACTTTCTCTTGTGGCATACCCAGGGTGCAGTATTGACAGACATGTTGCCCCACACGCTCTTCCCTGTGTTAGTCTGGCTTTCATCTGCTCTGCTTTCAAGGCTGTCAGTCCTCTTAAGGAGTGCCGAAGTCCTGGTGAAAGCATGAGATGTTGAACTGGAAAATAAGAACAATTCTGTGTTTTTTGCTAATCTTAGTTGCTAAGCAGATGAATTGTGGCTGAAATGTCTCTAGCAGATTTCCTGGGGACTTTCAGCTCAAACTGGTGAAACTTTGTGCAGCTGGAGGTGCTTGGGAAGGGACTCTTCCATAGGCAGAGTGCAGTTCTGGCTGTGGCCAGCCTTGCCTCAGCTGATTTACTTAGGCACCTATGTTTTTATTTTCCACATCAAAGCTGTGCCCAGATCCATTTTTAGTGGTGAAATGGGCTGTTTGGGCTTTTACCACATCACCAGATCTATCCCAGGGATTCTTGCACTTCTGCAGCAGTGACTGGATACCAGCAGGTTTTTGGCAGAGCCTGGAGCACCCAGGCACGCTGCGGCCACAACCCAGCAACACACTGCTATCGGAGGCAGCAGGACGGATGCTGGGGGCTGAATCCTTGGCTTATTTTTCACTCAGCTGGCAAAATTTGAAGCAATGAATCAAAAAAACCACCCTGGTAAAATCTGTTGAAGTGCATAGACTTGCTCATTGTGTTGCTGATTTCCTCTTCTGCAGCCTGGCATGGGCCTTTCAGATGCACCGAGTGGAGAGAGACTCGCAGCCTGCAAATTTACAGCTGTCCAAATCAAAAGTGTGAACTCAGTGGAGTTTGTTTATTTAATTCTACTTTATAATACACTCAATTTGATACCAACTAAAAGAAATAATCTGGCAAAGACATCATCAAACAGTTTAATAAGGACTGGATGACTCATTTTGTTTGAACAAATGGATTATTTTGCAATCAGAAGTACAAATGTTAACCAGCTTTATTTTTAGTTGAAAATGTCAAGAGGTCAGAAACAATTAAAGCAACTGTAAGGTGGGAGTCCCCAGAGTTTGTGTTCTCTTGGATTTACACCTTACTAAAATTGCTTTTATTGCAGCTTAGCGACTTAGTAACATTTTTCTGATAAGATAACGGGAAATGACTATGTAGGCATATTTACTGGTAAGAAGAGATTAGAGTCAAACAGAAATGGAACATACTTTTCATTTTAACAGAACAAGAGCTGGAAGACTGAGAGGGTCTGCTTTTTCCTTGCATGATTTAAAGTGCAATAATTTTATTTTAAAAAGAACATCTGACGTGCTTAGGATTTTCACAGCAGCTCAAAATTCAGTGTTTTGAGTATCAGCTACAAGCTATTTCATGTTGCAGTTCCTCCTTTGAAAGTTTATTGTATTTAGAGAGAAGAGAATGTGATTTTTAAGTGCAGAGTAGTTAACTGCGGCTCAGCAACAGGACTGCTTCAGGAACAGGCACTGCAGATGTTAGCGGGCACTGCTGTTCAACCTGTCTGTCCCTAGCGAGCTATGCACTAGTAAGGCTGGAGGCAAATTCTGGGGGAAATGTACCTTTTTCTGCTCCTGATGTCAGAGGGTGGAGATTTATCGGCCCCATGTAACTACGCAACATGAGCTCACTGATGCAGCTTCTCGCTCAGCCTGTCCCTGGGGCATCCGAAGTAGCAGAGGCACCACCTGAGTCACCTGCAGGACCACCACCTCCTGTGGGGCTGCTCTGCTGGGAGGTCACCATGGATCTTGTGTGATCTCGGAGGGGGTGGCAGGAGCCTGTGGCCCAAGGGGGATTTGGTCCTACAGAGCTCTGTACCACTGCCGTAGTGATGGGAAATTCTAGTGCTTGCTTTATATTCTGCCTGGTCTTGTTTCAACAACTCAGATTGAAACACGCCTTATGCTCCTGCCATCATCGCTTCCTGATGCACTTCTTGTCTCCAGTTGGAATACCTTGGTAACTGCATGTTCTCTGTAACAGGTCCGGATTGAAGATGACATTGCAGTGACAGCCAGTGGAATGGAGCTGCTAACGTGCGTCCCACGTACTGTTGAAGAAATAGAGGCTTTCATGGCAGAAGGCCAAAGCAGTGCCAAGTCATTTGACTCCTTGTCCAGCCAAAAGTAGTAAACTTCAGAGTGATACTTAATGTCTCACACTGATCAGTCATTGTTCTGATTTAATGTTGCAGCATACAAAATAAAATGCATCCAATTCTTAATAGCGAGAGAAACAGGCAAGCTATTAGCTGGAATGATTCATTAATTAAAAATGAAGGTAGAAGGCTTCAGCACTGGATATCCAGGTAACTCAAATGTTGCTGCTTGCAGTCAGCAGTTTACATGACAAGTGCCACCTGAATAACCCTGCTGCATTATCGGTGGGGCTTATACTTCTGTCAGAGCTCAGCTCTGTCATATCTTTCTTCCAATGAAATCTGAATTTTGATGATAAAGACTCTTTAAAATAACAAGTGGATTATCTGAATGCTGTCAGCAGTTGTAACAATCTAAGTCATTTATTAAACTTCATCACAAGTATTGCGAAAAAGAAAGACAAAAATCAGCTGTTCTCAGTGGACACAATGACACGTATTTCTCTTATGGATCTTATTTCAGTGAAAATGGAGTAAGCAGATGAAATTTCTATTAAAATTCATCCATGGCATCATATGTGTTCACAACGTTGTGTTCATTACATTCTTCTGCTGCCATTTCTTTTTATCTGACCTTCCTACCAATTTGTGCTCTGGAAACTTTGACCCTTTGTTAGCCAGATTTTTCTGTTCTGGATAGTGGGTGTACTGATCCTTCACACACAGCCCAGTGCTTATTAGATTTGTCCATCTATTTGATCTTTAAAAACGTAGATTGCTGTGGTGTTCACGAGCCTTAAAAATTTCAAAGGAAGTTTCGCATGTTGGAGACTAAAGACAGGGCTCAGGGTCATTCAGCAGCATGTGCTCTGCCAAATGATAGAGTTCTTTTTAACTGTCCAGTGTTAGCAGGTTCAGAATTAAATCATGTAAATTTTATTTGGATAGACCACAAACATACTAAATATGATCATAAAATGATTTTCCATTCATGCAAGATTTAAGTTACCCAGAGAATCCTTTCTTTACTTTAGGTAAAACCTGCAGGAGAATAAATGCACTTCTTGCATCATAAAATAGTCCTGGTTGCTCTAACTGCATAAAAATAATCTTCCTTACTGAACACATCATGCTTATGTTCATTGCTTATGAATACATCAAAATTCCTGTCTAGTCTTCAGGCTCTTTTGCACAGTCTGACTAGGAAGCAGCTTCAGAGCATTCCCTCTGCCGTACATGGGGCTCTGGAGTCACAGCAGTGTGACAGAGCTTTTCCATGACTTACCGCTTGCCAAGGGAGGATTTTCCCCCTGTGAAGGGATCTCGATCATCTCTGCATCTCGAGTCCTGGAGCTGGCACGTGGGCAACAGGATCTGGGTGCCTGCAAGATCCTGACTTGCATGGGGCACACAACGCAGCATGGGCTTGGAGGGTGTCAGAAACTACTGTGTCTTTGTGCCCCTCACCTGTGAATGGCTTTAGATCCAAAGTAAGTTCTTTCAAAATTATTAAATGTGTCACTCCTTCTGCTATTTGAGTTGATCTGTGTGGCAGATCAGCTGCTCTTCATTTCTAGCTGCTTGGTGACCCATTGCCAAATAGGAGACTTCGCATGTTGGAGACTAAAGAATCACATTGTGAAATAATCTAGGGGACTTTACTCCTGAGGTTCATTTTTTAGTAAAGTGACATTAAACATACTTAATTATTTTAAAAGTTGCTCGGCTGTGGTCTGTAAGAGGTAAGTACGGGAGGTCTTGAGCAAGAAGGGGAAGGGATGAGGAGAGGAGGATGTGAGATCAGCAGCTTTTACATGCAACTGTGCTAATGCTTCCTTTTGTGGTGACTGAAAGGCTTGTACCCCTGAAATGTAGTACTTGTGCAAAAGTGTCAGGCTTTGCTTTGGTAACTGTGCAGATACACAAACACAGAAACCTGCTGGCACTGCTCCAGACTTGTCTCTCCCTAAAACTCGGGAGATTTTTTCAGTGCAAGACTGTGCTCACAGCCTCGGCCTGCTTCCCTCTGAGTCAAAGTACGTTTCTGCAGCGCGCTCTGAACACACCCATGAGATGGCTCACTGCTTTGGGCACTCTGAAACCTGCAGTTGCTTTGGTTCAATAGCAGTTACTATTTTAAAGTAACACTTCACAGATTTTCAAAAAAAAAGTTTTGGAATTGTTTCAACTAAGCTGTAACCCCAGAGTAGTTAATAGGCCTTTCCCTGCCTGTGATTAATCTTGGCAAATACTGGTCTCTGCTGCTGCAAAACAGGTCGAGCAATCTGGTGTTGTGCAGGAGGCAGAACTGGTTCTGCTTCAACATGTACCAGCGAACAGGAGTTCTGGGGGGGGAAGCGCTCGCTCATGTAACCGGCTGCGCTTTTGTTCAGCTCGCCTGAGACGTGGAAGCGTTTCAGTCGGGGATGGTGCACCGACTCCCATTTTCCTTCATAAGCAGGCCCGTGAACTTGGTCACTAGAAATTTCACCCTTCCTTCCAGAACTCTGTTCTGTAATTATGGTAATTTTTATCCACTTAAGCAAAAAGTGAATTAGAATTATTTTTTCTAAATTAGCATCTGTGGGGGGAGGGGACAGGGAAGGAAGCCTTTAAAAAAGGCAAAACGGTATTTAATACATTTTAAATGTAAGGGGGGTAGGGAATACAGGTTATGACAAATTTTCTTTTTGACTACATTAGGATTTTTTAGGCTGTTAGCTGTATTTTCCCAAATGCCTTTTCCCCCTGGTGCAAACAGACTCAAACAGAGTTGCACCAAAATAACAGAAAGAGTGCATTGTGTTGAGCAAGTTTGCGTGTTTAAAAAGGCCCAAGTACTGAACTGATATATTGAAATTGCTTCAGCTCCCTGGGGTTGGATGCACTCTGGGTTTATCTGCCATGCAAATCATGCTGCTGCAGCTAAGTGGTATAATTAACGTGGCAGAGCCTCCTAGTGCTCATGGAAGTTAGAGTAGAAAAAAGTTCTCTTATTGGTACAGTAAGAAAATGGGAATAAGGTTTACTGGTGAAATGTAGAGTGCTGTAATGCTCTTTCTTGTTGTGATAGGCACTATGTTCTGTCACAGACTATAGATGCTATTAAAAAAAAAGTACCAAATGGAAAATCTCAGCTTTTATAGGCCTACACTGAAATTTTCTTGTGTAGGTGCACATTTATTCCAACTTTTCCTTAGGAAGAAGAGAAATTCTTCCAAGTCACTTCATTGTGAGAGCTCTCCTGTGCGTTACAGTACATGGACACAGCTGAGGCACTTTGCTGTCAGTGACAGGGAAAGCCTCACCTCTGCCTTTGATCCTTGGGGGTCCGAGATGGCTGTTGTGGCAGGAGGGGGCTTAGAATAACAGGCTCACACATTTCTTGCAACCAAACTCACCCTGACGGTATATTTAAAATAACTTGTAAAGCTCTCAGGTCTGTGGCTTCACATACTGAAAGTGATGTGCGGCACGTAGTCTGTATGCTTCCCTAGGCAAACAGTGCAAGTGCATAGACTGCTAAGCCGGAAAGGTCGTTGCGCAGAGTAACTTTTCGTAACTCAGTGGTTTTGTTTTAAAGTGGAATTCATGCTGTCAGGAGTACCAGGTGGAGAAGTGACCTACCAGAGCATCCTGGGTCTCCATCAAAAGTTCTATTCCCACTCGAGATTTAAGAGGTCATTACTCTAGAGGTAGCCCATTTTTGCCAAAATTGGAAAAACATACTAGAGAGATTTGGAGTCCCTGTTCAGGTTATCAGGAGAGAAACCCACATTAACCTTTCAAACTAATGGCAGGACAACAGGGCCATGTAGTCCCAACTCACAGAGCAAACAAAGAGAGAAGAGACTAGCTGCTGCCTTTTGCACCAGAACTGGTGCTCATCTAACAAATGAGATGCAGTCAGGTCATCTTTGTCCTTGTACAGTTATTTTCCCTGCCCCCACTCCTCCCCCAATCTATCATAACCTTTTAATTGCAATACACTTTCAGGAACGGTAGCTGCAAGTCTTACATGTCTTTTATTGGTGAAATTGGGAATTTAGCCTGAACTGTAATTAGTTTCTGATTCTCTTTCCACTGAATAGAAACGTAAGTGGAGGAGAAAAATGGAGATGTTGCATGGATTTCTCAGAGAAGACAGCTGCTCAAGGTGGACGCCTCTGTATTTGAGGGGAAGAGAAAAGGGACAGGAAAATAAGGCCAGCACTACAGGCAAAATGTTTTTATTAGCTTCTGATACTTCAACCCTACTTACTCAAGCTGTAGCTAGAACCAAAGAAACGTATCTTTGTAAAAAGACTACCATAGTCCAAAACAATCCATAAAAGACTGCGTCTAATTACCTTTGTATTAAAAATTTAAATTCAAAAAGAACTTTTAAAGGCTTTATTTTCTAACAGCATCTTCATAGAGATAATATCCAAGTTCTTTTCCTAAGTACAGATACAAGGCAAACAAGCATCCTACAAAATAATCTGTGGAAAAAGGTAGTGTAGGAGGGAAATTAAGACAGTGTAATAATCCAGTAGCCAGACACACAGGTTAAATGTAACACAACCATACCATCAATGAAATATTTAAAAATGAAAATAAATTAAGTTTACATCAAAGTTCCTGCTTTACTTTTGTTGTTTAAATCCTCATATAGTACATACCTGCATCATGGCAAAGACTTATCACTAGCATTTAAAAAATTGCTATAGAAAAACTTTTATAGAAATAAACCAAGACTGAAGATACTCTTTCACGCAACTCTATGATGGTTATAGAAATTCTACTGAATCAGGTACTCAAACTAGGGCCACTTGTTTTTAAAATCACTGTGGATTTCTATACAGTCTTGGCTGCAAATCTGAACGCCCATGAAAATGGAAATGAATGTCAGCGAGCAGTGATCCATACGTTCTGACTCTACAGATGCTGTCTTACCCCTCATTGCTTAGCCAAGCTGCACATTTTGTTCTCCCTGATACCTGCAAAACTGCATTCTTGGTGGGGTGCAAAGCACAGGTTTTTGGTAGCATTTTGACATTTTCTGAAAACCAAAATCTTGGTTCTCTTAAGGCCCTAGAGTCACTGTGTGAGCAATATTAACATGTGAACACAGGCTTAAAAGGCTTTGTCAGTGTGCTGCTTTACCTCTTATACTTGATGCTTCAGACTATCATTTGCCTTTTGGAAGCCAACTGCCTGTATATATCATTGTAGTATATTGCTGTTTTTGTAGAAAACATCAGTAAGCATCCCAGCTCACTATTACTACACCCTCCCCATTAACTATAACCAGATACGAAAGACCTAAGTGGTGCTTTATAGGACTTGCTCTACAGGTTTAAAGTAGTTCACAGGACAGCAAACTCTCTCCATGGCCTTTGCAGTTTGTAATATGTAATGGAGAAAAAAAAGGGCTTAAATATACTAGAAGATACTTAAAAGACAGTTCACCCAATTACGATTTTCTGATACTACTGTGAACCATCCTGATGGATTCCTCCAATTATGCAAAATATAACAAGGTAAGCGTACACTTCTGTGAAAACGTTATTTCCCTAATACTAAGCTCCTTGTTGACTATGAGTTTAGATCTGCAAATCTTCCAGAGGAGAAAAATATTTAACGCCTTTAAACAAATACCCTAAGAAGTTTCTGGTTTAATTGTATCAAATCTTCAGTGTTAAACCTAAAAAGATCTCCAAAAAATGATGGTTAAAAGAACACATCTTTTGCTCAGTTACTGCATGAGTGGTGCAGACAGGCTGTACCTCTAGAGTTCATTTCATGAGGTTGCGAAGGTGTCTACTGTCCACTGTTTTCTGGATTTGTTGTGGTGGTTTCAGTGCCAACAGGTTGCACATTGTCTGCAAGATTGTGTGCGTGCTCAAGGAACAAGTCTTTCAGTACGCTCAGCTCCTTGGTCAGGAGCTTAATTTTTGCCTCTAAACGTTCATTTTCTTCTTTGAGCTGGGTGACCCTTTGCAGTGTGTCTTGTGCTTTCTGCTTGCTTTTTAACCGGCTCTTTTTCACTGCCATGTTGTTTCGCTCTCTGCGCTGACGATACTCATCACTGTTTCTATCCACAAAGGAATTTTTCTTTCCCTGTTTGCTCGGAGGCACAGCTTTGCCTCCACCACCAGGACTAACGGGAACCAGCTGGGGAACCTGCTGCAAACCACTGGTGTGTGCTTGGGTGTGAATCACGCTTACTCCATTCGCATCTGTAGCGGTGTTCTGTTGGGATGTCTTGCTCATTTGGACCGGCTCTTCTTTGACACAACAGAATGTATTAGGAGACTGAAAACTGTTTTCTAGAACGTGTTTCCAGCAGGTCTTCACATGGATTAAGAGCAAGGTGAACCTAGTAGAAAAAAAAAATGCTGTTAAAAGTTGCTGGGTTCAGCTACAGTCTTGTACATCGCTGGCTTTAGCATAAGGTACTGATGGTACATCTGGCAGTAACACACCAAAACTATTCTGGAAGTGGAAAAGCTGCCAACTGCTTGGACATTTCAGAAGCCTCTCGAACATATTTGGATTGGAAGGGACTGTTACTGGGTCATCTAGTCAAGCTGTTTGCATTGTTCACTGGATTTACTCAGTTATTCCAAAGCCATCCCTGATGGATGGGTGTCTAGCCTAGCCTCGAAAATCTCCAGTTTCACAACCTCTGCCTTGGCAACTGGTTCCACTGTCTAGCTTTTCCTCCAGTTATAAAATTTTCTAAGTTTTTAGACTGAATTTTTCCTTCTGCAGCTTAAACCTATTAACAGCCTGACTCTTGACCAACAGGAGTACTTGATCCTTGTCCTTTTCAGACCATCCCTCTGGGTGCATGCACAGACACATTCCTTGTTGGTCTCTTTTTTTCTCTGGAGTGTGCTCAAACTATTCACCTTTCCTTGAACATCTCACAGCATCTTCAAGTGCTTTTACCAGCTCTAAGATCGTTTTACTTGTTTTTTGAAGATGGTGTCCAAACTGATGACTGTTTTAAGGTCTCACTAGTATTCACTGGAAAAAAATAATGTTTGGGAAAAGGTAGAGTGGTGTGAAGGCTGTGACTGAGTGACATGAAAGGAACCTCTTCAGCCACAAACAAGGTAAGACAAGCTAAGCCTTTAACACTACTGTAATGAGCAGGTGGAAGAGGAAAGCAGCATGATGGCGATGTGAGAATCACTACATTTGAAAGATGGGACTGTTGCCAGCCATAGGGAGACAGGGGCCACAGCTGACTTGCCCACAGAATACCTTACTTTGCTGTAGCTCTCGCACCAGTCATTGTCCACTCTCCTCTCCAGCAGGCAAACTGGCCTGACAAGCAGGATACCCTCTCACCTGACTCATGTTCTCCCGCTGAGGTTCAGCCTGCTCCTGACCCTGCTGGTGGTACAAGGAGGACTCCACCATAGCGGCTGCAGGGACACGGCCCTGTCAAGGCTAACAGCTGCTCCCCTTCTCCTCCCATCTCACGGGATGTGACTTCCTGAATGGCTGGGAGAGAAGTTTGGGAGAGAAGAGGGGAAGGGGCAACAGGGTTGTTCTAAGTTCCTGAAATCCCTGCCTGTGGCTCCAGTGAAAAAAGTACTGCAAGATTAGTCGAATGAGTATTTGATTTCTTGTCCCATTACTTACAAAAGTATCTAACTGGCATAAAACAATCCTACTCCGAGAAGAGCTGACTGTGTTACAAAGGCGCAGCCCCACACTGTCACACATGTACGTGCTAGCAGACGACAGGCGTTCAGCAGCCTCCTTGCCTGTCCCTGGGAGGACCCATTGGGAAAGAATGCAACTGCAGTTAGCGGTGGGCAATGCGGCAACCCAGGGCTTGTGGCTCTACATCTGTAACAGCAGAGGAGGGGGGTGACTGCACTCCTGCGTCCAGCTGGCGAACATGGTGAGGTGTTTGTAAATGAGCTGTGGCATGTCGCTGGTCATCCTGTACTCAGGGGTTCGTCAGCTGCTTACTGCTCTTGTTTGTTTGTTTTCCTCAGTAGCCTGAGTTGCCATTTTACCTTCTGCTAGGTTATCATTAACAAGGTTAAAATGTTACTGTCTGGATCAATTCCAGATTTTCTCTCATAATCTGAGGGAGCCAGAACTAGATGCAGTTTTGCAGATTGTGGTTCAGTAAAATTCACGGAAAAGCCTAGTAAGTTTGGCTTGAATGTTATTCAGAATTCATGTTGTGTTACCAGGAAGTCTTCTCACTTAAAACAAGTGAAAGAAGATGTGTCAGTATACCCACACCACTCCTCTCAAGAAATCGTTTCATTTTCATATTTCAGGGCAGAAAGATGTCAGAGCAGATGTCAGCTCTGACACCCGCATAGCTAAATCTACGTACACACACGCCTAACCTTTGTATTTAATATTTTCCTGATTTCAGCTCTTAAAGCAACTTTTGCAAACCACATTTAAGTCTTAGATTCCAACCGAATAAGCAATTCAGATCAGTAGTTGAACCAAATATATGGCTAACAAGACGTCACTGTACACAAATTCCAGATTTGCATGGCCAGGCACAGTCGCTGCATGCGTGACTGCCCAGATATTTTTAAAGTCAAGATGCAAGCATATATTCTCTTCTGGCTTTGTCTCAGCTGTATTTCTAAATACAGGATTTCTGTAGCCCTCAAATAGTACATAGCCCTGTTAGATCACCTCTGAAACCTGAACTTTTCCCCTGATTTTGGCATGCTTTCAAAGTCAGACGGCATGGTCTCCTGCCCCCTCTATTTCAGCATGACTAACTTCATCTGGTCAGCCCAGTTAAGTAACACGTGTGAGAAACATCATTTTCACCAGCTGCTTTTTGTGCTTGGTGAGATACTACGGAGGAAGGGGCAGCTCCTGCCCCTGAAGGCACCCCACCGACATGTAACAAGTTTCTTCACATCGCCAGGTTCCACTTGATATTTCTCCCTGTGCTGTCGGAACTATTTAATATTGCTTTAACATATGGTTAAGATCTCTGTCAAATTCCCCTGCAATTCAAAGGAAAAAATTATTTGTTCCATTAAACCAAAATTTAATGGAATATTTAAGTTCTTAGTTGGGCAGCACGTGGATCTGAGCAAAGATGAAGAACCAAAGTGACACATCTCTCAAGCTAGTGTTCTAACCCTGACTTACAGAGTACTTTGGAATAGATCTTCCTGAATTCCTTCCTACTGGAGCTGATCCATTTTATATCAAGTAATAACGCTTACCTGGGAGATGTGACACCCAGATTCCTGTCCTGCTCCAACTAATATTTATGCAAAGCAAGTAGCAGTAACTGTGCTGCATCACAGATAACCCTAGAGTGGTAACAATTAAGGCTTAAAACTAATTTTCCCCCCTGGTTATTTGGAGGCTTGAGCCACATCACCAGTTGTCAGTTACTCAACAGAAGAAGGAGAGGGAAGGATAGCAGTGGGTCCTGTGGGGCATCATTCAGGGAGTGCTGCCCCGAGACTTAAAGGCCGCAGGTAGGAGACGGGCAGAAGGGGCTCTGAAGGAGGCTGAGGTAAAGCACACAATAACTGGGGAAGGCCAGGAGGCAGATGGGTCTCGGGGCTCATTTCTCAGGTATCATGCCACACAAACAGGTTGGCTTGCAGTGAATGGGTGACAGCCCCAACACAACAAGAGGCAGCTCCCTGGAGAGCCAGCTCGAGTTTCCTAGCATCTTGTTTGCATAAAGAAGCTCATCAGGCTTGAGCTCAGTGACAGCCCCAGGCTGGTCCCACCCAGCACATGTTAAGTGTTTCCAGTGGCCAGTTAGAACTGCCTTGTTCTCTCCTTGGGCCACCAGCTGGCCACCCAGGACACCAGCTGGCCACCCACTACAGCATAGTGGCTGGTAGCTCAGGGGTGTCCTCCCAGGCAGCGACATTTCTTACTGTCTGAAAGCACTCCTCAGGGACCACAGAGACTCCCAAGCAAACCAAGACCTTTATTATCTCTGCTTCCCCCCCCCCCAAAAAAATTTAAACCTCCAAATGTTTGCCTTGGCAAAAAAAAAAAAAAGTGTTTTAATTTGTTAATTAACTTAGTAGTGGTGGTGTTTTTTTGTTTCGTTGTTTTTGTTTTTAAAGTTAGCAGCAAAAATTACAAAGCACTTCTCTCTGCTCCTTTTCCGAGATGTGACTCTGTAGATCTGATCATTAGTCAGGATGACTTTATTGCACAAATTCACTCAGCTCTCTTGTCTATCGAATGCAAAATCAGTCCAATCTGAACAGCAGCAGGTGGTCTCCCTTCTCTTTGACTTCAATAGGAATACCCCAGCAGGATCTGACTCTAAATCCTGACGACCCTGCATAAGGAACAGCAGAACAAATGTCCAGGCATTCATTTGCTGAACACTGGGAGGGCCCCATTCTGCAGGGCTTGCTGCACGCTACGCTTACAGGCAAGTTGATGATGACTCGCATGCCGAAGGCCAGGCAACTTGTTTTGGACCAGGTAGCTCAAACCTATCATCGGTTGCCATAGCTGACACCATTACGTTCCTATATTTTTCTCAGAACCTCCAGTTTTTCCTTGTGGAAGGAAAAACCTTCCTTCCTTACACCTTAAAAAAATGCAGTCCAACATCGTTTAAAAAGATGCACTGAGAACACCTAAAAGTATGTATTTTAATTGCAGTCTAGCAGCGTTGATGACAAGAATCACAATCCCAGGTGCAAGGAAGCAAAACTTCAAAGGTGTGAGTGACTGACTGTCTTTTGAAATACGATGAGGGTAACTATTTGTAAAGGTGAACTCCTTCCTCAAATCCTGAACTTCTTCAGATTTTTATACTTTCTCGATAGGTGCGATAACCTCGTGTTAGCTGCCATACTGACTGACAAGCATCTCCCTCCAGGTGTCAGAACTGAAAGCGGGAGTCCTGCGACAGACCTCGGGAGCTGCCCACGGAGCTCTAAAAGCTCGCCTGGGAGCCAGAAAGGTTTTTAGAGATACCCCAGGCTCCCCCGAGAAGCTGAAAAGAGAGGTCGGTTGTTAGCAGCGCCGTATTCTATCGTAGCTCAAGACAGCGACTGAGCTCCCCGAGCTCTCGAGAAATCGCCGCCGCGGGCGGCCCCGGCCCCGGGGGCCGGATGACATCAGCGCTGCTCCGCC